>KZ308296.1:378045-506203 GCA_000376725.2 Ladona fulva | reverse complement strand
AAAGGAAGATATAAAGGGACAATTAAGTAGAATAAACGCTACACAATAAATATTATTAAGGGATTCATAAAATTTCTGGGGAAATTGAACTGGAAAAATAATGGCGGTGTGTATGGGAATGGGAATATTTCCGGGTAAGCCTTTGAATAACTAACTTTGGAAGAGCTTCTTCTAGATTGATAAAGGAATGTTTTAATAAATTCGTCGCCAAATTGGTGACGCCAGAGATGGAACATTCCGGAAAAGCTTGTTATTGTGTGACATCTTTACAATTTTCAATGAAAGAATAGAATTTATTTGCAATTAAACATGCGAAATCACCGAAAATTAAATATAAGATAATACGACGAACGCATTAGACGCACTAGCTTATTAGCTTATTAATATATTTCAATTGAAAACAAATTTTTGTGATAAAATAATAATAATTATGCAAATTTTTACCATTAATTAATGCCAGAAAACGAGTAACAAAAATAGAAAGTACTCACTTATCCATTTATAAATAATTGTAATGATTGACCCTCAATTAAGAACATAATATGCTGAACTCTTTACAAAGAATCAGTGCTTACTGATTACAAATGGATCATTCAAAGAAAAAAAATATACCGGGAAAATAAATAAAATTTACCTAACCGCACCCAAGAAACCACGTAGTGGATAAGCTAGGCATACCAACGGTGCATACATTTATAAGCGAGAAAACTTCATTCCACCTTTCCAACAGGTTCTATTACTGCTAGCTCGTATGCGAGGTCGAAAAAATATATTTTTCGGTCTGAGTTATTCAGGTTCCGCCTTATAGAGGGTCTCTCCTGTAAAAAAGCTTTTGATTATCCAGTAATATAATTTATGCTTGCGGATTCTGCAGGTTTCCATCTTAAACATACTTCGCCGTAGACAGGTTTAACAGCCCAAAATAAGTGCTACACGCTTATTTGTAAAATTTTACTGACTGGAAAATCAGACCATCATCAACTCTTCCCGTTGAAAAGGATGGAAATCTTCCCACATAATGATGATACCTATGCATTGGAAACACGTTTATGTCTTCTGAGATACCTGTACAATGAATATTTAGTTTTTCTCTTCATAAGCGTATAAAATCTTCCAATGTAACCTCAGTTTCAATTACCATGATAGAGCACGAGAAAAATCCCTGGACCACAATTCCTATCTGGCGCTCAGATATACATGGTCTGGTAGGAGCAATCAATCTATCTTGATGGATAGGGAAGGTTTCTCAAATTTAGTCACCTCTGAATGGCCCGTGATTAGAAAAGACCCGCCAACTCACTCCTCCGCCACCCTAATTTGAAACTTTAACAATTTTTTCCACCGCGTCACTCGTCTTTCACCCTCGCCATCCATCCTGCACCTCCATTCCGCCGTGGCATCCGTCTTCCTACTCCTTTACTCCATCGCTCCTTACGACTATACGACCACTTTTTTCCCCACCGCACCATTCAAACAAAACCTTTCTCCCCGCGCCGAAGAATCCCAATCCATCTCCCGCTCCATCCAACACCTCCATTTCCCTTTCTCTCTATCTATTCCACCCTCTTTTCATCATCCAGTTCACCCTTCGAACCTCCCTTCCCTTCACGAGATGGAAATTTCTGTTCGAGCAAATCAGCCACACACAATTTCGGCTACGGAGACATTCGCATCCTCTCGAACTTTTCCCATTTCTGAGCCGACTTCCCTCCGTCCTCATCATATCTTTTTCCTCCCACTGGAGGAAACTTTCGCCCCCCTTTCTTCTTCCTCCTCCAACCCCTTCTTCCCCACCTAATTTTTACCTCCCCCACCTTCTTTCCGCTGTCGTCACTCTCTGTCTTCATCAGAAGAGGTTTCCATGCCTCCAAGCACGCATCCGTTACCCCTTTGTTTGTCCCAAGGCGTCTTTTTCGACACCTCCGCCCTCTTTGCATCCTTCAGAATTTCCCTACCCCATTTTCCACCTCGTGTTCTACTACCACTTGGCGGAATATTTCACTGATTCCTTTCCGTGCGTCGAGAAACATCTTTCATTCACTTTTCCCTCAGTCTTGCTACAGAGGACCTACGTTAACTTATAGTTGCCATATTCACACCACCTTTGAATTTGAAATGAATCGTTTGAAAGTGAAATCCTATCTCCGTCACTTCATATTCCTCTATATATTACCGAATCATCCGCAAATATTATGGAGATATGAGATGCTAAAATCCAGCATTCATCTTAGTTAATCAACATCGAATCTATTGATATGGTTCATAGGGTTATAGTGCTAGATTTGAGTGGACTTTTACCATGTGTAGCATTCTGGATCAATGATGAAAACTCTGGAAAATATCCCACTCCTTATTTCGCCCTAATTGTAAGTAGCTCGGGCAGGATGTATCCGTTTTCTAAAATAACGTTACCTATCTTTTCAGTTTTGATGAAAAGAATAAGAAACACTTATACACGTTAGCACAGGATAATTTAATGAAACGACCTAGGTTTCGACGCGTCGCGTCATCGTCAGGTACAGGAAACACAGAATATTCACAATATATAGAAAGATGAGCAATAGGGGAAAGCAAGGGAGTGGGTGATGGAGGACAAAAGTGCGACAAAGATTCTTTGTCGCATTTTTGTAACTCTGTGTAACCCCCCCCCCCCCCTCCATCGCCCACTCCCTTGCTTTCCCCTCATTGCTCCTCTTCCTATATATTGTGAATTTTCTCTGTTTCCTGTAATACTATCAATAGATTCTCGAGGCCGAAGTAGTGGATTTTGTCTTTTCAGTTTTGTTCGGGGCATTGAGAATCTGAATGCTACTGAGATATAAGAGATTCTGGGTGATGGAATCCATTTTGATCATTCCTTATTGAATGGCTTCAAAAGTGCAAATTGTTTGGTGATTCTTTTTCACTTACGTGGACGTTTTCGAGTCGTAGCATTCCTGATCATTGAGGAAAATAAAGGCATACAGCGAAGTTCCTCACGTCGGTAAACCTCCTTCTCTCATTGGATTATTCTCATCTAACGTAGGGTGTCAAACAATGTTCCAGTCTAAATGATTAACAGAGATACGGTGCTTCCTTGGCCTTGTGCTGCAGCAACAGGGTATGTCGTAGATAACTTTTCGTACAACACGATATTAGAGGTTAACTGATTTCTCAAATCTTCATTGCATTCATTCGTTAATTTGCGTTTATTTTGCGAAAGATTTTGTCGATAAGTGAAGATTATTAATGAAAAAACTAAGCTATATTATTTGACTGTAAATAAATTATATTCCTATACAAATACATATATATACAGCGTATTTACGTTTTCTTTTTCCACTTTGAGAATTCTCGTCAGCGTTGGGAGCTAGGGCTAACTATCTTACACCTAATATTGTCTATTAATCTTTATTCTCTCTCCA
Organism: Ladona fulva; assembly: GCA_000376725.2. Taxonomy (NCBI): domain Eukaryota; kingdom Metazoa; phylum Arthropoda; class Insecta; order Odonata; family Libellulidae; genus Ladona; species Ladona fulva. Next base: position 502,799 of record KZ308296.1, on the reverse strand, counting down.
AATAGCTATTGGTAGAGATTTGAGCTTCAAACCGACCTTCAGGTTGTGTATTTTACGGACAGACCCGTTCCCTATATCAAACTTTTCTTTTCATACTGAGTTTTATTTTCTCCGAAAAATTATTTAACAATGAAAAGTTAACGAGAGCTGATTTAACTCCCCTCGGAAGATATTTTATTTGAGTAAGTATTTCTGGGGCGAGACTTTGACTGGATAGTGTCTGTTAGTTATGAAATTTTGAGAAGAGGAATTGCGTTGTGATGTTTTGATTTTACCGCGGTGCAAGCCGCAGGGTTTATTTTGTCTTTACTTTGTTTGTATTATCATTCCTGCCCGCATAGTGGATCAGCGTGTTGTGTTCTTTTTCACTTCTGTTTTTGCGAATGATTATGCAGTAGTTATTTTTATGCTTAGCCATGCTGAATGTGTATCTATCCTCATCGGACAATGAGATACACCTTAATAATAAATAGTGTTCTTGAAATCATCTCAGTACTCATTTCTCAACGACATCTAATAAATTGAGCGAAAATAGAATGTAAGGAAGAGAAAGGCATTCGTGGTTTAATTAGAAACATTTTTAGTTAACTCGCTGTTTTGCAATGGAATACCACAAAGTCAAAAGAAAGGTTTTATTTCGATTAAAATGCCAAATACTTGGGAAAATGGAGAACAGTTTAGAAGCTTTTAAAAATAAAAAATTGTAAAAAAGCGTCTGTTGGGCGGGATAATGGACGAACGAAGTAGGATAGTAATGATTTTGATTAATTATTTATTTACATAAATAATTTACGATTTTATAGGATATCTTGGAAATTGGATTTGTTTAATATCTTCTTATATAAGTGTATCTGCTAATCGGATTTTTCCGGTTAGAGAATGGTCATCAATATTAGTTATTATGAAAATTGTTATAATTGGGATTCTTTTTCCGTTTTCATTGAAGAAGTTATTATAATTATGTAAACAATGTAGCTATTATTTCATGGTTGCAATGTTTACAAAATAGGAAAGTAATAACATTTTTTGGAAGTTTCGTCGGCGAATGGTATTTTTGCGAAATGAAATTTAATCACTGCCACATATGTAAATGAATCACTGCAAGTTGGAACTTCAAACAAATTGTTGGAAGAATAAGGGATTTCTTCATTGAGGTAAGTAAAACACTCATATGTTCGTTGCAAGCCTGACTACACACCAGTGGATTCTTTCTTCCCTTGAGCTCCTATTCTCAGATCACTCATCTTCTCAACCCTTTGTTCCAGTCCCTAAATCACTGCATTTTCCCATCTCCTTTTGATCTTGCATCAGTTCTCCGAACTTATTCTTCCTCATTCTTTTGGTTCTCACAGAAACCAAGATGACGGATCGCATATCAATCTATCTCAATGTAAGATGAGTTGTATTCAAGGGAACCTTCAAATTATTACGTATGTTCAGGATCACTGATGATGATATATCCTTTGTCTTCAAAGGGCACAATACTACTTTTGGAGCAGAAGTTGCCGAAATAACTATAATAAACCGGCGAGTACAAACGCGAGGCGTGTTCGGTGACTCGGCCTACAAAGGCTTCGTGGACCTCTTAGTATAATTGATGAACTTCAAAGACTGAGGGATGGCTGTAACAAAAAGATGATCCATTATAAGAATGATTCCTTTGTGAGGGAACCGTAAAAGTATTCCTACTAATGGTTGAGAAAATAGTAGCCATTGGAAGCTCTTCGGGACAATTTTCTGAAAGACAAAGCTAAAGACGAAGCGGCCGAAAATTGAGCCGACCCCATATAGTATACTCAAAGAAAAATTTTTTCATGCGCAGATTGCAAACAAGAACACAGCTATGCAGAGTAAATAAACAACGACTAAATACAAATATTGTATATCAATATATTTATGAGTCTTACTGCGAAAAATTTACACTGATTAGTATCCAGTCAGTTTTTGTTTGAAAGAGGTTAAATATCCATTGCTATATCTGCGAGATTCAGTACAGTTCTAGCATTGAAAAACGAGGAAATAATGGCTGAACAAAAAGAATCACTCGGGCTTCTGTGCAATATTAACAAGTATGATTAGTGTTCTGATTAGCTGTTCTAAGCCTGAAGGCGGTATTTCGCTCTTTAATAAAAACTTTCGTAACGCATGCGAATCCGATCACGTAAACTGTCTCGAGAACATTTCCAAACAAATTTTCTATAGAATAAGGGTTAATTATACTTAGACTTTACGTACATTTAATGCAATATCAATATCAATAGTAAAGTAATAAAGCAATGTTCTCCACTACCTTAATTTACAATTTGTTTGCCATCTTTAAATATATTAAACATTATTATCTTAAAGACATTTTGAGGCTGATTTAAAAAGCCTTTAATTTAGAATATATTTTCATTTAGAGGACTATTTCATTCAAAATGCTATACAAAAAATATGAACATGAGGACGGAAGGTTTTAAAAATATATACAACATAAATCATTTTACGATATTATACTTAATTTATTAAGCATAAACTCCATTCATGCTTATGAGGTAATTAAAATCATCCTTTTATAAGTAGAGATTATTTATATGGATATATAAATAACATCATAAATGAATGAATCATACATAATGAATATCCATAGTAAAAGAATCATTCATAGAAAATTGTCGCCTTTAATGTAGTATTTGGATTGGTCTGGCTACTTTCCTCATCATAATTAATAAGTATGACGTTCATGATACACGAATAAATCTGCAGCAGGAACAAAAAGTAGACTTTAGCTCCTTAGAGTTCAAAATTGCTTTTTCTATTTCGAATACAAGGTTTTGTAAACCTCTGAGGTTTTCGTGGAATAAACTTCGGTATTACCTCCTCTCCATCACGTGTATATGACTGAGAGTAACGTACGCAGACCGCGCACAAATTTTAATCATTCCATCAAACGAAGCGGAGCGTAATATCTCAGAAACGATTCAATTAACTAGCGTTATGAATTTCCTCTCGCAACACTTCAACTTTGACTCATCCGAAAACAGCTTACACCTTTCATTCACAAAGCCTCTTCGAGATGGGTGTCATCAGGCCTTCGTGCCTAAGTTATACATCACTGCGCGATCCCAGCGCCGCAACGCAAAAAACACAATCCCTCCTCGTCAAATGCTTCGCTCAAAACCTATCTTCGCCTGCGGAACGCCATCCGTCATGCAATCAAACGACGCTAAAAAAGAACCTAAAGCGACAATAAGGTGGGCGTTAAATCGCGGGACGAGATTATCCACGCTGAGAATGAATTCGAAGCGATGGTGTCACTTGTTTTAACGATCAACGGAGACTTTTTTTGGGTTTTGGCGTTACTAAGGGCGTGCTTGCATCCAAGTTCTGGAAATACCAGTTATAGCGACGGGTTGACGAACGTTACCGCGGATCCTCCGCTTTTAAACGACGACCCTTAAAAGTTACGCACAAAACAAAAGGGTTGTCTCGCAGAAGTTTCGGAGATTTGAGGAATTTCTCTGTAGCGGTGAATTGGCTCATCGGGGTTGACGCGCGCTGCGAGGACTACTGCTGTGAAGCATACGGCGTAGATTGAAATGATGAGAGGGACTCTTTCATAACTGCTAATCTTTTCGCTAGTACATAAAGTTATTCCAATTAAAGTAGTGACTCATAAATGATTCCACGACAAAGAAGGCTCAAACTAATTAATGTGGTATTCATAAGAATTTGGCTGCTAATCCTAATATTTATCACTCCTCTTTTAGTATAAAGAAGAAGGAATACGAATAAGTGATGAGTGGAATGTATTTAATGACGTATACTTTATTATAAAAACTGGAAGTTTGAGTTGAATGAAAACTTAATTAGGGATTTCACATAAAAATAAATATTCTTATAAATAAGCATATTTTATCCTCCGCTTGAACATATGATGCATAATGTTTTTGATCTTCTTGGCGTTTAACATTGGTAGATCGAAAAATTACCTTTTTTGCTCTGTTTAATGGTGCGTTTGCCTTCGCATTTTATTTTTCTAAACGCACTTACACAATAGAAAAAAAATATTATATTTAAATACATATACTCAACATAAATATAATGTTTCGGATTATTTCTGTGAAAAAAAGTTTTTATTGGTTTTGTGGATTGGCTTTTTCTCAGTAATGAATGGGTGCAATAAAACGGACAAAGTGTCTTTACGAAGCTCTTTGTAGGGGATTTCACAAGTCATATATTACGTACACAACAAGCTTACCTAGCGATTTGTTTTAAAAGTATGTTTAGTTATTAATAGCAACCAGATGAAGAAATATTTGCATTACCTGGACATACGCAGGATGAAACATGCTAAAATTCGGTGTAACTTGTTTTTCTGTGGGATTCCTAGTTTTTATCAAATTCAAATCGAGTATCCATAGTAAAATACCTGTCGATAGGTCACTGGTTATCGAATGCTGCGAAAAGTGTCATTTACACACGGTTGTTATGCTGCATATAAGGGTAACTTTTCCTCTTTTAGGTTCTTCCTTCCTTCTCTAAAGGGTAAACTACCTCATACCTCATCTTCCTTAGCTGCGTCACTCCTTGCTCAAAGCAAAGCTAATGTTGGGGGATTGAGGACGTAACCTATTTTTGGGCTGATATGTCTACACAGACAGTAAAATTTATTCCTTTAAAATATTAACCGATAGATTATCCTATAACGGAGAGGAAGGATTGAAATTTATCGATAACTTTAAAAGTTAAACTAAACAAGTGGTTTTTGCATGTAATTTACGGCACGGTGCTATTTACTGCATTTTCAGTTTCATTTCATAGACATCTAAATATTTGCGACTATTACGTAAACAATAATCTTGCAAATATTGAAATACGAACACCTGATTTCGTGAATTAAGAGGTGCCGCTGTATTTACAACTCGTTGACACAACAACGTTGTAAGTACAACGTAATGGATCAGAGTCACGCAAAAACAATCTAATTTTAATTTCTCGAATTTTATTTAGTAACTCGGTGTTACTTTAAGGGAAGAAAAGCATGTTTATTTTATTTTTCTATATTTTCTTTTGTGTGGCTGTTTCAAGTACGATTCGTTTTTTTCTATAACTGATGGGTGTGAGGTAGGATTGTTAACACTCAATTTTGCCATACATAAAGACATACGTATTTATAAGTGTATGTGTAGTTGGTTTTCAGACTATAATCTTACCAATAAAATGTCCATTGAGTTATTTCAGTCGAAGATTTCAGGAAATGATACAGAATGCATGATGGCATACGTGACTACAGCAGGAATATCGAAAGCAACGTTAACTATCTCGGTCATCCGGAAGTTATCAACTTTTCCCCTGATCCTTTCCGGGCTTAGCCGCCCTTTTAATGTGATTGCAATACAGGGTATTTCAGTTGTACCGGGAAACGGTTAAATGTGCTGCTCTACAACTTTTTTAGAGTTAAAAGTCGACAATAATTGAAAAATCATGTTACTGTTCTTCGGGACACGAAAAGTTAAAGCAAGTTCATGAAAATGAAGAGTTTTGCATAATCTATGTTCTATTAGCGGATTTTCTGAAATTAAATTTTCTGTGGAATAAATTTAACCTTCCTCGAAAATTCACTTAAAAGCTACGGTAAAACTGAGTATTAAGTTCCTCTGCATCCAAACTTACACGTAAACGTGTTAGAAGTAAATGTGCCACGAGGAAAAATCTATCCTCGTAAAAACCTTGAAGTAGAAGGAGAGTATTTCAAGCGACAGCAGGAGGGCATTTTTACGCGTTCACGCCCCAACAGAAAATTTATCAGGTCTACTTAGTCAACTAGTTTTGATCTCAAAACCAACAGCTTCAGCAAGAAAACTTTAAGCAATTAAAACTCCGAATGTTATCTGGGGATATTTACAATGCTCCCAGTGTAATAACCCTTTCCCCTACTTTCCCCGAAAATTCCTCCTAAACAACCCAAGTGCCGAGGCCTCCGTCGCATCCCAGTCCACAAAGCCCTCATCAAATCTTCCCCTCAAATCCTCCGCTAAATCCGGCCTTGAACTCCGCCATTTTCCCACCAGCGCTTTCAATGCTTCCCTCATTTTATCTTCCTTATCTTTTACATGCTCTTGAAGCAAGCCCTTTTACAAGCGATTTGAAATTTGCTATGGTAATTATCTGGAATCCTTTCAAACAAAATATTTCCAGATAAATGAGATCTCTTTTCACTAGAAAAACATTGTTTCGTTTTTGGACCAATGAAATGATATTTTCAATGCTATTTCTTTAAATTAACTCTTAGGATTACATAAAAACACAAACGAAAAATAATCGAGAATAAAATTTGCGCTAGTTCAGTTACAGTTGCATATGTTAATCTGGAATACTTGCATTTTCTTTATCTTTTGATAGTACGTGCTAAGAGTTCCCGGAATGATTAGCGTGATATCTGTATGACTATCGAATATACATAGAAATAAATGTTTTTCTCACACGAATATTTGTAACTCTTAATATCAGCTTTAGTTTTAAGCAATTACGCTGTGGATTATTAAATAATTAATATTATTCATACCGAAGTTACGAACAGGTAGAATTATTTTAAGGTCATGGGTACGTGTAAAGGTTGAATACTGATTAAACTACGTGTACATGCATTGAAAATGCACATGGACCCCTTTATGGCAACTCTATGCTTTTCTGTAACTTCAAAACCGAGGACTATTCGATATTAAAATTTTCTTGTACTAAGATAGCTTCGTTTGGGCAAGGGAGTAGTTCGATTACCGAGGCTACGTTCTGAGTGCGAATTTCGAAAAAGACTGAAAGTCGCTGTTATATACGCACTGAAATACCAACGTGTGGTTTTGCGCGTTTAATAACCACAAGAAAAACGCAATTTGATAACATTTGAAGAAAGAGTCTGCGTAAACAGATACATAAACTCGCGGAATGCCATCCATTTGAGCCAACAATAACCTGGCACCGTAGTTCGATATGATACTGCTGACGATGCCACTATATGTTGAGAGAGTGATATATCATCGTCATCGGTTGTCACAAAGAATGAGTTGGCATCGTAGCCAAAAAGGAGCAGCGTTCCTTTCACTCCATTCTCCTATGGGATAACTGCGGCGACAACGTCCCCAGTGCAGTTGGAACGAGTTGGACGGACAGGGAAAAAGAAGCGATGTAATAAAATGGTCGAGGAGTGGATGGATGAGATGTAGGGAATGAGATCGCATCCACCGCCAAAAGCCCATTTTCTTGAATTAACCTCTCCTCCGTATGTGCACATAACCGGTGATACATTGACCATTCAGCCTATTTACCACAGCTCCCAGCCATTTTCGCTGGAATTGAGTATTTTGAAACGCTCGCCTTAGATTATATGCTTGTTTTCTACTTTTTAGGCTTAAGTCACAGATACCATTGACGTTTCTCTCTAGATCTATCGAACCGGAAATAAATAGGATCCGAACACAATGACTCTCTGTGCTTCGACTTTCAACAGAGTGTACTTTTGTTTTTAAAATGTAATTCACCGCAATTTGAACTTCAATCCAAGGATTTACTCAGATATTAACAGCTCAATAGAGATATATATTCTGATACGTATTTTAACAGGATTATCTAAACGAGCTCGTGGAATAACCTGTTTTACCAAATTACTTAAATATCATTCGCTGATAATCTTCATTCCGACAAATTAACAATTAGTGCCAAACATTTTTGGCACTAATTGTGTTATAAAAACGGAGTTAGAACATAAATCTGAACTCTGTACAGAGAAACGTAGTTATCTAGCTGAAATGTAAGAGTTAATAAGTAATGCGAAATAAAAGTAATTTAATCGAAAATATATATTTCTTATCTAACAATACTGCAGATGAAGGTTTATCAATTACCTTAGGAAGGTTGATCATCGGAAACTTCGCTAAATACCTAGTAAAGTTATTACTGTATTTTTCCCACTAACTCATTCACACAGATTCATGAATGCAACTACAACTTCCCTTAAGTAAGGGAGATAAAGGGTCCAAGCTGGATATACGATTTATATTAAATTTAAATAAAGTTTCTTGATTTCTTCGTCGTAGTTTAAGAGGAGACATACTTGGATCATACTCATAGTTTCAAAAACATGATTCATGCGATATTTCTCCAAGAGTTCTCTGCGACTTTAGGATGATTAATTGTTACGGTCGAGACAACTGCTTTGATATGATGAATCCATGGAAGAGTTGGAGATGAAAATATTCTAGCTCAACAATAAATACCACTTGAATACGAGGATAGCCTTGGGGTAGATGGGAGAAGACGAAAGAAATTTATGTAAAGATGGAAATAGATGGAAATACAAGAACGGGTAGAGATAGCGAATCCGGAGGAAGAACAAATGTGAGAGATGGGGAGTGCAAGAAGAAGGAAAATGAATAAATGCTCATCGAGGAGAAAATGGTGCAAGGGAATACGGCGACGGGAAAGGGAGTCAAAGATGGAGAGAATTAAAGAAAAAGATAGAAAAGTGGAGCTGCTGGATCACAGCCAGGTAGTTCTCCTTTTACGACGTCTTCTTCTTCATCCAAAAAAACCTCCATTCCCTCCATTCTTACCCACAAAAGGACCTTCTTTTATTTGGAGGAATAGAAGACGAAAAAAGGGGGGAGTCACCCATTGCGAGCGGCGAGAGACCCATTCTACCATGACCACGCTTTACTCCCTCAAAAATCGAGGCATTAAGCGCCGTCTTCGGCGACACCGAGGGTCTCTGTAGGTGAGATTTTGAAGTGTTCGCAAAGAGCACTCCCCTAGATTACGTCTCAGAAGGGGGGAGGGAGAGGCCAGTACTCCTTTGAAAAGAAACCTAGGAGTCCTTGAGATTTGGAAGCGAGCCGCTTTTGGTTTCCTCGTGTTAGATTCGGTTCCCTTCGCCTTATCCGTGGGCACTTGCCCGGTCCCTTCTCGTCGAGGCAGTTCCACGTCACCTAAAACTGCGGAACATCGAATGTCATTTCCCGAGGACAAATGAAAGAGAAAAACGTTCTTTCTTGGTGGTCGGGTAGGGCTGCACATTGAAGCTGCAGCGGATTCCCATTGCCTAGTCAGCACGGGATGGTATCGTAAGATATAAAGAAGGGTGCACGGAGGGAGGGACCTCCGGGGATATTGCTTTCCGGGGTAACTGTTGGTTTTCCTCCCGAAAGAGGTATGAAGATTAGGAGAAGCGGGGCATTGATTGCAGCTTGGGAATTTATTTTGGCTTCGGGAAGAAAGGAAATAATTCATAGAGGGCGAGGTAACGGGGCGACAGGTTGGGGAACCGTTAAATAGATTATTCACTCTCCCTAACAGATGTCGACACTTCCATTCCTAATATTTAGAGTTGGCGTTTTGATGCTATAAATTCCGTTTTATTCCAGGGGGTTCGAATTTTATTCCTTCCCAGCATGGTTTATGGCTGCACTTATCCCATCTTACTGCTTTGCATTTATTCACAACCAGTCTGATCAGGGTTAATCATTTAATGAAATTCTAAAATTAAATCAGAAGTTTGTCGTTGAAACATTTCTGCTGCGAAGATGATGTCATCGGTTGTGGATATATCACTACTGGCTTCATAATTTGTAATCTTACGTTGCATTATACAATCTATCGGCTCAAGATTTCAAAGCACTGCATTTTAATTTTTTTGATAAGAAAAAAAAGGGCGAAAGCATGTCTAATAACAGTATCTCGATCATCAATTCTCTATCGTTCTCGGAAGTACTCAAAATAATTTTCCTATAATCCGCACAGTGCGTTCTTTGAGTAAAAAATTGAGTATTCTGGGCCTTATGGGATCGAACCTAGAAAGCTATGATCGATGTCTCACTTTTCTTTGGGGTTTTCCATTGGTACTGATACCATATAAAATGGCCAAGTCAAAGACACTTGTAGTTAAAGCTAAGACTCCACAACCTACGTGTAACAATACAATAGATTCTGGAGTACCTACCTAACGTATATTTGAATAAATGTTGAGGAGGAAGGTAAAGAATGTTTGGAAGGTAAGAAGTTGAAATTAAATAGCGGAAAAATAATTTGTTTGTGAAAAAAAACCGGGATAAATATTTTTCTAAATGGAAAATTTCGCTCCAGCTATGGCAATGCTCGTGAGTTGTGTGGTTGCCAAACTTCGATTTCCAGTTGCACATTTTTCATAAAAAAGGCGCATTGAGTTGAACGGACGGACAAGTTTCTTTTTCTGCAAGGAATGTGCCCTGAAAGTTTCGTGTAAATCCGCTCAAACCTGACGTGTTCCTTGTTAGTATTTATAGTACTTCTTCGAAGAGTACATTTCTCGAGAATTGTTCAGCAAGGTTTCCCTTATCATCTGGAAATTCTCTTCCTTCTTGAAGAAGAAAATGTTACGAATTAACCGAAGTAATTTTTAACATAAGCTACTGGTATTTTTTGCAGCTTTCTTCGCGCATTTTGAATATCTTTTTAATTTCGAGCCCGGGATCAAAATAAAGCATTAACTACTGAGGTCTACCTTAAAATTTGGCTTAAATAACCAGGCTTAATGAAGGGAATTAAGTCTCCTAATTAAATTTAACTCTGCACGTAACCCTCATCCAATTGAGGTATTTGGTTCCATAATTACCTTCTTTTGCCGACATGAGATTGCATTAGTGCCCCGAAAGGTAAAATATTCATCAAAGCAACTATTGGTAATCATTCTATTTTGCTAATAAGTAGGATCAAGAAAAGTCCAAAATTTCTTGGTGATTTCAGATTTCTTGCACGACACATCTATTCGCGTCCACAAGAACATCCGTTTGCCGGTGCCCTTGAAACATGTAAAATGTTCTCATGTTTTCCCGGTGAATTTCTAAAATAAAGGTTTCTCTGGTTTCCAAATGGATTGTTTCTTCGATCAAAAACCGACGTTTCAACGCGTCTTCAGAGTCATCACGATATTCCTGACGACGAATTTTTGGTAATTTAAATGTTTATTCCTCTCTGCTGTCGTTTCACCGAAACAGGTCTCCTTCGGCATATCACGATATNACCTCTGTGGGCCTCCCTATTCCTTCAAAGTGCCTTACCATGTAATGTGGGTTAGCCGCATCTTAAGGATAACGTGCATAAAAGAGCAATATCTATCACGGTACGAATAAACGGTAATGAAATCCTTATCAGCCACATCTAATAAATTCGTTAACCTGTACAAAATGCAATAGTTGCTGGGCAGGTAGATCCAAAAAGAAGAATATCAAACGCAAGATGAAAGAAGTAACGGGTGGAACATTTTTGTTTGGGGAAAATAAGAAAAATCATCATAGCATTGAAAATTCATACTAGCCCACAAAATGTTTACGAATGAAAAAATATTACGTGCCGTGACCAGGATTCGAACCTGGGTTATTGCGGCCACAACGCAATGTCCTAACCACTAGACGATCACGGCTATCTCCACCTTACGGAAGTAGAGAAGATAACTAAAAGTCACTCATTGCCAAATTTTTATTATCTTTGTAATGTTTGACACATGGATATCGAAGTATCAAGTAATACACCTACCAGACAGAGATTGGTGAGTAACATTTTCGCTAGTTCTGCAGACTGTTAGCTGTCTATCCTCTTCAATTGGTCGAAATATAATTTTTGCTTAGAAAATTAGCGATATACGCTTTTTTCTTTGTGGTAAAGAACTTTTCTTCTGTTCGGTGCTTAAAAAAACGATATTTGTCTTCATCATTGGAAGTGCGCCTAAATTAGGCATTCCAGGGAGCTTTTACGGACGATTAAATTCGCTTGTTATTGATTGACCTGGAGAAATGGAACTGCCAAGAGTAGCTATTGTATTTTTGTATTATGGCATTCTAGATTGTTAATTCGATCACAAAAAAAATGATTTACGTTATCATCACACATATAAAACATCATTTGAAGGGTGCCAAAGAGAGATAAGTCAACCATATGTGAGTCGACATATCACTCAAAATTGTAATATTTGGTCGATTTATAAATTAATTTGAGAATCGTACATTTTCACAAGTTTATACAATCGTATGCACTACACGTATACTCATGAGGCCTAACTAACGGAAAGTGACATCACTTGCGGAATTTATCTTCGCTCCCACCGAATATTCTCTTTATGAGTCTGAGTTTTTCAAGTGCTTTACCACATATATTGCAAAAATTCGGTACACTGTGTCGTTATATTTGCTGGTCACTCAAAGATATCTGACGGATTCCACTCTTAACATGTAATAAATGACATATTTCAGTAGCAGGAAGTCTAATGTGAACCCACCTAAAGAAATATGAAAATGTATTTTATAATTTTAATTACCGAATTGTTGAATTTATTACATTGAATATATCGTAACGCTACGACTGGGCTGGTACTTAACTGATGCGCAAGACTTTCAAATAAATTGAAACAGAAGCATGTGAAAAACTGAGTTATCTGTACTTAGCGTTAGTTAACGTATGCAATGTACAGCAAACGTGCAGGGTATACTTTAGAAAAAAATGCGTTAGAGCCGTTCTAGTTTATGATAAAAGCATGATATACGTTTATTAGACATTTTATGGACATAGTAGTAGTAATTCAGCCAATTTTAATGGAGTGAACATTTACGCACACTTCAGGAACTTAGAGTATACAAATAAAATACAATAAATATAAGTGAGACAAACGTAAGAAGTGAGGAATATTTTGGAGATGAAGAAGAATAGGTATATGTAGGTGAGATAATTAGAAATGTATGAATGTGGATTTTAGATTCACTAAAAGAAGAAATATGTATCAATAAGTCAGAAATATGAATGAAACTAAGGAAATAAGGACGTGACGGGAGAAGTTTTTAAAATTGTTAAAAGTTTGGTTACATTTGGAGAAAGAAATCAGTATGAACTAAAGATTGAAATGCTAAATGAAATAAAAACTGGAGTTTTGACATCAAAGCCAGACATGGCTAAGATTTCAGTGCCTCCAAATTAATGCTAAAATGCTAAAAAGGTAGATAGATATTGAAGCTTATCGCATAAAATTTAACTTTATCTTAAGGTAAAGATAGCTTTTGTTAGCAAAATGTCTAATTTTAAATAGGCTGGTATTGCAGGATTCGAAAATGATGCGGAATAAGCATTATCGAAATTGCCGTAGTAGAGCGTTCCGACATTATAAAGGAATACATAAAATTTACTTGGTTTTCATCTTATATGTGACCCATAGGTATTTGTTTTCTTTTAGATCAAACTAAACCTGCATTAGAGCTATTAATAACTGCATTTTCTTGTTACTGATTAAAATACGTTATTGATTTTTTACTGTTTAAAGAAATATATGTCTGTATTTCGCATAATTTATTTAGAGATTACAAATATTTAAGAAATACCTCAAAATAATTCGAAGACGAAGAGACATGCGTTTTGAGCTCCCGGATACCCAAGTAGGCAACGCGTTCGACTTTGTGGAAAGCGGTCCCAAGTTCGATTCCCGGTGGGGGCTCACCTGCGGAATTACTTGAGCTGTCGAAGCACTTTCTACAATATTGCTACAACTACGGCATGCGTCCATGAAACAAGGAAGTAGTAAAATATACTCACATACTTACACTTTCTCAAAATGGAAAATTTTAAACGTTTTCGAGCATTACAAGGAAATGTGAAAACAGCAGCAGCAGAGTATAGCAGTTAATTTCATTCAAAGAGACATTTATTTGATATAGGGATGAAAGATGAGCTTTTAAATAAAGTAATTTTTATTGTAATCCGTTTAATTATTATCCGGTAAATAAAAACTATTTAAATATTTTTTCGAATTATTAGTTTTACTTCGTCACGTATTTTGCACCACTTAAATTGCCAATACCTATTAACCCGCATTCGAAATGCATAGCAACCATTAGTATTAAAATAATCCGGAGCTAAAAGAGAGAAACTATTATGCTGAAAAAGGAAACGCCAAAAGGAAGGGTGTACTGAAAGCTCAGAAGCAACCGAAAATAGGACGAATGTCTATCAACGACCAAGACTGCCGAAAGTAGCAAAGACGGGAAGGGGAAGAGGATATCTTTAAAAGTCGGATTAAGGGCAATGGTTGCAGGGGCGTGGCGAAGGGTGGATGAGTAGGGGAGAAGTGGTCAGGGAAAGGCGAGAGGGTGGATAAGGAATCGGAACTGCTACACGAGGGCGTGGGCGGAGGGAATAATGATCCAGATGGAGAAGTGGACTCTATACCCTCATGCTGGGTCGGTGACTGACAGACAGAGAGAAAGGGACAATGACTCGGTTCCGTCCCTTCCCCACGGTGATAGCTCCGTCAAATTGTGAGGAACCGTAAGCAACGGAGTGGTGTGACGCTGAGTGGATGTCATTGATGAGAGGGAGGGGGCCGCATGTCCAAAGGATCAAGACTGAATTTTCTTCTCACAGAGACCGTTCAAACTTCTACAGTTTGTTTAAAATCATTGTAGTCATGTCGTGTGCAGCATTCGTGAAATTATTTTCTCATGAATAATACCTATTGTATTTGCTCGCCACTGATGATTATACATGATTGTTTGGTGGCTCTACTTCGTACACTCATGTCTGTATTATGTAACAGTTTATAGAAAATAATAATCAACCTTATCCATAATGTCTAACATGGTTACCAAGACTGAATTACTAAAACTGAAGAAAGGACTGTCAGCTCCCGAAGGAAACCACAGTGATGGTGATGGTTTTAAGAACTATGATATTTTCTATCTGCAGAAAATGCAACCAATTAATAGAAGCTATTTCTTATTCGATAAAAATAATTTAAATATTGAGAAACAGGCATATTCTTATTTGTTTGCATTATTTTCATTAATGTAAGCCACTAGAAAGTATACATTCGAAAACTTTTCTTCTTTTGTTATTTTATGAAACATTATTGTGATAGCTATCCATCTTTAGGACTTATAATATATGAATACAAAACCATGTTTACGAGTTTAGAGTTTAGCTCAAGGAGAAATGCTAGGAATTTGTACTATTCTCAAATGAAAGACATGTTAATTAAAACATACTCCCGGTATAAAGGATCAGAGTTGCTCAACTGAAGCACTTCAATGATCCTACTTATTGCATTCTCTTAGAAAGTAGTATTAAATATAGAGTCTCCACATGTGAAACCTCTGTGGGCCTCCCTATTCCTTCAAAGTGCCTTACCATGTAATGTGGGTTAGCCGCATCTTAAGGATAACGTGCATAAAAGAGCAATATCTATCACGGTACGAATAAACGGTAATGAAATCCTTATCAGCCACATCTAATAAATTCGTTAACCTGTACAAAATGCAATAGTTGCTGGGCAGGTAGATCCAAAAAGAAGAATATCAAACGCAAGATGAAAGAAGTAACGGGTGGAACATTTTTGTTTGGGGAAAATAAGAAAAATCATCATAGCATTGAAAATTCATACTAGCCCACAAAATGTTTACGAATGAAAAAATATTACGTGCCGTGACCAGGATTCGAACCTGGGTTATTGCGGCCACAACGCAATGTCCTAACCACTAGACGATCACGGCTATCTCCACCTTACGGGAGTAGAGAAGATAACTAAAAGTCACTCATTGCCAAATTTTTATTATCTTTGTAATGTTTGACGCATGGATATCGAAGTATCAAGTAATACACCTACCAGACAGAGATTGGTGAGTAACATTTTCGCTAGTTCTGCAGACTGTTAGCTGTCTATCCTCTTCAATTGGTCGAAATATAATTTTTGCTTAGAAAATTAGCGATATACGCTTTTTTCTTTGTGGTAAAGAACTTTTCTTCTGTTCGGTGCTTAAAAAAACGATATTTGTCTTCATCATTGGAAGTGCGCCTAAATTAGGCATTCCAGGGAGCTTTTACGGACGATTAAATTCGCTTGTTATTGATTGACCTGGAGAAATGGAACTGCCAAGAGTAGCTATTGTATTTTTGTATTATGGCATTCTAGATTGTTAATTCGATCACAAAAAAAATGATTTACGTTATCATCACACATATAAAACATCATTTGAAGGGTGCCAAAGAGAGATAAGTCAACCATATGTGAGTCGACATATCACTCAAAATTGTAATATTTGGTCGATTTATAAATTAATTTGAGAATCGTACATTTTCACAAGTTTATACAATCGTATGCACTACACGTATACTCATGAGGCCTAACTAACGGAAAGTGACATCACTTGCGGAATTTATCTTCGCTCCCACCGAATATTCTCTTTATGAGTCTGAGTTTTTCAAGTGCTTTACCACATATATTGCAAAAATTCGGTACACTGTGTCGTTATATTTGCTGGTCACTCAAAGATATCTGACGGATTCCACTCTTAACATGTAATAAATGACATATTTCAGTAGCAGGAAGTCTAACCATTTCTTTATTTTACGAGTACTGCCGAAATAATTCGTCGAATGCGCAGCGGAATGCGTATTTTAAAATTACTACAACTACAATCGGTCGCTAAAATGATCGGCATACATTTTCTCGTAAATGTGTAATTATATCTAAGTGAAGGAATTGTAATTCCATATTTTAGCCACTATTTTGTTGAGTCAATTTGTAGCACTTTGAGTTATTAAAACAACGGTAATGGCATATACAGAGATATATCTAAGGGTGTGGTTTTGGGGGTTCAAACCACCCTTTGATAATAGAGCCAGCAATAAACGAAAGCATGCGAGAAGATGGCGGGTTACAATTATACCATACAAAAAATGCTGGAGATTTTCAGGGTGTATATCTTAAAAAAATCAGTATATAATTTGATTTTGGGAGGAAGTGATCCTGCCTGTGAATAGTTGGAAATTCCGTGTTTACTCCATGGTTCTAAACACCCCCTTGGACATATCCTGGCTACGCCCTTGGGCATATGATTGAATTATTCCTAGCTCATAATAATTGCACATTAGGATATCATTCGTCGTCCCCTTTAGATGAGCTCGTTTTCTCCAAAATTCCAAGCACCGTCCCGCAACTCATTTTAACGACACTTTCATAACGCACCCGTTCCGAATGCACGGCTGAATGCGACACTTGACTCACTCCGGCTAATCTCAAAACTCTCGTAATCGCTTACGTAAGTGTAGCAAAACTTCGTCTGGTGCACTTTACGGGGGAGGGCAGGATGTGGTGTGGGGCAGCCTTTTAGGGAGGAAATCTGCTCGTGCTCGTTCCTTTTGTCAGGCCCGAAGCTATTCTTGGAGGCCACCCACAGACAGACCCATACCTCTTACAATATCGATCTTATACCCAAACTGCTTAATGGTCCACCTCCATCAGGACTCTCCCTCATCCATGAACAACCTTTCCTCTCTCCTTCAGCGCATCACTCGCCTCATCTCTTTCTTTCCCGGTCATCTCCATCTTGTCCATTTATTTTCCCCTCTCTCCTTCGGAAAGATGTCTTCCAGCTATAGATTACACGGTCCGATCCGTTTCAGTGTCCGTCCGAGGACTACTTCCGTCACACCTATTAGTGAGAAGTTGCTTTGTCCTTTTACTACCACGTCTTGGATAAAGGAAATCCTCTTGCTAAGGCGCAGCGTATCGTCGCCTCCACAAAATTTGAAGAATGATAGTAGAACTCTGGGGTAAATTGAGGGCACTCGATCCAGGAAGCGTTTCGTCAAAGTAAATGCATAAGAAATGGGTAGCGCCTGCGCTGCCTTTGAAAGTTTTCTGTATTATATAATGAAATTCTTCTATGCTTTTAACTGGCTCACTATAGGATATTTTTATGTCACCTGGTGTTAAGTATACTGATATATTCTTGTTTAGCGATAAAATATTTGTATCTTGTGTCATAATTATAGCTGGATCTTATTTATTTAGTTTTTGCTGTCATGTCTTGAACAACGAAACACTTTTCTTACGTCTTTCGGTACAAGATAGAGAAAAATTGCTTTCTATTCACTTTTACTTTCACTTTATTCACTTTTCTCACTATTGTCTATAGCTGCACTGATATGAAGTCGACTGAGGTATGACCGATGCTGGGCGATGATACTTGTAATGGTCAATACATTTTTAATGCCAGGGATAGTGTTATTTAGAGAGTCATGGTGCTGAAATTATATGAACGTTCTTTACTCATAGCATTTCACTTAGTGAGGAAAGCAAACTACCTCACTCTTCATCATACCTAAGCCCTAAACGAGAGCTTTCGGATGGTTTGAAGTTCTTATGGGCAGCTTAGTTTAATACTCCAACGTTGATGAGACCTGGGTTTGAGTCCCAGTCATAATTCTTTATTTCAAATATGTCTATCCTAGGACTTTTCATATATTTTATTGTCTTTAGGAACTTTAATCCGTAAAATATCCTCAACATACATGGAATCCACATACAAATTTGAATTGTCATGAGAAACGTACCCGCTAGAAAAAAAATCGTAAATCGTTTACAAAACTCCTCAATGAAAGCTTTACTTAAATACTAATTACGATAAGAAAGATTTTGCAGCAATGCATCATCACGTCAGTCTGATGATGCAGAATTGCGATACTCCATACTTCAGATTAATGAGTTTTATGTCTATCGCTATCACAAAGTTAACCCTAAACCCATTAGCTGCAGTAATCGTATATTTGCTGTGCATTTTCATTTGATAAATTATTTATTTATTTGTACGACTGGACTACAAATAGGCTCCAGGCCAGGTGGTAGTCATCTTTTCAGAGGGAGAAGGAAATACAATACCCTGCCTGGTATTCACCCAAGTCGGGAGGGNCACCATAGGACTACAAATAGGCTCCAGGCCAGGTGGTAGTCATCTTTTCAGAGGGAGAAGGAAATACAATACCCTGCCTGGTATTCACCCAAGTCGGGAGGGAAACCCCCCAAAACCTCCCGAAGGCAGTACGTCATAAATATATATTATCGTGATAATCAATAAAAGGATAATAAAATGTTTTGTAACGGTATATGGATAATGTTTCCCAAATTTAGAGGTACTCGTAATTGGTTAAAATCACTTAAAATATCTACTGTTAACATAAACTGTTCTATTTTGTGTATCATCCTCATAGTTACATTCTTAAATAACTCCGAACAGCATCAAAAATCAATACAAAGTTAATCCATACAGGATAAGCCGGTTAAATCTGTAGATTGGTTGGAGACTATAATTTTTCTTCTGATATTCACTGAAACCTTCCTTACCTATCCACCCAATATATGAGAGTCCTCGAGGTTCTATGAGATTTTCTAATTTTCTTAAAAAAATGTGAACGCGTGCCTCCTGGATATCCCCTACATTTGGTTATTGATTGCAAGTTCTTATTATTTTGAGCGCGTGGTTACAATTTCATTTTAGATTCTAAATAGGAATTAGTTCAAACTTTAAAACAAGTATTTTATGAAGACATGATTAAATCTCAACTTATATATCTACGTCTACAATAGCAATCTTCAAGCCACTTTTCGGCGTATGACAGGGGGTTTACACACCGAGCGTTCTGGCTACTTCTTTAGCATGATGTTATCGCGAATCGTTGGTGGGAAAAAAAAAGAGTCCTTAAAACGACTTATAAAAACAAACGAAATACTTTTTTTTACAAAAGATAACTGATAGTATAAAAGAGGTTAATTTCAAATCTTTCCTCTACTATTTATTTTATTACGAAAACTTTCTGTTGGAAGAAGAAGAATATGTTGAAGAATTTTTGTTCAAATAATACGCATTGCACTTAAATTCTAGCGTCACTCTTCTACCTAAATGAAACTTTTATGATTCCTCTCTTCAAACCGTTTATTTAAGTTCATTGGCAGTAACTTGTCTCGGCATTACATTACGCATACTTTTCCCACCCAAACTTTACCTTAATCTCCCTAATATTTCTCTCACTCACAGAAAACCATCCTACATTCATTCAGCATCCCTCATCATCCCTATCTCTTCTCTCTTCATCTCATCACTTTGCCCTAACATTAGGTCTTCTCTCTTCCCAGTGTTCTTATCATCTCCTGTGCTCTCTCCCTTCCATCTGAATTCTTCACCCCCTTTTCCCTGCTGTAGCACTTTTCCTTCATCTTACCCTTAACTTACCAAGACGCATAAGTTCCCCCCATCTACCTCCACTGGTAAATTTTCTTTCCCTATCTTCCTCCCTCTCATTCTTCTTTGTCTCTGTACGTCCGAACCTGCGTCCCTTTTGCCGTTTCCTTTCTCTGCCCTTGTTTGACGTATCCTCTCAGTTTATTTCACCCTATCCCCTGACATTTTTCTTCGTCTTTGTCGTCTTTTTTTCAATAATTTTCTCCCTCTAGGTTTCCACATTTCTTTACCTATCACTTTCATTCTCCGTCTTTAGATTTGGCGGATGTCGCTTTTACGATTTAAAGTTGTCCTATTACCATAAAAAAATTATGATTTTGTAACACTCAAATCTCTACAGACGAAACCTTTTCTTTTGTCAATTTGGCATACCAATCGCAGTTGTACTCGTATTATTAAGATAGCTTCGTCGGCTGTAAATTCAAACACTTGGGCCTCAGGGGGAATCGTACTCTAAATTTAGTAAATGTATTTATTATATTTAGTTTCTATACCCTTCCTCTTGTTCCTATTCTTCTCGGATTTTCATATTTAGTAGTAGTAGTATTATCATAAGTGCTTCGACTGCTTTGGTCATTTCGCACCGGGAATCGAACCCGGGACCGCTTTCGCCGAAGCCGAACGCGTTGCCCACTCGGCTATCCGAGAGCCTGAATTCTCATATTTTTCTGTTTCGCTCCTTCATTCTTCTTCTAGCCATCCTTTTATTCTTCCTTTTCTCTTTTTCACCTCTTTTCTTCCCAAACTGCTTTCCTTCCATATCATCACACTACACCTCTATTTTACCTTCTACAATATACTCTTGTTTTCTTCCCAACTCCATTTCCCTCCAGCTAATCATTCTCTCCCTCATTCCCCCACAATTTTACTATTTTATCCCTCCTTTTCCCAATTACTCAATAGTTCATAGCTGTTCAAAAATGAATTTTTTGATCACAGTTTGAAGTTGAAGAAATTTTATCGTATACTTTAAATTATCAACATTGTATATTTTAACTTTGTTAGCGGCAATGATTAGTTTATTGGCATTATAAATCAATTTGCCTTTGTAAAGTCAGTTTGAAAGAGTAATTTTAACCAGCTAAGTATGACTTACGGCATACTTGACTATATTTTACCTTTCACCTGCGTATCTTATTTTCCATATTCCTCCTCACCTCCTTCATTCAATTTTGCTCCATCTCTTTTTTTCCTTCTCTCCTCTTACTCAGTTCCTTCTTGACCTTTCTCTCCCATTTTCCTTTCATCATCCCTCTCCATCCTTGCCTCTTTCGTAGTATCGCACATTGGTCCCTTCCAGACCGAGAGCAGCCTCATAAAATTGGTCGAAAACTTCTATCATGTGAAATAAAGTAAGGGAAAGGGGGG
This sequence comes from Ladona fulva, assembly GCA_000376725.2. Classification (NCBI taxonomy): domain Eukaryota; kingdom Metazoa; phylum Arthropoda; class Insecta; order Odonata; family Libellulidae; genus Ladona; species Ladona fulva. Next base: position 481,371 of record KZ308296.1, on the reverse strand, counting down.
AAAGAGAGCTGCAGGGAATGGAAGCTCGGAATGGGGTCCTCCGTCGTCCTCTTCCGCACGCAATAATCCCTCCCTTTCATCCGCTTGATGACTATTGCTCTCACTCTACTCCCGCATCTTCTTCTATTTTCTTCTGCAACCTCTTATCCACACCTCTCCTCATTCTCGATCCAATATAATTCTGCTTCGCATTGTATCGATTAAATCTCAAATCAGCAGTCGAATACGTGACCAATTCACGGTCTTTCAAGTGATAGAATCTACAGCTAACTTTCCCAAATACCTTCATTGAATGAGGCAATCTTTAGAGCAAGCTTTTGGAATCTCTTATCTTTTTTACACGGCATCTATCTCTCTAGCAATATAAACTGAGTCATTATAATATTTAATCTATAATGATGTTTCTTTCATTACTTTTTCCATATATCCACTTTTACAATTTTTTATGAATTTCCCGTACTAATATGCAATACTTGACACGTGTACACAAGGAAAATAGGAAAGTGGTTAAAGGTAACATTGCACATTAAGATATTCGCCTACGAATGCTCCCAAGGGGAAACGGACAAGAAAAAGTCTGACAGGGCCGGAACTCGAACCCGAATCTTCCATTTTCTAGGTGAATACTCTAGCCAATAGAGCTCTCCTTTGGTACGATATTTCTTTTTGCTAGAGCAGTCACCCGGAAAGTGAAAGATCCGGGTTCGAGGCCCGGAACAGTCAGACTTTTTTCACGTCCGTTTCTCCTAGAAAACCTTACTCGTACCTTTTTATTTTTATTGTATACCTTTTTCAGGACTCTTTCTAATTCCGTGGTGTTAAAAGACTTGCCGCTTACCTCACGAGTGTTTCATAGTACCCATGTCATACTTAAGGTCTAAATAACTCATCCTCTTTTACTGGAAATCATTTGAAAAGTGATGAATATGTCAATCACATGTGAATTACAGATGTCACTCAGTACTAGGAAGTGAACTTAGCCTCACGATCCGGCAATTCTATTTTATTTATTTGCAGCAAATACCACTGAAGGAAAACTTGACAGTTTCACAGGATATTTTATTAACGACCGGTAAATGTGATGATGACTGTTTGGACATGAATTTATACCCAAATAAATAAAATATGGCGTCCTGTTAATTCTACTCCAATTACATGGAAGACGAGAACGTATCTCAGTATGGTAATACGTGGTTTGAAGACCTTTCTTTTATTTCCTCATTTTTTCTCTTTCATCATTAAATTCCCATTCAACCCTATTCATTTTCTTATCTCCTCTCACTTTTTTCCCTCTTTCCTTAAGTCTTATCTCAGTGAGTTTAATTCGTTGTATCTTTCCTTTCACTTTCTATCTAGCCCATTCCAATCGCTTTCTGGCCCGCATCCCCAGGAGGCTGTAGAGGCGTGTCAAATAAGTGTAGGTCGTATTCGGTTTATATCGGATGCCGGAGTATTTTCTCGTCGATTGCCTAATCTCATTTTACGGTTTGTGATTCAGATTCCCGTCAACGAGGTGTGGAAATTTCTCAGAGGATGTGGAGCGCGTTTGGTGGAGCATCATCGAATTAGGGTTGAAACGGAATGATTTTATTCACGGAAACATTCATTAGCTGAACATTTATCAGATCTTTATTGAGTAAATGATACCTGGAAATGATTCCTCCCTCTTATTTGTGCTTTATTCGAATTCGAATTCTTACTAAAGTATTAATTTCAATAGAAGGATAGTAAATTACTTATAATTTTTAATAGAAAAACTTCGTAAGTAAAAATTTGAAAAAGTACGTATATCTTAAGTATAAAATGAAACTATATAATATTATTCCTTGTGATTACGAATTAAAAAATTATGTTTTATACCCTTTCCATACTTCAAAATTAGATATTTATTCTGAAATATTACAATTGAAAATTTATACATTAATTGAAGTAGGAATTAATACGGGTTCATTATATTCGCCTTATCTTCATATGGGGAACGTTTCCATGGATGGACAAGTTCTGATTAGCTCGACAAAGGAAATTTGAACAGAAAACTTCCAATCGCAATTTTATCGTTCCTGAAAGAAAGGCTCTAGAAATGATTTAACGTTCTTTCTACTTTCAAATAAATTCATATGAATGGTTTCTAAATTATTGCTGAACTCCAGTTCCCGGAGTCGAAGAGTTCATCATTGAATCTATTCACTCAATTATACTGCTGCCGGATAGTCAAGCGTTAGCCTTTGGTGAAAGTGGTGCTTCACGTGACTCCCGGTGGCAGACCATATAAACGAAATGACCACACTTGTCGAAGTAGTTTTAACAATACTACAGCTAATTTTACTATATATTCTTTGTTAATGAGGTCCTCTCTTTCAACTCGCAACATCATAGGGAAATGTTTAACCTGTGGCGCATAAATTGACCCATGCCCTTTATAAAGAGCGGATAGCGTCGATTAAATGTGGTGCACTTCACAAAGAAGCTAGAATAGATCAAAAAGTAAAAAATAGATACTAATTACTATATATTGATACAAATTAAGCATCGAAAAGACAACGAATGAAGTTAAAAATTGTACCTACATATACATAAATACTATGCAAACCGCCTTTCGGTGGCTCGAAGGTAGATACATAAAGGAATTGCGCGAATACAACGAGAGACTATCGGCATATTAGGGTTTGCAGGTGATACTCGTATTTTTATGCTCGCTATATGAAGTTTCCAAAAGAATATGAAGCCACAAACTTGTTAGAAATAAAACCAAAGTGGTTGAATGAGTATCGCAGATCTAGGCACACATTGGCAGACTTAAATTAGTAGAAAAAACCGATGTAGAAATATTATTAGCAAACCTAATCATTATGTATTTTCCGGTACTGTAATGGACGGACATAACTGAGTTGTCAAATATAAAGAGGCATAAAGCTTGGTATATACGTAATTTAATAGACCAAATTGCCATGGATGCGTAGGTCAACCGCTTATATAACTTGCAGGTGCCTAATCCTACCATAGATATTATAACAAAGAAAAACGGAACAAAATCATTTAGGCTTAATTTTCATTTATTCATTTAAATTCACGCTGCAATTTGGCCTTCTGGCAACATGGATGCGCTGAAAGAGATATTTCTTCGTAAATAGGAGGATAACGCGCTAGCCTCTTCTGTAACCATCTCAAAATAGAAAAATGGAGAGGGAGACCCTTCTAAAACCCAGGGGAAGAGGAATAAACAATGAGAGGCAAGAAAATTAAGGTATGTTAAAGAAAAGGTGTGACGCAATTGCCTTATCATTGAGAGTCCATTGATAACGGTCCATTGATATCTCAGTTAGAGGGAGAGCGGAAACGGTCGAGTCGAAGTTGGGAACTGTAGCTCCGGCCCGCCAAGAGAAGAATCGGATGAGAGAGAGATTAAGCGGGCACAGAAGGGGGTGGGGAAAAGTGGGACCGGATGAAGGAAGAAATTGCCAAGAATTGGGATCTTCCTTAGCGACGGAAGGTAAATAAAGCTTTGGGACGGTGAAAGAATGAATCATCGGTTATATACAGGAAATGAAAATAAGCCAGGAAAGAAGGAAATGATACAATTGGTAAGAGAAAAGGTCAAAGGGAATTAATCAATCATTAAAGTAATATTGGGAAATTGATCTAATTTTATCTGAACTGCCTCATACTGCGACATACATCACTGGTAGAATCCATCTACCTTATTCATATGAATAAGGTCGAATGTGGTATACAAGAGATAATGATAGGCGGAGGGCTTTCCATGCCCTTGCTATAGATAATGCGCTATAGATGTAAACTACACTATTTATTTCGTTTTGCTAGGCTATAACTCACATACAGATAAACGATACAGAGGGGTAACCTTGTGGTAATTATTAATATTAAAAATATTAAAACGCTCCATTAGAGTGAACTTTTTACTATACCACACAAAAACAACCTACACACGACCATGGTTTCGTAGCATGGCTACATCAGCCTTTGCCGTACATTACTTAATGATTTACTCGATAACTACAGATCCTACATAAAAAGACCTCCTAGATCCTAGATAAAAAGACAAAGGAAGTGAAACAGGACAGGACACTTGGAGGCAAGATAGTCTCTGTAGAACAGAACTGGAAGAAATGGGGTGATAGTTAAGTGTAAAATTTCGAAGTATGAAAGATATAACGAGGAAAATAAATTAATAGCTGAGAATTAAATGAGGTGGAAATCAGAAAGAAAACGGTCAACTGATTGTTAGCCCACGATGATGGTTTATTTTTATCGTCTATGCTTTCCTCTGCTGCTTTATTGTGACATGTATAAAAGTAGACGATCCATAGTAAATCCGTAATACACTTCATTGGTTTCCACAGAAAACACATAGAAATACATTTCTACCACGACAAAACTGGAGAAAAGAATGTAGGAATGCAATTGGAGTGAGAGGGTGAAATTCGAGGAGAGAAACGGGCGATATTCACGTCGGGAGAGAGAAAGGTTTATGCGGAAGAGTGAAAAGAGGGGTAAAGATATTGGGGAATGATAAGGGTAAAAAGGGATAGGAGTACAAAAGGAGAACTTTGGGGGGAGTGAGATAAAGGAAGTTAAAGGGTGGAGGAGGGCCAAGAATAGCTGGCACGGAATGAAAAGGAAAAGAAAACAAGGAAATAACATTGGATGTGAGGGGTGGCCGTGTGGGAGGAAAGGAGTATCTTCCACGGCCCTTTCACCCCACCCTTTATATATATGGAAGAGGGTGGAAAATGTTTTGAAGGTTGAATTACTGAAAGAAAACATGGAAGGGTAAATCCTGGGAAGGGCTGGGAAATATGACACTCATAAAACTTGCATAAATTTGCCAAAATGGTCGCGTGCGTAGGGTTTATATACGTTTCATGGCAGAAGTAGTTTTCTGTGTAAGTGAGAGAAGGGGATTCGTTGGTTTTCCAGCGCCGCCTCTGGTTTTAATTGACGTTGTTTGGTCACAATGGCAGTTTCTATTTTGGTGCGCATCCCGATAAGTAAAAACGAGTCTTTAGAGGCCGTGTAAGTGAGCGCGATGTGGGTCAAACGATCGCCCAATATTTTCAATGATTCTCTTTTCTTGTCTTTGAGGTCTAATTGCACAGAGAGAGTTAAGCTATATTTGAATGAAATGATATTAAACAGAGATGGATTTAAATACCCAGACTTTGGCCTTTAGAGAAATATCAGCATGTGTGTAATAAGGGTAAAAATGGAGGCGTATCATAAGTATGAATGTTTTCTCAAGATAGGTCCACCTATTTACCCATCTCCATCGTATAGATGGAAGAAGAAAATGATTTAGTGTCAATCACGTCCAAATAAATACGTTTTATTATATAGTTATTTATTTGATAATTATTACGTTTTCCTCTTGTAACATCTCCGCACTCGCAATCTTTCATATTGCTTAAGAAATGAACAAACGGAAGTAAAACTGAAATGGTGTATGAAGAGAATGTGTATGGTATAAAAGGAGATAAAATTCACCACTTCCTGATTGGAAGTGGTGAATTGAAGTAAAGGGAAGAGATTAATGAAAGGTTTAAAGAGAAAATAAATATGTGTAATGATGAGTGTTGTAGAAAGATAAAGATATATGTAGGGATTAAAAATTAGAGTGATGAGAAGGAACATAACATGCTTGTGTATAACAGTATAACAGAAGGTGAATAACATGCTTGCGCTGGAAAGTGTATTAGTTATGCGTGCATAAATGAAAGGAATCAGTTTAAGATTCCGTAACTTTATTATTTGCTGAATACCTTGTTTTCTTGAGTCGAATAGTAGCTAACACTTACTTAATGACTTTAAAAGTTTTTGAAAAAGTAATGACCATATATTTTCCACTTTATATAAACGACCATGGTTTTGTGTCACACCATCATCAGGGTCTTGCAACCCAACACCGAAATCATAGTTGTTCAAGTAAATAACCTATGGGCGGTATATCATCATCGCTTTTTTTTAGTTTCTTGCATATGAAGTTCCACCAAATTTCGCTTGTAGCAATCAACTATAAATGGCACTAAGAATATTTTTCACTTAATTAATTTTGCATTGAAGACTGAAATTCATAACACTTTGGTATGAGGATAGTAATTATTAGTAACACCTCTGTTTCACATTTTGTTAATGAGCACGCAAAAGCCTCGGAGAAAAGCATTGGAAATGCATTGTTCTCAAAATAGGTGCCACAAAAACTATCTCGATGTAATAAATATTCATATGACAAGAATTTATTACATCGAACCAACGATAAGTTTCCTATAAACTCGGAAATAAATACTTTATCGATCCACAAAATTCGCCATACTTGTCTCTAACTACTTTTCTCCTCTCTTCATGTATCCTAAAATAGAAGAGCATTATGTAAAGGAGTAATTCTCTCAATAAGTTATCTTTAAAATTTATGAACCTGCAGCGTACCTTCTCCTCTAAAAATACCAATAATCGATGTATCTCTAAATTTGACTACGAAAACCGAAGCGTGACGTGTAATTAAATTTACTCCACTTTCGAGATTAAACACATTCTGCGTGATAAAGCACTCTGCAAACAGTGAGAAAATAATGCCTTTCATGCATATACGAGGAAGCTAGATGCATGCACCATGACTTTACTTGCCTAATCGATTACTTTTGTGTATCGTTTGCAAAATTGAGAATAAGAAGTGACTAGTCCTAGAGTCTATTGCCTTAATTTTGTACCGTATAATAGCCTTTTAACGGAGGAATCATTAAATCAGTACCATCCTCCAAGAACATACTTTCTCTGAATTCATCCTTTTTAAAAATGACAAATGCTTACAAACTGATTCAAAACAAAATGTATAGTTTTGGATGTGACATACGCGCTTCATTTTCTTATATTCTCTCACACTTACTTCTTAATTACGAATGAAATGAATTTGAAGATATTCAGCAAACATACGAAACTTTAAGTTGGAATTACTTGGAACAAAATTTAATTTTCCATAAAAGTAAATTTAAAAAAATACATTAATACATCTGAACTTATAAAATTACTTATTAACGATGAATTCAATATTGTTAGGCGTGACTTCGTGGAAAGCCATGAGGCAAATGAAAGTGAACACTTAGTACTTTTCCACACAAATTGTGGAAAAGTACTAAGTGGAACACATTTGTGTGGAAAAGTACTAAGTGTTCACTTTCATTTGCGTTACTTATTAACTATTATGCTAAATGTTCCTCACTCCGGTAACATGGAAATGAATAATAATTTGAAATGAAGAAATAATTAAATTAAAAACAAAAAATTTTTATGAAATACATGAAAGAAACTACTCGAATTAATGGATTCACAGCTTTCAACATAAAGCATTCCTGAATACTTTAATACGCTCTCACGTTAATCTACCACTACATTTCTGTTTTTAGACGTTGTAAATAGCAGCTTGCTTAACGACTCCTGAAGTTTATTGCTTTTAAGGATCACTCATTTATGCTAGGTTACATCACTCTGCATTTACATTTTCCTCCATTATAATCGTATGCCTATGAATATTAATACCGTATGGGTCTTTCTGATAAATTAAAGATCTTATAAATTAAATTTCTTTGCTAGTATAGACTCACTCACTAACTTAGGTTTGCAATATAGAATACGCAGTAATGCTACGTATTAATCCCAAATAAATGCATTTCTCTTGTAGAATACTTATGCTCACGCACGCTTAGAACCCTGAATAATATATTAAACAACATGTGGAGAGTAAGGGTCTTATCACGAGTATCACCATGCAAAGCATTGCCTAAATTGATTCAGTGATCTCAAAGTTAATCGAGCCCGTACTCTCCGTAATGAGACACTCTGAAAAGGAACGTAAAGGAAGACATTCAGAAAAGGTAGGAAAATTGTTTAAGAGACGGAGTAAAAAATAGATCAGGAGTTTATCGTCGGCCAACGGTTCCTACATGTGCCTTATTTATCATCGCCTCTCGAAATCTCTTTCTCAAAGACCGTCTGGAAATTACCAACGCCAAGGTGTTGTTGGGTTGAATGTTGTGATAAAAATCAGCAAACGAAAGATGTGAGCAGAGTAGAACTCGGGCTGAGGAAAACTGCCTTCTTATTAGGCCCTCGAGACTCTCCGTGCGAGGAGATTGTTATCATGAAAAAATTTAAGCTCCCTTCTTAAGGCTCTTAGTCATTCGTCTCTCTCAGAGAACCTCGACCCCATTCTCTGTAGGGATTGATAAGGCTTTTGATGCAATCATCATCGCGTAAAATTACCCGGCGAAGTGAAGGAGAACTTTGAAAAAATTCTTGAGGAACGTCAGTAAGACCTTTCCTCGCTGAGGAGTGGGGTTTCAGCATCGATCTCGTAATCGTCTGATTCTCTATTTACTAGTGTACTCTGTGAGTGAGCAATCGATAGTTATAACTGAAGATTTCTTTCTAACCACCATGAAACATGTAGCACTTCAGAAATGAGAGATTGAACGCAACGTAGGAAATGGTATAATTTATACCACTGCATTATAATCTTATTGCTATCGATAATATATGCACAGTTTTTCATATAATTAATTTTTATTGACATACACCCTGAAACCTTTCCCTGCATTTGATCCAAGTCTGTCAATATAACGATTAAAACGTCACGTATTAATTAAGGGATTATAGTCAAATAATTACAAGCTATACCGATTTCAAGAAAAACATAGAATTACCGTAATATCATGTAGTTCTGTAACATATAATAAGATTTATTGCATAGGAGTTCATAATGCTAGATGACTTTCACCTTTATGATATATTACAACTCTAATGGCTCTACAAATCTAACTTCAAACAAATGCTAGAAAATATTTAGAGATTCCTTGAAAATGGAAGTGAGATATAAATTCTAGTACTTGCTTGAATCGTGAAAAACTTCAAAAGGGCGATGAAAGGAACTCGTTAATTAAAACAGCAAACAGACAAAGTCTTTTACGAGTTTTTTTTATGGTTCCATTTCTCGATCTTATGGTAGTTTGAAATGAAGATTGGTTTACTTCATGGAATAGTTACAACTAATAATTATCTCAAGGATTCTTTACTTAGTTGCTAGTAAATAGAATCCTGAGTGAAAAGTATTTCAGATAAAAATTACATAATTCTCTTAATCAGTGGTGTCCAGAATTTCAGCTTCAGAAGGTAACAATAGTTTTTATCAGGTTGATATTTGAAGAGAGAACATAACATTTCTCCTTTTGAAGTGGATTTTTTCCTATTTTATTTATTTCCTGTATATTAGTGAGTTATGTGCTAAGCAAATGGATTATATAGCAAGCTGGACCAGCCGGCGTCTTTTAGAGGGTCGCACGGGTCTCGTTAGACGGAGATACGTAGATACACTTGCTCTCTGGAATGAGTTTCAGTCGCAATATCCATTATAAAGAAAGATACTTCTTTGAAGACCATCCGAACTTTTCTTGTTAAGTCATTTAAATTAACTCACAAAAATCTACTTTGTGCTATGTTACAAAATTGCGCTTAACGTTAGCGCAGTTTTACTACGTTCACCTGCATCATTCATTTATTAAATGTGTTCTCTCTCTTTTCTATTTCACTCTTTCTTTTTGCACTATTTATACTTCTTCTTATAGGTAATATTTCCTTAATCTTTTGCTGTTAATCCCATTATCAAAAAATATATCAGTCTCTGTTCAAATAGCACTGCTTAATGAGTTGGTTCCATTCTACATCGACATACAAATTCTCATTTAGGTTGTTTTATAGGTATGGAGCAATCTCCATGTGGAATTTGCTTGTAAATTATTTTTATCCAATTAATATTACCAAGTAAAGAATATCCTTATAATTTCAAGAAATTGAATACTTTTTGTTAGTATATTGAAATATAGATAGAATTATATTCGAATTTTTGGGAGGAAATTAAATTGAAAAATCGATAAATTTGTCAAAGGAGAAGATATAGCATGACATTAAATTCGTAGATAAATTTTATAACTTAATTCAACGATGCTTCTATTGAATCATCTCACCATATCGTTAGATATGATCTCGATAAATAATATAATATTGATAATAATTCGATATTATTTTTTTCCGAATATTCTTTTTAAAATTTAGAAAAATATCTGAAACCGCGTAAAATGCTGGTAACATTTCGCATGCATATTTGCTGAAAACAATCTCTATCTCTTAGGCAGTAGAGAAACAATACTGAAGATACTAAAACATACTAATTCTACGCTTCTTCCTTCTATCTCCTTAATGCTCTATCAACCCAATATCTGAAACGTGATAACATCAGGATCGAGATCTTTTGATGGCTGCCGATTCCCGCTGAGCTAAGCCGAGGGAAAAAGCAACGGGAAATTAAAACCGCTCTCTCTCGCTTGACAACTCCCTTCAAAAATGTAAGAATCGCAATGAGAAAAGTTTTCCTTCTGTCGGAAAACCCCCACCCTGGAGGAAATTCCTGCGAGGAGTTTTACGACCGAAAAAGTTCGGTAATACGTCATTTTCGCCGCGCTTCAATTTGCCAAACGTCGCAACGGAGCGAAGTAACGACGCCCTTGAGCGTTGGAATCTTCATCAACAATTTTACGCGCGGGCGTAGTTTTGCAAGTGGCGGGAAGCAAATACTTGCATGCCCGAGCCGGAGAACTGTAAGACCTAGGAAATCTTGTGAGAACGACACGTTTACCAGTACTAGGAACACTCGTGGTGCTCCCATACATCCCGAAGGGCTTGGGTTACAACTCTAGAGAAGATGCATCCGTCGCCAACTCTTCTCCTACAACGTATTGCGTCGTCCCTCGTTCTACCTCTCTGTGAGTGACGAGATGGTTTATAAGTTCCTTTACATCTAGAGAAGATGTGCTGGAGCATCTGTGCGGAGAGTTGCGTCAATTATTCGGAGGACCTAGGATGGAGTTGCGCTTGAAATAGCAGGAGGAAAGGCAGTAGCGTCGTGGTCCTTGAGGAATTTCCTCTCGGTCGAATAGGGGAATATTTTAGAGGAATTTATATGTTCTGCGACCGTATCAGGAGGGCTCCTCACGTGACAGCCCTTAATTAAATATACATTGTTGGAGTACTTCAGTGTTGTACCTGATAAAATATAACTTTCGTTTTTATGTCAAGATTCTTCCAGTTATTTCTTTAGCTTATCCTCCTATTAAATCTTGCATATTTATTTGACTGATTCATGGAGGTTAACCCCGGTTAAGGGTAAACAGAGGTTTTGGAAACGCCTGCCTTATTATTTTCTTACGCCCCTTTGACCATTGCCACCTGGTCATCTGACCTAGTTGCAACGTTAAACGCAGAAGTTACTATGTAATAAAGAGGAAGGGGTAAAAACTAAATATTTAGCGAATTAAGGAAAATGACAATATAAACTTTAAATAGTCCATGGATACCCTTCAAGGATTTGGTTATAGCTTTTGTCTAGATTTAGGATTGTTATAGTCTAAGTTTATGTCGTATCTATTTCTTCGGATACCAGTGAGAGCCATCATTTAAAAATCCCCTTCGTGTATTTCCATCTGATGCATACAACATGTGTTTTTGCGAATTTGAAACACTTCAATAATCGTTGATTAGTTTTGTGAGTGCTTTTCTGACTAGATAGTATATCGGGCATTGATGAATTTAAGCAATTTTTATTTGTAAATAGTGTATTAATAACGAAAGCGGTACGCGGTAAATAATACTTTCATAAAACAAAAGCTCAAGATCTATTTAAACATTTTCACATTATATTTCTTCGTTGATAATCTCGTTGTATCTTTAAATATTTGGACAACATTCATTATTTGCTAAATATCATCCTATGCAAAAAGATGGTGTGCGCACATAATTTAAATGGCAGAAAATTAATCTTTTATTAATGTAAAATAAAGGAAAATTAAAAATGCTGAGTGAAGTTAATGCGAGTTATGAAAAAGTGGGCGAACTCATTAAAATTAAATAATAGTAAACTATTTATAAATTTGTGAAAAACGAATTAATTTCATTTTACTCAACATTGAATGCAATTTTCCGGGGAGTTAGGGTTGATCGAATTGCTATGAATTTCAAACGCAGAATAAATTGTATATTCATTTAATGCATCCTCCTACTGATGACTTCATTGCCAAAATATAGTCTTTATTCCTGTGAAATTCTGCGTTGAATCATCTGCAATCCAACCTCTTGCATCGCACATTTCTGTCTATTATGAACATTGGCAATCAAAACCTTTCCTCGTCTCATACCGATCCTCGAACGATCTACATCAATTCCCAACTTCAGGTAAAACTTGACACATACACGCGTTACTAGACATGTTCCGTTCGCGCCATATAAGCCGAGCCAGCATGTAGAGAATAACGGAATGCCATGCAATCCAATGTAATTCCGAAGGACAAGAACCGAATATGTCCGGAATGTGCATGTACCTGCGCCGTAAAACCCACTTTCCGAAGCACTTTTATGTCCCTCGTTACAAGAATTGCGTTAGACTCCCCGGCCTTATAGCGTCCGCGGGTGCAACCGTCTGAGCTTCAGATGTAACGTTATTTAGGTCCGCACCATTAACGGGACGTGATGAGCGAGGACGTTAAAAATGAACCGAATGTTCTTATACGACTCCGCTCCTTAGTTTCGCCAAAACTTTATGCTGGCGTAAAAAGTTTTACTGCCGAATTCTTACGGGAAGAACTCTACGCTTTGCAAGGGGACGCGTAGGGAATAAATTGCAGGCGTAGTTAAAAGCCTCTCGTTGTGATGAAGGGACAAACCGTCCTTCTCCAGCGAAATGTTACGTAGTTGAGGGGAGACTAGTGCAGCTCGCAGTGAAATGCGCTCGCATTACTCCGTCTTCCGGGACCTAATGAGCGTCGTTAACCAATACTTTGGAGCGAAAAGATCGGGGATTAAAAATTACTCCACGTCTCGCAGTAAAACCTGGATGGTCCAATGACTCTGATGGGGGAGGTTAGACTCGAGATAAATTTTCAATGAATTACTTCGGAAACAGAAATATCCCGTAAACAGCTTGTGCAACAAATGTCTTGGGTTCAAAGAGATGTCGATGCATTTGAACTATCGCTCTGGTATGGCCGTCCTTTTGATTTGCGGAGCTCGGAAGAGTTGGGTTGAGTTGGAAATATTGGAGCCAAAGATACATTATGTAATCAGAAAAGACGATATTAATGCAAGTTGGGGGTCTTTAATAATATACATTAACTTACTAACTAACAATATACATATGACTTATTAAAACATTAGCTCCAGGCAACAATGATCTTGTCTTCGTTTACAAATAATAAGTTAAGTAAATGCAGAAAGATACGTATGGCTATTTTCCCTAACGTTGCTTTTCCATTAATAGTATGTAATGATATCACGGACGAATGAAGAAAGTAATGTGATAGTCATATCAGATTTTTCTTCTAGTGGTTAAGTAGGTGCTTTAAATGCAGGACGGAAACCCTGCTTACCTATCCCGGTGAGCGCTACCAATCAAAGATTTACTAGAGAACATTTTCTAATTTATTTAAAATATCTGAATTTTAAATGAACGATGAAAATGATTGGCGCCACCTGTGACTGAACTTCTTTAATTAAGTAAATACACACCAAAGTTAGAGCACTTTCCTTTGGATTGAGGCGGTGTTATGATGACATCAGAAATTATGTAATTCCAGGTGTCTACAGTTACTCGTTTATTAATTAAGTTGAAGGGGTTTGTTGTTGTTGAAAAACTCATTTGATTTTTTCCCCATCAGGGGAAGAAGCAAAATATCTTGGAATTCCTTTCTGCTCCTATCCCTGAAGATTCTACGATGTTTTTGATGGTGAAAATTGGGGTATCGAATTGGGTAGAATCGAATTCTTGTTGGTTTTTGGGTTTCTCTCAACAACAACTAGCTTGACCAACAGTGGCTACTTCTATTCTTAAAAAAGGTGTAATTAATAAAATTCAGGTTCAACTCTATACAATAAGTTGCGTCTTCGTTTGTATCTTTGCAGAGAGCCGACTTTTTAATCTCTTTAATATAGAAGAAAACTCAATTTATTGGCGACATATCCAATACAGATTTTGGTAATATAAGAGGTGCCATAAGTAGAAAAAGTGTTCTAGCAACATTGCAGAAGAATCGTAGAAAATAAAATGTCTCCTTCAAACTTTCGTATGAACCAGATTGCAATGCGGCTCTCATAAAACTCCCCGTATGCGTTCTATAAGTTTTATTTGTGTTCGATCGGTTAACCCAGCTACAATGTTACCGAATATTCTCGAAAATAAAAATTATCCACGCCATGGCATTGATCTGGAAGTGAATTAAATTAATGATGCCCTGCACTTTCACTCGTATACATTTCACTTTATAAGCCTAATGTTCCCAAGATTCTTCGACTCCAATGATGAAATAGCTTTTCTATTTTGAGCATTCCATCTCTTTTCGCTTTTTGAAAGACCTCTTGAAATGACGGCTCAAATTAATATTCAACGGTCGCAATAGTCTAGAACGATAGATTAATATTCCCTCGAAAGCTGCTAAGAATAAAAAAAAAAAAATCCTTGAACTCGCCTCCCCTGTTCCCCAGTAAACCAACCCATTTTTCTCCAATGAAAACTGACACTCCCATAAATAACACCTTGCGGAATTCAGCCCGCGAGCGTACTCCTTTTATTTCCTCTCTCCACCGTCGAAGCCGCTCGTAAAAACCTCCCGCTCAATCTTTCCATAGGCATTCTACACATTTTTGCCGCTGCAGGTAGAGAGGCAAAAAATATCCGGATGAAATGTGCGAAAATAGGAGTCGTCGGCAGGAAAGTGTGTAAAAATCAAGTATTCGGACTGAATTATCCGCGTGCATGTGATGGAGCACGTTCCGCGGATAGAAATTTGCATGAATCTATATGCATTGCTGGTAGATGCTCATACTACCTCACTCGCCATTCTCCATGCCTGCTTTTCTTTCTCTATCTCTCCCTCTCTTTTCCACGCCAATCTCTCTCTCTCTCTCTCCTCCCCTTAATCCACCGACCTCTCCTTCAATAAACCCGTCCTATTCTCCCATCTCAACGTATTAACCCTTTTCCCAAGGCTTCTCTGTCTTCGTTTCCATTTCAAATCCACTCTCTGTGCCCCTCTTATATTAACATAATTTGAAATTGCAGTAGAGCCTTTTCTGGCCAACTAAAAATCGACTACTTCCAATGCTAATGCTTATTTTATCCGTTGAGCAGTACATTGATGACGCTTCTGACACGAGGGATATCGAAAAGGTTCAGCGCTTACTCTTTCTTCGGTGGAAATGTTTGTGGTTTTGATACGGAAAAATACGTTTCAAGTAATAGGATACATTTGCAATGGCCAAACGGAAATACAGGTACCAGAATTTCTGTTTTTTTCCGGCATATTTCTTATTTAAACTGTAAAATATAGGGGTATTGACCTTCCGACTCGTCCTCGTACTTAATATCTCATAGTAATTTCTGTCTAGTAACATTAACATCTCTTCAAAACGCGTTTCAATCATCGATAGAAAAAGAGTTTATTGATAAATATATTGCTTCTGGTACCAAAATGTTTCACGCAAAGGAATTTCGCCCAAGAGCAAGTTCGCTGAAGGACATCTCACCCCGGGGAATTTTAACCTGCAGACATTATGTAAAAGGTTTTTCACCCAAAGATTTTTCACTTTTTTCAAATATATATTTTCAATAGATGTGATAATATTGCATTTAGGTGAAATCCTTTGGGAAAAACGTCCAGACACCATCGCTGCTATTTTTTCTGCATTTTACCTCAAATTGTGTATCGTTAACAATATGAGGCCATGAAAACAGCAGTTATAACTTCCAATTTATTAGGACTGCAGGTACTGGAGATCCTTTTCTTTTACTTCATAAGGCAAAATTTATGCATGAATTCCTGTTATTGAAATAATGTTACCTCTTAAACAAGTCTTTCGTCTCGATACCTTTTATTTGGATTTCAATATAATTACTTCTTTCGTTTTCCTTATTTTACTGACTCTAATTCCGTATTCATCACTGTTTCATGTAAAAATGTAAAAAGCTATATTTATCGAGCAAATAGTACTTCTGACAGTGTAAGAGAATTCGTTTCAAGCTATCGATGGTCGCACAGCATTTTGTGAAAGCCATTCTATTTTGATATCCAAACAGATTTGAGAACGTTCTTTATAATATGTTTTGTCCTAATTCACAGACGAAATCAAAGTCTATACACCTACTTTAATACATCGCAAGTCGCCCTTTGGCGTGAGGCAGGGAAATGCATGAACTTACTTCTCACTATTTAACTCCAAAGTTAAGATATGGAATTCAAGGTAGCTTCCCATGATATATATCATTCACATGAACAAAGCTAAATTGAGTTCAGTTTAAAGGGTTTGAAAGGATTATAAAACCTCGTAAACCTCTCCAAATCCAAAACCCTTTTCTTTCTCCAGGAAATGATTTATCGGTGGGATAAGGAATTATCAGGCCCCAGGATAGCCATGTTGGCAACGTGTTTGACTTCAGTGAAAGAGGTCCCGGGTTCGATTTGCGCTGAGGGCCTGCATGCGAAATACTTCAGCTGTCGAAGTACTTTTAAAAAGACTACTACTACTAAAGAATTATCCTTGGTTTTACATCTCTTACCGTTAATTTAACATTAAGTTAAGATAAGTTAGACTTCTTTTCTTCAGTGAACGTTCGCTCAGTTTAAAACTTTATTAGTGAAACCTCTTTTCAATTACATATATAAAGTCTAAACGAACACTGGTTTCATTTCTTAACATCGGAAGTAGCTTACACGTAGAAGCCTTCCTCCCTTGAGTTTAAGGAATAGAACCTTCATCACCAGTAGATAGCAACTGATCATTCATTTCCTTTTGAACAGTCTTCCGTTTACCGTGATTTTTATAACCCATGAATTATCTGAGTAAAACTAAATCTAATTTCATAAACTATCAGGTATATTATCGTACAATGTGGCTCTACTAGAGCTCTAAACGTAATAGAAGAAAAGAAGATTTCGTTGGTGGTTGATTTATTTGCAGCTTAAAAATACTCCACAAACCCTCATAGTTGAAGTTGAGTTTAGTTGCAGTTTAATTGCTACGTTGATGGTTTAAGGATTACTTTTAAACTGCCATCTGAAAGTCTTGAAAAGCATGATAGCAAATTAAATAATTGACATGTATCGTATTTAACCGGAATAAAAAATTCTTCGAGTTGTATTTTAGCCGAATAAATATTATTACTCTGGTGTATGAATTAGTTTGCAATAAAATTACCAAAATTGGTAAAACTATGGACAAAATCAACATGAATATAACCTATTTTATTGAATCATTGCGCTTCCGGTTACGGACCTTCTAGATAAAGTATAGCCGGAGAAACGACCCCATGCTGTGTACCCTTTAAAAATACTGATTTATGGAAAGGATTTTTCTTCAGGATAGATATATGAATTTCTAGGTTACGAAACAGTGCGCCTAAGAAAATGTATGAAGCCGAGAAAGGGATATTGCAACAGTTTTAAATGATGTGTTATTTATAATCACCGGTATAATCACTCATGCGAGGAATGTAAATTACAGACAAACCACTTCTTTTTGCTTGGTTAACTATTTTGTTATAATTAACGTATAAGAAGATCACTCTACAATTCGGAAGTATATCTAAAGTTCTCCAGTCCGAATGTGTGTTATAATCCCAACAATCATTCATTAACAGCAAAGAAATTTAAAAAGAGAATAAGGCTTACTGCGCTAGATGGGGCGTAAGGTACTTGGCCTTTTGGAAATAAAAAAACGATCCATTTATTAAGATACAATCGAAAATATTATTATTTCATGATTGTATGCATAATTATGCCTAAATGTCGACTCAGTTAAATATCTCGGAAACTCTTTTAAAAATAACTTGAGCTGCAGCTCAAATACCCGAAAAATCTGCGGCGAAGCAACTAAACTGCTAAACTTCATGAAGTGCATCGTAGCTAGATGCGACAGAAAGGTAAGAAAGCGATGTTTTTTCACCTTAGACTGGTTCCATATGGAATTTGCGGCCAGATCCAGCAGATGAAATGTATACTCGCGAACTAGATAGACTGCAACTCCAAGCGATACGATTAGTATAAAAGTGCTACGATATAAAAACAAGCGTTATGCAAATGCTGTCAGACGGTCTCCTTGAAAGGAAGAAGATTGGAGCCTAGATTGAGATTGCTAGATACATTTAGAGAAAGAACATTTATATATTAATCTGCGGAAGATGTTATGGACCTTATGCGATCACCCTGCAACTTCGGCAGATCCGACAATGACAGTAAAGTAAGAGAAATATACGTGAGGACTATTCGTTTTAGGGACATTCTTTCCGCGGAAGATGCGCGATAACAATAAGCTAAAGAGGTACGATAACTCGAACGTTTGGAGTCTACACCCCCTTGCCACACGCCGAATGTCGGCTTACAGGGAATTTTATAGATGTAGATAGTAATTCTCTATTAGAAAAAGGAATGCCCCAATTTCGATCATTTTTTATAATTATTAGTATTGCTATTCACGAACACACATCCCTCTTCTCTAACCAGAAATATTCGATTAGCCGGGAATCGAACCTGGGATCTTGATTTAGTAACGCTAGCAATGCCACCACAGCAGCCGTTAAAAACCATATAGGAAAACAAACACCAACAAATATCGGCTACCGTTAGATACATTTTCATTGTGCTTTCGAAAAATCTTCACTCTCTTTGAATACGCAGGGAAACCTAGAGTGGATGTCTATAGCAGGCTGGAGAGCCATTAGAAAAAAATTCAAGTTAACATACGACGCAGTAAACCTCCCCGGCTCGTAACTTGGATTTTTCCTTTTACCGGCAACACCGTTCCAGTGCTTTATCCTTCCTTTCCAATTTCCTCTCCCCTCTCTTATAATTCCTCCGGCACCCACGACAGCCAATGCCACACACCCGAGAGCTGCCTTATTAATGAGGGGTTTTGCGGCCGCACTGGAAGATAATCGGAGGTGCCAACCTTCCGGCATTTCGCAGGATAAACCAGTCCAAATCGTGGCACGCAAGGGGGAGTTAAAGAGAGGGGCTTGAGGTGGCAACAGATGGGAGCGAAGGGGGATTCGATGGGGTGAATGATTGCGCCTGGAAGGGTTAGAGAGAGGGAGTTATTATCCCACCGCGATAAAAAAGCACGGCCATTTAATTAAATTTATGGACGTTTATTTTCGGAACATGCCGTCCATAAGCTTTACAGTTTAATTAAGAAAATAACAATCAATTCGCAATTCTAATTACACATAACAGAATCATTTGGTGGTGAGTTTTTTGTTGCACCTATTTTCCTCTTTAATAGTGCTGCAACTATAAAATTGAAAGTATAAAAGATATTCAATCCCTTGAAGACAAAACGCAGTGCTACTATAGTATAAATGATACCATAATATTTAGTACCAATTTAATGGTAATCTTATTTGCTTTACCTCAACCAGAATGCCATAATATTGCCCACTATTTTCCCTTGAACTGCTTCCTTTCTTCGTATTTAATAACATTACTTCGTATTGATTTGAGATATGTAGTCGATTATGGTCATCAAAATTTGCTAAGTATTTACAGTGCAATATGAATGGATCATAACTGGGTTGAGATGGTATTTTCAAAACGTTGTGGTACAAATCCTATTATTGAAGTGTAATGATGGAGAGAATTACTCTATTGCATTACCTGAAATTTATTCCTAGATAATCTATGCACCAAGGTTTCAAGATTACTTCTGAACCTTACAATGTGTCTAAGTTTTTCCCCGTAATTATTATGAGTGCTAAACTTGGAAGCCTTTCATGGAGAATTCTGTATGATAGAATTTTTTTTAAACTGCTCGGATAAAGTTTCAAAAGGGAAGAAAACTTTCAATACTGCTGCGAACAATACTAGTTTGGGCTTCAAGAAATTGTTTGTTAAGGCCTACACTTATATAGGGTGTCCTTTTCAGTTCCAATATGGAATGTAACAAACACAGAGAAGAGAAGATTAGAGGAAATGAAGATTTGATGTTGTGCAAGAATGAATGAAGTTAATGAATATCAACGATTGAGATTGTGATCAACGATTAAAATATAAGATATAAGATTAAAATTATTCCTACTTGTTATCGTCTTCTCATACACTTCTACACGAAAAGTGTATGAGAAGAGGCTCAGGAAGGCCTTTGTAAAAAACCAGAGGAAACCACTTTGAATACACATTAATGTTTGCTGAAGACAACATTGGAAGGTGCAGAGGATGGGAAGAATTGTAGAGGGAGACTGCGGTAAGATTATGAGAGGCAGGTTATGGTAAGCTTTAAGGTAAGTCATTTTGAAGGAGTGAAGCAATTTAAATGGACTGAATGGCTTGAA
The DNA here is from genome assembly GCA_000376725.2 of Ladona fulva. Lineage (NCBI taxonomy): Eukaryota > Metazoa > Arthropoda > Insecta > Odonata > Libellulidae > Ladona > Ladona fulva. The sequence continues at coordinate 460,946 of KZ308296.1, read as the reverse complement.
AAGCTTTAAATAAGAATATCTAGATGTTTAACCAATGAAGATGACATTTATTGATAGCAATAGGAAAATTAAGAAAGAAAAAGTGTTGCGATATTATCTAAAGAAAAGAAATTTCATGATTAAAAGATCGAAGGTTAAAGAATTTCCGTTATAAGTATGTAACTGTATGTACGTATGTAGGAGAAAACTTCAAGGATTCAGATTTGCTACATTGGACTGTAGACTTTGAGCGTGTGAGCCGCGTTTCATGGGAAAAGTAGCAATGAAAGTAAATATAAAACTGGATGATGTGGAAACATTTCTGATCGTGCACGACTTCTTTAGAGGTTCATTCTTATCATATAAATCGGTAAACGACGATTGCGTATATTCTTTCCGTGAATGAGTCAAGCTAAATTTAATATACAATCAATGGACGTGGAATTTAGGTTAACCCTATTAAAGTAGCAATGAAAGTAAATATAAAACTTGATGATGTGGAAACATTCCTGATCTTCCATGACTTCTTTAGAGGTTCAGTCTTATCATATAAATCGGTAAACGACGATTGCGTATATTCTTTCCGTGAATGAGTCAAGTTAAATTTAATACACAAGCAATGGACGTGGAATTTAGGTTAACCCTTCATCACTTACCAGCAAAGCGGCTGTGGTACTGCTATATTCGGAGTCAGCAGAAACTGAGGCAGACCGAGCGAACTACCATTTTAATACTTCTCATATATGGTGGACGTGTAATGAAATTCCATTTTTATGGGTATTGCTACAGAAATCGGGGCGTCTTATTTTCGTAGCGTAAAGTTATTTCTCCTTAAAAGGAAAATAAGATTGATAAAAATCTTTACGCGGATTGCAACCGATAACATAAACTTCCGTGCTCATCTTGCCTGTCGGTGGTTTCCGAAGGGCAGCGAACAGCTGAGAATATTTTACGGCCACGGCTCGCGGGACTTCCTAGGTTGCCTGGACGTATTCTGGAACCTCCAGACCTTTTAATATCCCTCATCGGGTATCGCCTCCCTCATCCCACAGTTTATTTACGCCGCTCTGCTCTATCGTGCGCTGAAATCGCGAATTCAACGGAGCTTCCGTATTTTTCCGTTCTGGCATTTTTCGAATTTTTTCGTCTGGGGAAACGAGGACGTGCATATTGCATTGGTTGTTTGGCCTACGCGGCCACGTCATGAGAGGGGACGGGGATATTTGCACGAACGACCTTGCGCTGCTAGCGAAGTGCACGACTCGTCCAGAAAAGCTGACGGTAGTGGTATGGAGCAAAATGCGTTCTAACCAAATAAATGGAATTGAGTCGATTTAAGAGTTTATGCGGAAGGATAGTGCAGGAGTAATGGACTCAATCGGCCATATGAAGACGTATATATGGATAACCGTTATCTAATTCTTTCACAGTCGTTGAAAATAATAGACGATGACTTCGCAAAGACGGATGGGGTCTCGAGCATATAATTTTCTGTGTGTAAATGAAACAAAAACAAAATAATCTAGTATACACGAACCTATTATAAGCAAGCCTAATTAGGAATGGGTCTTTCCGTACAAATGTAACAAAAGATTTATTTTTGCAATAGATGTTAATATTTGAAGGAATACCTTATCCATGGCGTTTTTAAAGAAACGTTTTAGTTATAAAGTGAATGGTCAGGATTCCATTAACTTTCTCACTTTTTCAAGTTAAATAGTTAAAAATTTACGGCGTTTCGAACGTAAATTTTTGTTTCTTACAGAACTGTTAAATTGTTGCTCATTATCGCTGAAATATTACATGTCAGAAAAACAGATAACCTCTCTGGAGTGTGTGTCAGCATTACTAATATTAAATTAGATAATGCTATAGCATTAGTTATGCTTAAACTTTAATAATTAGAATGATCCTACGATCACTCGGAATGTGGTAGGTGCTCCACCATCAAATAGTTCTATAAAGTGGATAGGAGGTGTAACAAACACTCCATCATCTACTAAACTTGGAGAGGACTAAAACGGAAAGAGAAACGCCAAAAAGAGTTACTTAGAAATTACCATATACGGTAGTGCTTTCCTACATTTTGACTTCGACGGAGCGCAACTCTTTCTCAAGCTCAAGCTTCGCGCCACTGAAAAGCATACACTTATTGGTTCAGCTTCGATGTTAAATTTAGAAAGAACAAAAATTTTAGATAGAATGAAATATTTTAAGCACTCTACTACGTACTCTGATGAAAATATGTTTTGAAAGTTTAAGACCATAAAACAATATTTGAATAGTATGATAACCTCACAGGTTACGCGCGACACTAAAAGCTTACCAATGGCAAACCAATGCAAAGCGGCAGACCGGTTAGTAAGCCCTGATCTACAGAATTTTGCAATTTAGAAACTGTGAAGAGTGAGCTAGGAATTCGCCATCCTATGCCCTATGAGTCAAAAATATATAAATGTTTCGACCAAAATATTATTTCTATTGAATAAAAAAGCGTAGGAATTTGAATTATTCGTTTGCAGGATATGCTGTGTCATATATTTCGTATTTCTTATTGATGTATTTATAGTTTACGTTTTCCTTCTAAAACAAATCTCGAAGAGTGACTATGCATTTGAATGGAAGTTTGCTTTGTCAGGAATCTCTGAGACACGTAAATCACTATATCGCAGCTATCAAATATCAAAAAGCAATCTATTAACATCTCATCTTTATTGGCGAATTTAGAAACAGGCTCTAAATGATATTATCATAATAATAGACACTTCATTAGAGTGAGGTTGAGACTTCGTGCGCTTATGTTTTCGTCAGATTACATTTTTCGTCAGCGTAACGAAAATCTTAGAAATTCTTGGTTGGGAAAAACTAGTAAAAAGGCGGATTAATCGATTTGTAGGCATATTTCAGGTGAGAAACGGTGGCAAGGCTTGCAATAAGTTGAGAAGTAGAATAGAAGAACGGATTTATATTGTTCGAGGGTATTATAAGCAGCAGTAGAAGCAAAGAACAGATTTAGCTAATTACTCATTCATAAATAGAGGGACGAAAGAGTGGAACAGTTTGCCCGAAGAGGTATTCATACCCTAACCCAAGAATAAAAAGGGGTTTAAAAAAAGATTATTTTATTCAGTTATAGAAATGTAAAATGTGTGAATAAGTTATTTAAATTAAGATTCATTTTGATATAAAGGGTGTAACATGCATAAGATATGATATGTTGTGTAATTTATATATATTTAAATAAGTGTATCTTAAAGGATCAAGCTGCCACCAGACTTGTGTCTTTCCGCGACACAATTTTGTAAATATATAGATAACATTCAAAAGAAATCGATACCTTATAAAAAAGTACACAGAAAAAACCTTCTTTGCGTGCTTAATAACCCATGTTTTTGCCTAGGTAAAGAGAAAAATGTATTTGAATAGGAGTGTGAAATACCAGCGAATTCTACTGCTAATTAACTAAATTTTAAGAATGCAGCACATAAATTCAGATCTAAAAGCCAGTATAGACTGCACAGATACAATATTGCATACATAAAAAATCAAATAATTTTGCATGAAAAAAAGCAGATACGAACATTTAATTTGTCTTTCGAACCTTTCTCTTTTAATGACGAACAAGGAATAAACAAAATATCAAGAGATCACCCTTCCTTCATCTGGCCACCTAAGGACGGAGCAGCGTAAGTAAAATTCACTCTCTTTTCGAGATTGATCAAGATATAATCCCCACGGAAAAAATGGAGAAAATGAAAAACCTCACTCCTGCAAATGACCCTTTCCTATTCAGAAACATCCTCAGGGAGAGAAAGACGAAACTCCTCGATAAACAGCAATGGGTGCTATCAATCCGGCAATGTCGTCCTCCTTTGTCGGTGAGGAGCTAACAGAATAAAAAATAGTTCCCTATGAGTTTGGGAGAATCCTTAGAGTGCTAAGTGGAGAGGAGGTCCACAGAGGAAATGGGGGAAATAACTTCACCCTCTTTTAAAGGAGGAAGGAGAGAGTGATACCGTGAGAAGAGTGTGCAAAGACAGGGAAATTGGAGAGGGTTTGAGAAGAATAAGGGGAAGGTAGGGTTATTTACAAAGAGAGAGGCGTCTGCTTTAGCAGCAAAAAAATTACCGGGAGTTAAGGAATCTCCCGATCGTTGAGGCTGGTTTTCCCCAAATTGCTCACTAGAGTCATTCTTTATCCGGCGAACCTCATTGGGTTTAGCTGCAGCGGGTGAGGGAAGCGAAAGATGGCAAAACGCGGTGCTGAGGAGAACGCGGAGGAAAGGGATTCGAGCGCTGGGATACTCCTTCACGAAAGCCTCTTAGTCTTCTGGGTAAAATGGGAATAGATCCTATTTGAGGGTCGGATATAAATCCAGAAGAGGAGGGAGATGAGGGTAAGTATAAGGGAGATAGCGGAAGATGGATAAGGAGAGATGGAAGTGAAAGGAGTGAAGAAAAGATAAGGGATTTACGAAGGAAATTAGCCAACATCCGAGAGGTATGGATAAGTGGAGGGGGAAATGAGTGAAAGGAGAGAATGATACGAAAGATGGAAGATGTGGAAGGAGAGAATAGGGGAAATGGATCGTGCGAAAGGAGAGGAGAAGTGAAAAGAAGGAATGATCAATAGGTTAGAGGATGGGTAATGAGGGATGGAATGAAAGTAGAAATGAACTGAAAAGTTGTAAAAAGATTTTGGCCTCCGGATTTGGTGTAGCGTTCGCCTTTAGTTAAAGCGATTCCGGGTTTGATTCCCAGTTGAGGTCTACAGGTACAAAACTTCTTCAGCTGAAAAAGCACACAGAAATTCATTCAAAGTGCAAAAGTAGGGATGAAGTAATCGGAGGAAATAAGTGAAAACGAGGGAAGTATAAGAAAGATATGGAAGAAGCGAAGAAGTTAAGTTAAGAGAGAAAACGAAGATTTCATTCGTGTAGTTGTAGCATTTCCGAGAGATATCAGAGAAATCATAAGACAGGAGTGGTAAGAATGCAAGTGTGAAAGAATGGTACGGTACGGGGAAAACAGATTCATAAGTAAATGTATGCATCATTTTGTATGAAAAACATTATTCCTATAGAATAACACTTATAAGGCACTGAAAATACAAATCTCACTGGTTACCATAGCAAAGATAGAAGAATCCCCAAATTTGTATGCATTAAAATTTTATACCAATCACGGATAGTATGTGTTGAAATTAATTGTTTTAATAAAAAATGAAATATCTCGCTAGATAGGTAAACCTATATCATACGCTACCAACTGTAAATCAAAACTTTCAAAATATCCGAGCATGTCGATCAACCGAGAGAAACAGGAATGAGTGACTGTGCAATATGTAGTTGTAGTAACAAGGCATGAAACAATTCTGTACTCGGAAGCGGTAAATAGCAAAGAGGAGAAAGGAACAGAATTTCCACAAAAGAAAAGAAGAACGAAAATGTTGGAAAAGTGGATTTAAGATAGAAAGGAACTTTGTTAGAAGATAAAAAAGAATGGAAATGAATGAATTATCTCTTTGAAGTAGGAAATGAAATATGGGAGATTCTGAGAATTTCGAGATAAACTTGTTAAAGATAGAAGTTGGATTATGATTCTCCTGGTTAGTGATTCGAGGAAAATCAGCAAAGTTAATCGATAGTTTAGTATCACTCCGATGGTTTAATCTTCATTTCTGCTTATTTCACATTCATAGGAGCGGATGAATGTAAATCTAATCTTTCGTATTCTCCGTTTTTCTATCTATAGAATAATATCTATTCCATAATCCATCTTCTCAACGGTATGTTTGACTTTGAAACTGAATGTTTGTTGTTTAGTAGAACTATAAAACTTACTACGTATCAACCAATGTCTTTGATCAATTCAAACATGTACGCTACGTGCGTGGCTGATGAAATTAGGCTCTAAAGGTTTTTGATTTTTCAGCTTGGGAAATATATTTACTATACTAGATATCTATCCAAATCAAGTGAATATATTATGAGAGATATCAATTCCGCCCATACTTAAAGTTTGTATTTGCCCCAAATTGTTTGCTAAAAATTTTCGAATTCTGTAGATGAAAAAGGTATCACTTACCTTACAGAAAATGTCTTCATTTCACTGAGGTAATCCCCGTTCGACCTTGGCAATCTCAGCGCGGTCACAATGCGTCGAGTGCTTCCTTAAAGTCCATTAGTTGAATGCTCCAAAGAGAAATTTCGGAATTCATCCATGCTGTTCAGACGTGACAAAGACCGGAGCTGCTGAATGTGCAGAGTGGGCTCATTTTGGAACGACTGACGTTGACTTATCAGCCAAAGATTGCTTAGTTCTAAGGGAAGCGCGGGCCACTTAAACATTACTCATGTCTTCCACTTAGAGCCCAACGAAGCTTTCAAAGAGTATCGCGGACTTTCTTAAGGAATTACCCGTAAAAACTGAAGTAGGTGGGCAATTCTTTCGGAACAGCCCCCTTGAGGTTGCAAGGATATTAGGAAAAGGTTAGGAAAGTATAAAAGAAACGACTTCCGGTATGAACAGCAAAAACTGAAACGAACTGCTACTCAGTATATCGACTCATTAATTGTGTTAGGATTGACTCATGTTGGTACATACGTACATAAATCCACCTCCATTACATCCAACTAATTGAAACAGCTCATATGAATATTTCAGTATATTATTCATAGTTTTTTGCATTAATATGTGCGTACTATTTTGTAACATTATATATAAAGATACATTTTAATAATACACATAAAAATACTTCATTCATTCATACGCATAGCAGTCCAGACTATAGGAAGCGCAATTTTGAACACAGTAATGTAGCATACTTTGGAGCGATAATTGCGATATAAATATTTTTCTCATTTATCTACATCAGTTACGTCATTATGAAATGAAAACTATAGTAGAGAAAAGCCGTTGTTTCGTCGAGTTCTTGTGAGTAATTCTCTTGAAATTCGCGTGTTTAAACTGGCACATTTTAGAAAAATAGATATTATTTGATTCAATAGAGCAGAATAGATACCGGAATGAATACTTTATTGATAAAAAACACTTGCACCACTGACAGAGCTAAAGAAGAATCTGTTTGTAAGTTGGTATCTCGTCAGTTTAAGGCTTATGGTTACAGACACTCTTTAAAATTACATTTTTTACATAAAAAAATTAAAATTTTGAAAATATACATAAAATAATACAGAAGAAACAGAAGTAGCATGGTACATAGATATAACATAATATATAAAATGAAAGTACATAATGTAGCATAGTGATTACCATTGGTGCAGGACCACATATCACATTATATATTTATATTAACATCCTCAAAGAACTCTCATATTGAATGGTAACATTTATCAATTAGAAATTTTTTATTTTCTTTTTAAGAATACAACATGATTTGTTAAAAGTTTTTGTCTCATGACAACTGTTATTTTGTTATAAAATCTTCTTCACATATACTGGGGACAGTTTTCAAACAAATCAAGTCACACCACAAAACAGATGAGAGCAGTGATATACATAATAAATATTTTTCATAATAGTAAATAATTATTTTGGTAAACCTCAAATGAAGAATGTCATTTTCTATCGTAGTTTCAATGAAAATGAGTGCTTGAGTTCTTAATTTCATAAAAAAACATGACATTTCTATCCTTCAGAACTGTAGAAAGTTACGTAATATCAGCTCTTCAGAGGTTCATCGTCCTTCAGTAAGACGAATCCCAAAACATTCCAATTCAACATCAAGGTAGACGGTTCGGAGAGCTGAATTGAAATAAACATTTAAGGCCTTACGTATTGAATTTACTGTAAAATTAAGTTTCAAATCTGAGACTAAAACGTATCTTTGGGACGATTCGTAATATGTAATATAATAGCTGTAACTGAAGCAATTCGGAAAAAACCTTGCTCTAACTAATGTTAGAAAAAATGCTGACCTCATTTTACTTAACGTAAGCATATTTCTTGCACCTTAATTCATTTAATAAAAAATGAGCCGGGATAGATTAGATAGCAAGATGTGCGATGTTTTAAGGGTCTTCTTGCCCCATGATGAGAAAACCAATGTGAGATAAAAGGAAAAGTAAGTTCATTTTTGCTAGAGATCCGAAGTGAAGATGATCCCCGACGTGAGATTATGAGTTTTCCGAAGGAGTTGAAAAAAAGGTATGGCCTCACCGAAAAGGGGGATTAGCAAAGATGGGACTTTTTCCGAAGGAGGTTATGCACCATCGAGAACACAGTCTGGAAAGTTCCGAGAATCCTCCTTATAAAAGCCTCCCTTTTTATTTTTAAGGATTCGAGGATGTTATAGGAAAGTCGGTGGGATGCAAGGTTCCTCTAAAGCTGTTAAGAAAAATCCTTTTTTCGAAGCAAAAGAAGAAAAGATGGAACCACCTTGGTCCTTTTTGTCTCCACTTTACGGCAGCGAGCAGAAGTCGAATCCCTCAAAAGGTGTTGTCTTTTGAAGATTAAAAAGAGGAAGAAAATGCAGGAGAAAGAGAGAAAGTAGGAGGATAATAGAGATGATGCATGATAGACGGATGTAGAATCCTCTACTGAGTTGAAATCTGTGTTGTGAATAAAGGGTTACTTATTAAATGGTGTTAACATAAAAACGGAATACTGAAAGGTGGAAAGGGATTATAGAAAGTGCATATTGAACAACTGTAGTTTAAGTGACAATATATGGTAGTAAGAGGTAAAGAGTTAGATGGTGTACAAATTTAACATCTATACGACATTAAGTACTAAAAACGCACGAAACGACATATAATGGGCTGTAAACGTATTGATGTAAATAAATCCTATCGGTACGATAAGGAATATAAGGAATATAACAAAGGGATTAATCAAATAAAATTACAGAAGGACAGAAAGTTGAAAAAGTGCAACAAAGATATAGAAATATTAAATCCAGTTCAAATCAAAAAGAATATAACACGATAGAAAAGTTAGTCCTCAAAAATATCTCACATTTAAGTTTATGATTTGAATACATGTATTTATAAATAATAATTGAATTGAAAATGTTTACAGGTGTTGGTAAAAACATCTATCCGTGGTTTTCTCCGAACATTTAGCTAATAGCAATTGATTCCCAAAAAATAGATTGTTAGCTCACGGTGCTGAAATATAAACGTGAGTACAATATAAAAGAGATACATTTAACTGAGGAGAGGTCGAACGGATCAGAACGAGTCAGAGTGAACAAACGACCAGTGAGGTGTGAAAGGTTACCTTAACTGTAATTCTAAGGTTTAAAGGTGACTAAGTATGGATGTGCTCAGAAAAGAGAGAACTATAACGTAATGACGAGTGGCAATTTAATGAGCATTGTAACTGAGGTTAAACATGAATGTAAGTATTAATATGTGTTAAATTATGATTAATTGGGTATTTTGAATGGGAGTGTAAAAATTTGAAGGTTACCTACGAAATATGATGGTACAACAAAGTTTAATTCGGTATATTATACGCTAGTATCACTTTCTTCTTTCCAGCAGTGATCATAGTATATCTATACATCTGTGGAATACATTGAACTAAATGTGATGCCACTTCTTAAATTAAAGATAAAAGTGTACCTCTTTAGATAAGAAAGTTCCAACTTTCCTTCTCTATGGGTTTACTAATACTAGTTATTCTTGCTCTACGTCTATAGCTATCGATTGCTGCTTTATTAGTGTAGAAAGAAATTCTTCTGTGATAACAGGGAATATAGAACTAAGCCATACATTAATTTTATATATGATTCTTAACTTTGAAGGCTGATAAAAGTATATTTTATGAGCTGCATGAAAGAGAAAAATAAATCTAAGAGAATACAGAAGAAGAAATGAGGAAAGTTGGAATCAAAGTAGAAATACTTAACGTTTTTCATTAGATTTGAGAAACGTTTTGAACGACGAAATTATTTTTAAACGTTATATAAACGGAGTTATTTAAAATTGAAATTAAGAAAAGGCAAATTTACAACATTTTGGAGGAAATAATATACTTACGGCATGAAAAGTTGTAGTTTTCATAGATTTGGTAGTCTTCGAGAAAATCAGGAGACAGTGCTGAGAAAGAGAAACATGGTCTGCCGTAGTTTAGGGGCGAGGTAAAGAGGAGATAGAGAGGAAGGCGGGTTTCCTTGGGAAGGCAGGAGTTTAATAAGCGCTGTGGGAAACAAAAGAGAGATCGGAAGGCACAGGAGGGAAATAATAACTGGGGATTGGTCGAAAGGAAAAAGGGATAAAAGATTTGGTGGGTTTTGGAGAGACATTCGAGAAACGGACTGTGGTACGGGTGGACTTCAAATATCCTTAAGGGAAAGAGGTGGAGTAAAAGATTTACGTTTAGGCACACACGGAATGGGTTACAGAGCAGTTTTATGAGGAACAATATGAACGAATCTCACCAAAGATAATATCTCTAAAGGATATTAACAATTCACTTATATCTGAATATGCTATATTATCACGCTTTGCAGTTAAGTAAAATTATTGGAAAATCGGGAAGTGGGAGACCTGGGTTCGAGTTCAAGGCAAGTCGCAACTCTATACTTCTGTTTCTCCTTAAGTAAAATTAACTACAGCTTATAAGGTTTTAAGGAACTGGACACTGAATCACCAAGGTTAGAAAATCGAATTCAGTTTTAATTGAGGCGTTGGGTGTATATCAGGCCAACTTCAAGTAACTTTAGTTTGGAGCATTCTCTCCTGTGTAAAATCTTTACAAATATAGCTAGACTCAGGATTATTGAACTACAAGAAAAGAAACAATGCGAGCATGACATTTCTTGTTGTTGTTGTATCAAACTACATCATTTGGCGACGAAAGCTGGAAACGTGATAAAGCCTACCAAGATTGAAATCAGATCTAACTCAAACATTAAGAAGCCGCACGAGTTAGAGTTCTTGTTCACCTGTTGAATCATCAAATACAACATAATTAATAAAAGGCTGGGGGAATAAGAGTCGAGACAAGTATAGTTTTTGTTACTGAGGATGGTTATTGTAGAATAATTCAATTTATAAAGAATCTTATTGACTTTGCTCTATTGAACATTTGAGGATTCCAGGAGAGGTGAAATTAAGATTACGCATTGTACTTTCGATGTTGTATGAAGGTACCCATTATCATTCCTTGTACATAAAATCGTGTTATGATTTACTAACCAGGAGTCAACTGGTGCGAAAATATTAGTGGAGTTAGACTATAGGAGTATAATAGGAAAGGATTTTGATATAAAAAAATTATGAGCATATTATCCTGGTAACTATAATTCGAAAAATTGCCTTTTAGGAAAAGGGGTTAGAGATTACTTTTATGGATAGCATTAACTCCTATAAAAACTTCGTGGTCCAAATTTCATGTATTCTGGTGCATCTTATATTGTTAACAAATACTATGAAATCTCTAATTTTCCATAAACTGATTCCGATTCTCAATTATCCTGAATGGGTATGCACAGAATCGATTGAAGTAGCACATGTGAGCAGCGGGTTATTCTAGGCTGGAAAAGTAAGCCATTAACACGCGGAAGAGAACCACTTTTTCTAATTCAGCTCTAAGAGCCTTTTTCAGGAAGTGTCGATTTTTTTAGATACTCGTTGTAGAATACGCACCCTATGGTGATTTTACCTCGCATGAATATATAAATGCTTTATTTTGGGCGAAATTGAGACCTTGAAGTCTCTCGGCCATTTAACCCTTCGCCATTATAAATAATACTAAAAGGTAATTTAAATGAATACGGAATAGAAGGATCATTAATTGCGGATTAAGAAAAAACCTACGTGAAATTTAGAAGAGAGTATCTACAGCAGATAAACACCTACGAAGAAGTGGTGTGTGAAACATCTGCACAGTACTACTAAGATTAATAACTAAAATTGTGAAAAGTAGCAAAATGACGGGGGCTTGAACCCAGATCTTCAACTTAAGAACACCTTCCCGGAAAGTGGGAGACCTGGGATCGATTCCCAGTCATGTTGCTATTTTTCCTACCTGTTTATACTTTGGTTTGAGGTGCTAAGTTAAATACTTCTCCCTATCCTTTCACTAAAAATATTAGCATAAATTTACCTGTAATGATCTAGAAATGAAAAGATAAGAAGAATAACTACTACGAAAATGATTTACACTGTATTAAACGACAGTATTAAGTACCGAAAAAAGCACGTAGCCAAATTCTACTGGCTGTCAGATTAATTATACGAAAATGAAAAATAACAGTATAATACGTTTACGGCATAAAGATAATTAGTAATTTCTCATAGTCACTAAGATTAACTGAAAATAACAGTAGCTTAAATAAAAAAAAACAGAGACGTATAACTAATAAAAATATATAAATAGTAAATTTCCAAAAGAAAATCATAGTGATATAGCGTAGAGAAACGAGATGTAATTAGACAGCGTTCAACGCGTGAGCAGAATGAATTCGGGTAATTGGCCCCAAATTTATGGAGCGAGAAATGAGGAAAGGAGACGTTGGTGGTTGGTGATGAACTGCAGATATAAAAGCGATTTACGAATGTGAAAGAGGGAGAAATATAGGAGAGGTAAGTAAAAAGCGGAAGAAGAATGAGAAGAAGGAAGTTATGGTTGAAGTCAGCGCAGCTAAAAAGGAGGCGAGGAAGAAATTAGGCAAGAAGGGGAAGCTTCTCTTCTTTGAGGGAACTGGAAGAGGAAGGAGAGGGCTGTAAGATATGAGGAAGATGAACGTGGATGATTATCGCCGAGAAAAGAGGGTGTGAAGAGTGGAAAGAAGGGATGTTGGAAAATTATTTATTACACCAAAGGGGAGCGATCGCGTTGGGATAGGAAAAGATGGCGGCACGGGGTGTTAATAAATGGGAGGGTCAGCCGGTAAGCAGAAGGGAATGAATCGAGAAATATCGGAATAATTTGGAAGCGGAGGGTATTTTTCCTTCTTTTCTGAGAAAACTGTTATGGGTGGGGTGGCGATAAAGAATGTTTTTGGGAAGAGAAATACTATTGGTTTATGAGGGAGAAAATGAGGGAAGGAAGTGTAAATACCTCACTCCTCGCCCTATCTAGTAAGCCTCATACGCGCGTCAAATGTTTTGGTAGCAAGTGTTCGAGGAGTTGGGGATTGTAGCTGCTCATACTCTTACAGACAGACAAGAGGAAAGAAAGAATTCTCTATGTGATTTGATTAAATAATATGCGAGTACAATACTCAAACGGAGAAATATTTCGAATGCTTAAAAACTTTTGCTGCTGAAAAATAGAGAACAAATCTACTCTAGTTAAATGGAGGTGAAATGTATCTAACTCTTGTAATGTGAGTATTATTTTGAAGAAGGTAGTTTGGCTAATTGGTGAGAAAAGTATGGTTGTGAAAATAGAATACAGATAAGTGAATATCTTTGAACGAATACTCATACTTAACAGAAAACGTTTCCTGAAACATTGGAAAAGAATGGGAGAGCTCGAAAAGGTTATATCTAGGTAATATATGTTATTAGCGAAATGGGGCTAAACTTATTGATGGACAAAAAGGTTAGCATGTTGTGGCTTCAGTGTAAGTGAGCCCTTGGAAAATTGATTTTTTCGTAATGAAATCCCCATACAGATAACCTCCTTTGATCAATAATTACTGTTCAATCATAATTTTAATGCTTAAAAGTCAATACATTCTAAGTAAATTCCCTTGTATTGAACCGTTTAAGATAAATTTACTTTCAACCTCAGGTGAGAATACAACTAAAAATAATGACAGCCGGAATTGTGAGAAGGAAAGAATTGGTAGAATGAAATATCCAGAAAACCTTGTCTAAACAGGAAGCATTGGAAGGCTACTGGTAGTAGAGAAAATAAAGGGAGGATTTGATACGATAAATGAAATTTTGATATTCGATTTTGTTTATGTAACCTGATATTAATTAATCGTCTCTATGTTACCGGAATTTTCTTTAATTTTTTTCTCATATTCTCGTGAAAATACTTCGGTGGGACAAAGCATATGAAAAAAAATCACGTGACAATAAGCTTTTTATGGAAACCGTGGTCCATCGGCATAAGAATTCTCCCCGATCGGAATAGCTTTACTCTCTTTTTCAATATTTCTCTACCGCCAAACTCTTCCAGAGGATTTAATTTTCGCGAATTTATGAACGTTCCTAGAGACAGTCTTTGCGGCGGAAAGTTTCGCGATTCTAGAATTTAAGAAGTTTCTTGAACGCGCAGGAGAAAAAAGTGTCCGCAGAAGTCCAACTTAATCCCAATAATATCACCTAAAACAAATTCCAAGAAGAGGGAAAGATAAAAATGACATTTTCGGACGACATAATTTTGGTGGCAAGATCCGGCGACAGTTTTTTAATTAAAAACTTTGATTAATGGAGGGGGACTCCCTCGGATGGCATACCTTAAAAAATTTACTGGCTCTCGTAATATGTGCTCGATAACTTAAGGATGAACATGTACTCCGTAACGTAGAGAAGTATACCATGCATTTACTGTTGGAACAAGGGATGGGATCATAGCGGCGAAGGAGAAATAACTTCGTCCAACCCTTACTTTAAATGATGAAAGGCAGTTGTGGGAAGGCAAAAGGAAGGGTGAAAATAAACTGGTAGAGAATGCTACGAAGAAGAATAGAGGAAGGAGTGGAATGAATGATGAGAAAGAAAATTAATGTTAAGGTTATAACACAGGAAGAGTGAAAGATATGGGAGATTAGAGAAAGAAGGGGATGGTAAAGAAAGGAAATATTGAAGGAACAACGCAGAAGTGGAGCTTCATGGGTCATATCACAAGATGGAGTTACGATAGCAAGTTAACGGTGACCGTATTTTTTTGTGAATGTTAAGGACAGATGAGAAAAGACCTCACAATGATGAAAGTGAATAAAGGAGTTACCTAAATTGATCCGTATTAACAATGAAGGTGGTTTGTGCTCATTAATTATCGGAACTCTATGTGAAGAAATGAATATTTTAACGTGTCAAGCCACTTTCCGTTGAAATACAAGAATCAAGACTCATGTAATTACATTTGGTTCCAAAGAAAAGTTTTCACTTAGAAATTATAGATTGAATTAAATCATTGGGCTTACATCATTTACGCATAGTAAATATTAACGAACCATCGGACATATGAAAGAATTGTTAAACATGTGACCACTTAACTAAACTTCGAAATGGACGAAAATTAAATTTTAAGGGCGGTAGTAAGAATTACCACTTCCCTTTACTACGAAGGATGCAGAGTGATCGGAAGAATAGCGTATGAATTACAAGCATTTAAGTGCTTCACAGACATTCGAGGTTTAAAATTCTCCAAAAGCCGTTTAGCCATGCCATTCTAGATTTCCCGCGTTCCCGCTGAGACCAATTCTGGAAATAAGGGAAGGAAATGGATAAATTTGCCTTTTAGAAATCACCCAACGTGCATTTCAAAATCAATGCTACCATCTTCAGAGACAGAAATTTTTAATCAGATATCAGATATTTTAATCCGTTCAATCAGAAAACTGAATCAGATATTATAATCAGGTTTTTAACTGCTATCAACTGGAAACTGTTTGTATTTTAGACTTATAGAGAGACTATTTTGCTTGTAACATGGATCAGTTCCCACAGTTTTCACTGGGAATCGTTAAGTTAATTTAATTTTGTATTGGCCACACTGGCCATTTTGTTATTTTATTTATGAAAACATATAAAACGACAATGACTTGTTAGTATTCTCTTTTGATGGACTGATGTTAAAATTACGCTAATAATTTGTTTCGGAATTCTTTAAAATTGAAATCCTTGCTAACATAAAATTGATAACTTACAACAATTATCCATAAAAAGAACTCACTCTGAAGACTATAATATAGACTAAATTCTACATATGGAATGACTAATCTGATTGATTCTTCCCCTAAAAAGTACCTAAAATATAAGCATGAAAGGCCTATTTTGTTTCTAGAAGTTGTAAAATAACGCATAATGTTGATGCGCCACGAATTTTAAATACACAGAAAAATGATTCATCGCATATATAGTAGAAAACGCAAATTTGAGAGGACGCTCTAACTCGGTGGGTCAGGGTACAAGAATCACTGGAAATTTATCATCCGCTCTCAAGAGACATCTCGCTTCAGATGGTTCTAAGAGATATTATGAAAAGAATTCCCGTCTTTTGGGGTGGATTAAACTCCAATTGGATGCGAAGGGTAATGAGCCAAAAAATACCTAACCTCTTCTACGAGTCACTCAGAAGGAATGAATTAAATTAAAAGAAGGAACTCTCTCGTAGAGTAATGATTTACGTCAGAGGGTCAGGGGAGCGAGCATTTATTAAGATGAAGAAGAGGTGTGGAGACACCCTGGAAGAAAAAAGCTGAAGAAAGGCAACGGGAAGACTAAAAGGCTCTTCCGCTCATCTGTTAGATGATGGATTGGTAATAGAGAGGAAATTTAGAAAGGTGTCTTGCAGGGGAAACCTTCTAGGAAGAGATAAAGAATATTCACTTTTAAGAGAAAAATCATCGTCTTTCCTCAGTTTTTTAGATTTATTTCCGCAAAATCGATTGAATCCTTAATTTTAGGGAGAAAATATCTCTGCGAGTTTTAAAGCCCAGGATTTTCATCACATAAAATTGATGATGCATAAATCCTCAGGTAAGTTCTGCCTTTTTGAGTACTCTTTGATATATCGGCATTATGATATTGAAGAGATACTGATCCTCTTCGTTTATTGAGTTTGGTAGAATAGCTTTCTTTTCTTTGCTCAGAATCTCGGCTGAATTTCATTTTTCTTAATATGAACGTCGGAAATGGTCTACTTGGTTATTTTCTTATTTTAGAATCCCAAATAGATTACTCTTTACGTGAAAGAACTTGCTGTATCATTTTATAACTATTTTGCAATTTTTTCACAAATTTGTTATATCAGCTAGCATTTTCTTTCAGTGCAAATTTTATGAAATGAACTTCTTATTGTCTTATTTTTACCGAATATAAGTTTCCCTTCCCAATTGGGCGATCATTCTATGCTTTTATTAATTTTTCTTTTCTTGTAATCGCCTGTTTATGTGTACGCCACTTAATAAATTAGTTTTAAAAGGGTTCAGTGGGAGGAGGAAATCCATATCCTTCTTTAATCCCGAAATAATGTCGTTTATATTAATGTATAACACACATATTGTAATCTTGTTAATTTTGTCGATGTTGATTTTTTCGTTTTATCATCGGTGTTTGTAAATTTGTTTATAAAGGCGGAAAACATTTCCTCCTTTTTTGTATGCGAAATAGTGATTTAAGTAGAATTTTCAAAGTTGCCAAAATATGAAAATTTTTACTACTGATAATAATTCAAAATTTTAATATAAAAAATATATTGTATGAATATCATACTTTGGATACACAGTAGATCAATTAATACTATGCGTTCATTTATACATCATCGGGAACATATTGCAAGAAATAAGTATTAAAAAATTCTCTACGTAAAATTTTCTTACTGGTCATAATGGAACAATTAATCTAATGTCTATAGCTTAAGTGTGGATACTGTTTTATTCCCAAGATCGCCATTTGAACCGGAGAATATATCAAACGGGTTAATCACCATCATTAAACCGCTGCTGAATCCACCATCCCTAATAAACCCCCGACGAAATGCAGCTTCGGGAATGAACGGTGGATAATGGCCTTTTGTACACTCTGGCGGTATGGGGAAGGGGCTAAAATCGGAGGTGTGACAACCCCCGTCCCTTTCCTCACCTACCCCTCCCAAATGCGGCTGCGAGGGCCAAGGACATGTTGGATCCGAGAGCAATTTACTGCCCACCGCCTGCTAGGAAATCGAAGGGTTAAGTGCGGATAGGAGGGGGTGCCGATGCGCTGGCTCCAGAATTACCCGTTGGGAAGGGGTGAGCGATTTATGGCGAACGGGGTTCGAACTCTCAACCCTCCGCAGCCTCGAAAGGGTAATTGAGGAAATGGGTTTGTTCCTAAGCTATTTCAGAGACCGAGTGTGGAGAGTCTTTCTGAATTTTAGTGTGATATTGACTATGTTTTAAAGGTGAGGAATATTAACATTGCAGGATTTTAATACATAAATAGAGTCAATATTTTAGCAAGGCTGAATTGAAAAAAAGTATACTATAAAAGTTTAATATGTTCAAAAACTTGACTGAGGTATCTTTCTAAAACTAGAAAATAGTCAAAAAGTAGAAAATCCTAAATACGAGTCATCTCTGGCGCGATTCTAAACCACTCTCTCTTACGATATCTCTGGTGAGTCTGGGTAGTGGTTAATCTTCTATTCTTTATCTTCCATATATTGAGATATTGATATTATATTCCATAACTGATCATGGATTTAATAAAACATTAAACTATTGATATCATGTTCCATGACTGATTATGAAATAAAAGATGTCTTGAGGAAAAGCAACAAACGTTGGTGCTTTAAAAAACGGAAAAGATGCTAAAGAAAAGGATATACCCAATAAAAAAGTACCTACAGAAAAGAAATCTGAGAAACCAGCGTATACTAGATATTTTACCACAAGAGACAATCAATATCTTTGTTGAAGTAACACACTACATACAAGAAAAAAAATGATTTGGTTTTCGAGAGGTTACTGAGGTAGATTATCCTTGAATATCCTAGCATTCGTCGAGTACAATATCGGAAAAAATAATCTCTTTATTCGAAGGATATAAAAAAAATATCAAAATACTAATTCTTCAACGTGCTTTGGAAAATAGAAATGGGTTAGTGAGTCATTCATATGATATTCATTAATCAAGATACCTTAAAGGCAATTTCACCTTTTAATTTTAAATACAGATGACAAAAATGCAGAATCCATTGTGTAACTATCAGAACAACTTAAGAATTCAATGGTGGCAGAAGTAAATTTTTATTATTTATTCTTATGGCGGTGTTAGAACAAAATGGCCTCTCTTACACCTAATCTATGGAGATGCTAACATGATAATAATATTACATTAATAAGTAAACATAATTGACTACAATTAACACGAGAAGGGTGCGAAAATAAACCCGAAAAACATTATGCCTGAGGTAGATAAATTGCTAAATTCGCTGACAGAGTAAAGCATGCCATAGGAAAGGAGGGAGAAAGAGGTAACTTCCTGAATTCCGCAGCGATAGAAGCAAATTACTGCTGGGAATACAAGTGCCTATCTAGTGTGGTGCACTTTACCGCCTGGACATTCCGCGTCCTTCCAGAAATTGGCTTCCCTTTTTTGCGGATTCGCATCCCTGTGGTCTCTCAACTAGTTGCAGCAGCAGGTAATAAGTGATGACGTCTTTGCAATACTCTTAAGACAAAAACTCGATCCTTGTGCCTTTCGTCCTTCATGTAACATTCCGAAAATGAGTTTTGTGACTAACCTGCATAACATTTCTCTTCGGCTTAAATACAACAAAATAGCGGAATCCAGTATAAGAATATTTTTTTGTAAACACTCATCATTCCATCTCAATAGTAAAAAACCTATAGTGCACCTCTTCAATCCAGGTTTCATATAGAAAGCAAAGCCTTTGCAAATTGTAAGTCAAAATATACGGATAACGGGGAAAGAAAACTTGCAGAATGTTATCCTGTGTGTACATAATTTATGGTTATGCATAACATAATTAAACAGAAAAATCCACCATAACCATCAAAGAAAAGCTGACAAAAACCAAGGCTGATTCAAAATACGTATCAGCCATGGTTTCTGGAAGTTTTCTATGATGGTTTAATGTGTTTTTCTGTTTGACTATTACAACCATCAGTAAGTAATACAACCTTAATATTTATTACAACCTATTTTATATATTATGTATAAAATAGTACATTGATTGTCTCTATATCTCATTCTTATTAAATAATCACATTAAGAGCAACAGATACTCAATTCACTGTATAGTGAACATATACATGCTAATAATTATAAGAATCATATTTTTATGATTTTAAAATAAAATTTTATGAACTACCTAAATATACTTCTATCTACATAAGCATGAGCTAATTAAGAAGTTAGCTCCAAACTTTTCAGCCAAGCATGAATTAATCAAGTTTTTATTTCATATAGATTTCCAAAGAATAAACCGATATTTAATCGAAAAAAATGGTCCATTTATTTGTAGAAATTTCATTTTGATTGATTGTGCATGGATTAGCTGTCAACCGTACATCACAATTCACCAGAAATTGGGATGTGCTGATAGGTATATAATAAGAAAGATATAGAGAAAGTCAGAATGTATGTATCCAAGAACTATTCCTTTTCCAGTAATTGTAGAAAAGCGATCATGAAGTGGCAAGGTGATTCTGAGGTTATAAGGCAAAATGATTGATCCGCACATTTCAAAGAATTCAAGGGCAAATCTCTGACGCAAAATTGAGTTCAAATGAATCCCCTACGTTATTCAACGGAATAAAATTATTAATATTCCAGCGGAGCTTTAATAAGACGGAGGAAAAACTCACGAATCTGCAGTCCATTACCCAACGCACGCGAAAACTGGAAGGGGATACGAATTCTGCGCAACACAAATTGATCGTACGGGTCTTGAAACCGTGAGACGAATAATTCTAGCTGCATTTCGAGAAAAATTGATTCAGTAAAGAAATTGCGACAAATGTCCTCCTTGTATGGCTAACATATAAGGTTTCTCTAGCAAGGTTACTTTATTTCCTATGAATAAACCAAAGGCTGACCGTGACCGTCGAAAATTTTATTTCTTCTACTTCACCAATTCAATGGTGTGCAGCCGGAACTTTGGTCCGCGGAGATTTGTCCCACGACAATTTGGTCCCGCTACGATTTGGTCCGCGACGATTTGGTCCGCGGCGGCTGGGTGCTACGATGATTTAGTAACGACACACGATACATTTTTTGTTGGGCAAGGCTGAGATTTCTCATAATTAATTGTTATTGTTGTTTCAGGAAAGAATTCAATAGTTTTGTTAGTATTTAACCTTTTGTTAAACAATAATTAGAAGTATGCCTTACTGGAATCGGAGCGTGCAATAGGGGAGGAAAACAGTTATCCGGACGTGAGAATATGACAAAAGTATTGTTTATTTATAAATTAAAGTCTTTGATAAACCAGGAGTACACATCTCGAGCTAAATTAGTGTTGTTTCAGAGATAAATATAGAAGGGAGGAAATCGGCATAGATGATTAATTTGAATGGTACTTAGGAAGAGAGACTGCAAATAACCATAGACATTTAGAATATCAAATTTATGTTGCTAAATGGATATTGTTCATATCGAAATAATTGGGAGAAGAGGAGGGTAGACTCGTCATTTTTCAGGACGCTGACGTTTGCTATAAATCTCCTGGCAGTTACATAAAGATTACTCAAATGGACAAACGGAAATGGTTATTTGTAAGGCGGAGGAGGTGGGGGAGGGAGGAGTATGCTACATATGTGTGTGAATAGGTAGGTAATGGGTATCAAACCACTCGTACCGTTCTACAGATTACGAATAAACAATGCGTAACGCAATAAATATATGTATAATGGAATTGGTTGGAAGAAGTTTGGGTTTCATTACCTGCATCGCCCTTTCTTATCTGGACATTCTGAGAAATAAACATTAACAAATTTATGAGGCTAAAAGGTAATCGTTCATATCAAATTCCTTGGAAGGAATCTTAACTATATTTCTTCAAAGAAAAGGGGAAAGAGATTTTAATGTATTTATTCTGTCAAGACATGACTAAGAGCAATTGGTTAGATTGAAACAGGAAGATAATTCCAATTACTTCCATTTTAATAATTATTATAAATGAAATTTTCCTCTCAACAGAAAATATACCAACTTAATACTATAAAAATTCTTGTTGGTGGTCACTGAGATCATTTTAAGCGATAAGAAAATTAGACGGATTGCTGCATTACAGTAGCTCGAGGCGTTTTCGTACGCGCCGAGATTCTGACTGAGCGGACGTGTGGAGATGACTTATAAACAGATGAATCTATTTCAGTATTTACCAGATGAAAAAAGAAATAACTGAATGTTACAGCCTAATTTATTTTATTACAACTTTTCTGTTTTGGTTTAATCCGATTGAATGAGAAAATATTTAGAAAATATTTTATTTTTTCATGTAATAAAAATGTAAATGAACCTATATCAGAATAATGTTTATTTATAAGTAAGATTTGAAATTATGAAGCTCTTGATAGCCTAATTAAAAATCTAATACTGAGATCAGAAATCGTTTTTATGACGATTAAAAAGTCTTCTACCATGTGAGCGTCATGAAATGAAAATTTACTTAAAGAATCTCTTTTCTTCCAAAGTTCAGTTATAAGGGAAGCTAAAATTTTAAATTATATTAAGAATGATGAGAGATAATCCTGGATTCCGCATTTCATACATTGCTACTGAAAATAGGTAATACGTTTATAAGTGTCGCGTCTTATTACGGGGAGCTAAGGGCATTATTTATATGATTTAAGGCCTTTTTCTGTATTTGTATTTCTAAATTATTCACTATTCTGCCTTATTCTATATTTGTGCTTCTAAATTATTCTTGTATTCTGCCTTACGCTGTATTTGTATTTCTAAATTCTTCACTTAATTACAGATAAAATTATATTAATCAGTGCGTTTAGGAATAGCAAAAATCCTTTTTCATGTCCAAACAACACACCATGATTCGGCCCAATAATTTCTTTCTTGGCTGCATTTCAATCACTAACATCAGGTTCATTTTAATAACCTGCGCATTTTCGGCCAACATTTTGAATATAAAATCCTTCAATATATTTAGAGTTCGGGGTAAACTACAATTATTTTAACTTGTTACCTACTTAGCGATTTAGAAAAGCCATAAAATATATGCGCATCGTTCCATTTAATTCATTTAAATTTCCTTCAATCGCGTCCCTCAGAATGAGTTTCTCGATTTTATTAGCCGACACAGTAATATTCATTCTGAGGCCAATATTCCATCAATAAATCATTTATTCATATTAAACCTATTATGTTACCCAAGTTTTTGGATAATAATAATTAATTTGGTAACAAGATAATTTGGTCCTTAAATAATCAAACATGTCTGATTACGGTCGATTAATCAGGTCCTACTGAGAGATCGATGACCATAGACCTATCGATCACTGAAGTATCTTCTATAATTAGCTATCAAACAGGGTTCCTCTACATAGAATCGTAGACTAATTTTAATTTCCGCACAGAATTTGCTGAACATTATTCTTTCAATATGATTTTTTTAAATTCTTGTTTCGATGTCAGAAATGTAACTTGATAAACATTTTTGTCTTCTGTGTATTTGTTTTAGTCAATGGAAATGGATTGACATATCGCACACAAATCAATAGAAAAAATATTATTGTTATGGAGTATAAGTTGGTAAGATATGTTATAGATTCTTAAGGTCATTTTTCGATATCTGACGAAATAAAGGGCCATCTAGATGGAGAAAACAGCCGTGAATTGTATCACAGGTGGGGCATCAAAGCGTTTTTGGTGAGTAAGATTATGTTGGGGGAGCGTGATGGTTAAGAATGTATACGAATACTGTGAGTAGAAACCCCACCAAGGTGTAGGTTGAAGGGATGGAGGTTTGGTTGATATAATACCCCATTTTATGGCTTGGGAGGTCGTTTGCCGCCAAAGCGTGGAAATGCGTTTGATGAAGAATCGTGCGTGTCAGGTAGTCACGTACCGAGTGAATGTGTATACGTCATTTCCTTCTCTTCTTCCTTTCCCCCAATCTCTACACAAAACGTTTCCCCTTTGTTTGTCTCAGCCATTGGATGGAAAAGCGAAACAAATGACATACGAGTGCCGCCCAATTTTTTGGAAAATGTTGCTTTTTACGTACGCAGTAGGTCTAACAGTTCCAAATTTCTCGTCCTTAATTACAACCTCTTCTTCCATTCTTACATAGATGACTGCCTGAATTCGAGTGATGAATATTTTCATTGTTATCGATACATCGTTTTCAGTCATATTGCGATTAAAAAGTCGATCTGGTAGCAACATTGAAGATATTGACATAAGCAAGCAACTTACTAAGTGTAGCTACACTCGTTTTGATCAGAAGAGAAAAGCATGTAAGAGTTATATAAGTAAACGAAGTATCAAAATCATCATTAGAATTGCAGGCAATCAGCATTAGCATAGCATCGCATACAATTATATCGTTTGAGAATTAGGAAATGTGATTGCTCTAATCTATTGTGTGTCATATGTGTGACATTGCATGTCATCGGAAGGCATTCGATAAGGTCCCTCATCATAAATTATTGTACAAATTAAAAGTTGCAGGAATCAATGCAGAGGTAATAAATTGGATAAAGGACTTTCCCTCCGATAGAGAACAACGCGTAGTGCTGGACGGTATTAGTTCTAACGTGGTAAAGGTGACCTCGGGGGTCCCGCAGGGTAGTGTAATCGGACCGTTGCTATTTTTAGTATACATTAACGACCTTAGCAATCTTATTGACAGTAAAGTTAGGATATTTAATGACGATACGGTAGTTTACATGGAAATAGAGAGTCAAGAGGATAGACTAACCCTGTTGTATGATTTAGATAACATTATGAAACGGTGCGATGATTGGCAATTAGAGTTAAATGTAGACAAATGTTCAGTAGTTAACTTCTTCGAAAGAAAATCTATTACTAAAGATAATCCGTACAGTCTCCGTGGGATAAACCTATTAACAGTAGAGTCAGTGAAATATCTTGGAGTAACTCTCACGAATAACCTAACATGGAGTATTCACATTCGTAAAATATGCGGAAAAGCACTTTAAAAACTCGGCTTCGTAAAGAGAATAGTTGGTCGGAGCGACGACAAAGTTCGCGAGCGATGTTATCTTGCGTTAATCAGACCTCATCTTGAGTATGCGTGTAGTGTATGGGACCCTGCCGATAAGTGTTGTATTAAAGAATTAGAAACGGTGCAGCGAAAGGCGATACGTTTTGTGAAGTATTGCTACGATAAATCAGTGAGCGTCACTCAGATGCTCCAAGATGCACAATGAGAATCTTTGGAAGTTAGAAGATTTCAACAAAGGATCAATTTACTGGATAAATTGAGAGAAAACACGTTTAGGTATGATGTAGCAGATATAATGCGTTCACCATGCTACATAGGCAGTTCCGATAATGCGAGAAAGGTTAGAGAAATAGATGGCAGAACGAATAGATGCAAGAACTTATTTTTTTCCGCGAACGATACGCGAAAATAATCGATTAAGGAAATAGAGTCAAGATGCATGCACCCCCTGCCACGTGCCGAAAGGCGGCTTGCAGGCTGAAAACATAGACATAGATACATCTTGTGAACCTGGGGCGCCTTATCAATGAAGTTAAGAGTATGTTTAATATCTCTTAAAAGTACTAACCCGCAAGATTCCTTACATTTTAATCTGTCATTAATTTAATTTAGCATTTTCAGAATTTTTTTCTTCAAACAGAATACGAAAAGGAAACATTTTAGATGCTAAATAAAAAAGTCATTTACTTTGCAGAAGGTATATCTTTAAAATGATCCTTATTTTATATAAATCACATTTATAGTTATTTACGTTAGAAACATAATAATAATTATTATTATTTTATTGACGAATGTAAATCAATAATTAACTGAATTTCTTTAAAATGGAAGCTACTTAAGAAGTTATTCATGTATGTACAAATCATACAAAACCTATTCCTATGTTAAGCGAGGAGTGCAATAACTTTTAATATTTCGGTAAGAGTAATTATGGTAATGAAAACGTTGTACATCTCTGAGTATATCTTATTTAGCCATATTTATTATAGTAGTACTGTTAAAAGTGCTTCGACGTCAAGCGTCGTTTCGCACGTAGGGCCCCAACCGGGATTCGAACCCTGGACCGCTTTCACCAAATTCGAACACATTGCCCCCTTGGCTACCCTTAAGCCCGCCATATTGATGGCGCAAAACCTTTTTTATATAAATTTTAGTCATTTACTCAATTCAGCTTGAATAAGCTCTACTTGAGTATTTATATCAGTACCATCTAGCAATACCAACATGTTTATTCCTGAATATCTTCAATACGACGCTTAAATCATTTCGTTTATTCAATTACATGAAAATATTCTACCATTGGCAAGCGGTAAGATAAAACTAATGAAGTGACCAAATGAAGTGTTTTATTCGAAAAACTACCTATATATCCCTGCTGCCAAGCTTCGATCCTCTCAACTCTTTGCGTTAATGCCGTCGAGGAAAATATTTCTTCCACTTCATTTCGCTTCTTTTTGGAAACCTGGTGCACAAACGTCGGAGAGTGAGCGTCACCGGATCTGCTAAAGTATAGCTGCAATTTTGCACGCGCAAAAAAAGAATTCTTCCGGCTGCATGGGACGGGATAATACAAAAAAATCCGCATCGGTGTGGTTTCCGGTAGAGGAATACCCAAGTGCTTGGGAAATGTGACAAAGCGGGTGTTCGTCATGGCAGCGACGGTGGCGCCACGTGGTGGTATCGTGGAAACAGCTTCCTTGTTTTACGTCGTATATTTTCCTGAGGTCCCCTTTCCCTGTTTTTGCCACGCGTGCGAAAAATACGTACCGAGAGCGCGAAACAAAACCACGAGGGAGAAAATGAAAAACAAATGACGGCTGATACGCGCGCGATCAGCGAAATTTAATTTCACGCTGACCAGTTCCCAGTGTTTCGATATTAAAATTTTTTCTACTTTAAAAGCAGACTTATTTCTGGCTTCAATAGAGAATTATTTAATTCTGTTGATGGTCGTAAACTAATTAATTAGAATTTCAGATTTAGATAATTTCGTTTCGAGTGCATTGTTGTATCCTTTGAAGATTTGTGATGGGATATATCTGATGACGTGCCAGAGTTGTTAATTATTTAATTAATGAGCTGCTTCTCACAGGGCGCAATTTTTATTGGTAAATTATAGAACGTTATTTGAGGAACATTTTTCGATGCAGTGATAAAAAGGAAGGAGTTGCAATTAAATGAGTTTATGTATTCCAAACATTTATTTCTCGTTTAGGTAAACTAAGGTAATAACATTAGCAGTATTCGTTAAAAAATAAGCATATGGCTTATTTAAGTTAGACACACCATAGCTTGAGGAGACTCTAGAGCCGATATTTTGAAATACGTACCTTGAAGCAACCAATTCTTGTCAGCAGTTCTACAATACCTCTGGCGTTCATCCACAAGATTTCCATCGAAAAAATTAAACAATCAAAGAGGAAAGTCTGACTTCTAAAACTCAAGCTAATTCCCTATTATTTTTCCTATACATACCGGAAGTACGGCATATTCGGTTAGATTCATATGTAATTCATCATTTGATGTATTCACATTAGAAAGCAATTTTGATTCATAGCAGCCTATTATTACTCTAAGACCAAAATTTCTGATTGTTAGCTCATTTAGAATTATGGATTATTAATTAATTGTTAAATGAAATTAAATTATTTGACGTACTATACTCACTTACTTATTCTTCCTCCTACTATACTAGGATATATAACATTTTTATTTAATGTGCCTAAATAACTTGTATCAAATACCAAACAAGGCGTTAACTATTTGTAGATTAACTGCGATGCAATAAATAAATTTCACTTAAAATATAGCCATCCGATAGCTCGCTTACCTTTCTTGTTTAAAGACATGGAAAAAACATGATAATTTATAACAAATATAAGGAAAGTAAAAGTTTTAAGCATTCCACAGTTTATGGCTTTGATTAATTAATTGCTTGAGATTTAAACTTGCTGCACCATCCGCGTTCATTATGTGATGAAGTACGGTGGCATATCTTCCTAATTTCTTTTGAGATTGAGTTTACTAGAATATCTTATCTAATAAATTCCCTCATCATTTCCGACTTCGCAGAAAATCAAATATAGAAACATAGAAATAAATATGGATTCTATTGAATCAATATCCCACTGTAGAATGATGCGTCATGAATTAGCGATTCTCAATCGCTTCTTCAAATGTTTTGCTGGCATATCTATACGAAAGTCAAAATACATTAATGACTTCCTCGATTAATTATTCTGAGAGTTTTTGTGAAAACTTTGGATATTATCAACGATATGTAACGCCTATGTATATATGTGTAAAGTACCATAGTTGTTTACGAACCTCGATCCAAAGTCTGAGCAAATATCGATTGCTTTTTATAGAAAACGAACTTATGAACAACTGCGATTACTTAGGATGTAGCAAATTAACTTCATCCAAATGAAAAAGTAAATATATACGGAAGAGTTCACTATGTAACGACAGAGAGAGAGAGAGAGTCAATGATTTGGACATTGGTTAGGGAATTAAGATGGATACATTCACCTTACATATAATTCTACCAATAAATATAATTTCAGATGGCTTAATAAGATTTTTAACGGAATCGTGTACATAGGACTTCTAAAAACTTCCAAAATATTTCGAAATATCTTTGGATAAAGATGGGACATAATTGAACTGAATTTAACTGATCGAAAATGCGAGGAGCACTTACGTTGGCAACGAGCGCTTTGAAACAGAGAAACAAAGCTGTTTCAATCCGGTATCCCTTTATCGATATCTCTTTATTGATCCCGGATTCAAACAGAGAAGAAGTGTTTATTGAGTTAATTTGAGTTTATTACTATAGAGTTAATTTCCATAATAAATGGCACAATGTGATATCCTTACACCCTCCTTAAAACGAGCGACAGGTGAGAGGTGTCTTTACAATGTTTGGATTACTGTTTGGATGAGACTTAGAATGGGTTTTGCTGAGTAAAAGTGGGAGGAAAACCTCTCAGTGCCCCAGTTGGGAAATTTTGAAAATTATTCTTCGATTCCAGGACTCACCCGGCGAAAACGGGAGACTTGGCAACCTTACTGAAATATCGGGAATTACTAATTACTCAAAAACCTTTACGCGCTGTTTGACGTTTGAAGGCAGCCTTATCCTCGCTTTGAAATAAGTAGCCCTTCTGACCTTCAGTCAGTTATGACATACATTTGTGAAAGTTTTGTGATGACGTACATCAAATTATACCTTTTACCTATTGTGATTATGTACATTTCACACAAATCATTATTGCTCTCTCTTATTAAGAGTTTAACACTCCACTATGTTACGTAACACACTAAAAATGTATCCACAATGTGCTTAGCAATCATTCCAAATTGTAAACTTATGAACGGATAAAAATTTTGCAATCATTATTAATATTTGACAGATATTATCTGCCTTAGATTGATTCATTGATGTACCTTAAATCATAGAAAAGGCATATATTCACAGAACAGTCCCAACCAAAGCACAAAGGTACATGTGAGAGTGAACCGAATATCAAGTCAAAGAATACCGAGAAACGAAAGAGGAACAGAGGGAAAAATTCCGTAGCGAGGTGGCAACCGCCTTGTGAATGCCGTCCGATCCAATGAGATGACCTCTTCACCAGACCTCTTCGAGGTCATTAAACCGTGCGGGATAGGTATCCCCTTCCTCAAACCCTCTCAAACTCCCTGGCCCTCGTAAGGAGGGTCGACTTAAAAAAAAAAGAAAGAGTGTTCGTTCGTATCCGGAAGAGATCCGCAGAATTCATTGGGCATCATGGAATGCAGGAGATGCTGTCCTAAGGGGGGCAAGAGAGTGTGCTAGGTCGAAAAAGAGAAGATTTCAGGGGCGGGACGTAAAACTTAAGATGAGATAAAACTGAAGGCTAAGGCCTCTACTATTTTCGGCACTCAGGCCATAAGAGTTGGAGGTTCTAAAAGAGTGAGGATATTAAGTGGATGAACGCTTGTTTTATAAAATACAATAATACTCACAGAATCATAAGAAACGATTGAAAGAATTTCAGTTTAATTTAATGATAGACACTCGTGTTTCTATTATTGAATTAGATC
The DNA here is from genome assembly GCA_000376725.2 of Ladona fulva. Lineage (NCBI taxonomy): Eukaryota > Metazoa > Arthropoda > Insecta > Odonata > Libellulidae > Ladona > Ladona fulva. The sequence continues at coordinate 431,064 of KZ308296.1, read as the reverse complement.
AGTATATTTAGAATAGGAAACCCTATGTTTGTTAATCCCGTATCGATTAAAATATGTACTAATAAAGGTAAACTAAGCTATTAAAATTTTCCAGGAGGAATATTATTAATCGAATAGACATTATTAAGGAGCAAAATATGTTAGATATAAAGACAAGAAAAATATACTTCAACGATAGTAAAACATTTACACAGAGAAAGCAATCTACAATCAAGCAACACGTTTTCGAGATGAGAATTATTTTCAAACTGTTGATATTATTTTCTTTTGTAACACGTTATTTACGGATAGCATACCAGACCTTTCCTTCTGTATCACATACGACTAAAAATATGAAGATGTACTAGCATATTAAACAATAAAACTGTATGAAACCCGTCACAGGAGACTTCTATCAGAGCAAAGGCATTCTTCTTACTCCCCTTATCTTTTTTACTAGCATTATTTGAAATTCTAAAAATGCTTTTCTATATCTCAGCCATATTTCTAGTATTAGAGATATGGCTCTACATCTGCTTTGTTTGAACATACATTAAAAGTGACCATGGTCCTTCAAAGAAAACCCCTTTTATCCCTCAAAAATATTAACTGTGAAACATAAGGATGTTATACTTCTCTATACATCGTACGACAAATGGAGACAGATCTAAGAATACAGACGTTTCCTTAGCATTAAAAATTTCCTGATCAGTTTTCCGATAAAAAAGAACATAATGCTAAATATGGTGACAAAGTATAGCGAAGATAAGAGTGGAGAATAAGGGATATAATATTTTAATGAGAGGAATTGTTTAAGAGTTGAGGAGAGAAGTGGGTGGCCTCTTTAGAAGAAACGAGGAATGGTGACGCTGATAAAAAAAGAAAGCGAAGAGGGAGATAGGATGTTTGAAAAAGTTTCTGAGGTTGAATTTTCCAGGAAGGATAGGAATGCGGGGAAAACGGTGAGTTCTGGGGGAGGAAATCGGAGCAGTTCCCGCCTTATACGTGGAAACCGGAGAAGGAGGAGAAGGTTTTCGTAGCGAAACTTCTCCACTCCACGCAGCACCAGGTGGAAGTAACTTTCTTTTACGATCTTCAGTTTGAGGCGCGTGGGGGGATAATAGCAGAAAGGAGAGATCCGTACGTGACAGTTGAATGTCGCCCATAAAGAGAAAGAGGAGGGGAGGTGGAAAGAATGAAAAGGGGAGGGACGATGTTAGGAGAAAGAGGGAGAACGTGGAAGGAGTGGGAAATGACGGAAAGATAGCGAATGTAGCTACGGAACAGAGGGGAAAATTATGAGAATAAGGCTAATTTTAGGCGTCCAGTAAGAGGCTTACGGATAACGAAAGTGGAAAATATTTTATTGGTTAGCGAAGGATACTTTTACGTCTTTAATGTATGTGAAACTTTTATCAAGATTTCAATTTAAGAACCCTTAAGTTATTTACTATCCAATAATTATAGGACTAGAAACATGTATAGCATTATCCGTCTACAAATTTTCCTTGAACTTTTTCTTTCGCGTGTATGAGGGCAATATCCTAAGGTTGGAGAAGAAGTTGGTGTTTGCAAATTGAGATGGAAATTAAAGTGGGGAATGAAGCTTATTTCTTATTATGTATAAGGACACAAAAGAGCGTTTATTTATTTCGGAATATTTATGAGTATTCTTTGCATTCAATATAAATGATTATCATCAAATAATGAATATGATCATAACTTATATGAATGCGTTTAAAGTTAAGAATGAATGAAACCGCTATTAACAAGTTATTTTAGCTACTAGGTATAAAGTAGGCTTAATTATTAGATGCATTGCTTTTCGTGGCACTGTATGTATATTGCTTGGAATTTTATTGACTTACTACATTCTCAGAGATGTTGGTGTGTGGTTTTGTTTAGGATTCTAATTAATCTATCAAAATAATGGAATGCTTATCAACGTTAAACATTGTAGGAATATAGTTTTGTCCATTATTGTTAAAGATAAAGTAATGAAAGTTATGCCAACACATCGATCTATTCACAACAACGTTTACTATGGTTATGATTGAAAGTGCCTAAAATATATATGCGTATCAGAAAATTCAATTCGGTTAATTATGAGATACGTAAGGGAATAATATAAATTTGAGAATGTACGATACTTTACAGTGATGTCTTTTTTATGTTAACCTAGTAAAAGTAAGTTGTTAAAGACATGAATAGAGAAAATAATTACCCCGTCAAGTACGACAGGTGCCCCTTCTTAAATGCAACCCGCAATTCTGTAGTGGCAGCTAAATTGCCTAAATATAAGGATACCCAATCTGCTTTTGCCCGACCGTCTATATCTGTGGATGAATTTTTCTAACAATTTCTGATGAACAGGAGGTGATAACAAAATCTTAAAAATACTTTTGAATGAAGAACAATTTAATTTAGACTTAATTGATGTGTAATTTATAAGAAAGAAGCAAATGTGTTCGTATTTTTTTAGCCGAACACTTATTTCATAATGTATCAACACATTATCCATTCAGAGAAATTAATCTAATAAGTGAAATGTATCTGTTAGAAATATTTACGTTTTTAATAGCAAAACCATAGAGTAACATATAAAAACTACATAATCCATCCATTACAAGCAAGACAATCGCAAACATATTTAATTAACGATAATATTTGAGATCATCTCATCCACATAAGTTAGAATAATTCCATTTTTCACTTGGGTCCGAAGACTACAGTAGATCTCACAGTAGGTATGCTCCTGCCTTTATTGCACGTAAAATCTTTTCTATTATATCATTCATCGTAGTCCTCTTTATTGAATCTTCACAGTAACTTATACCAGAAGAAGGAAAATCGAGACGTATTGGGTTCCCCTTCGACCCGTACATTCAGCTTACGAATTCTCCCAAATCTGTCGTGAAATTCCTCCACGCCCCCTCCTTACGCACTGGACACGAGATATAAAACCCCGACAAACATCGCCGGGGGAGACCGCCTTGCCTGCCGGGCTCAAATTGTGTTTGCGCACTTCAGGTACGAACGTAAGTTCTCATGTCTCCATTCCGGAACTTTGTAACAGGCGGAGGGTCTACTTCACAAAGGACTCCCGTCTCACGTCATGCTTTATAGTCGAGGCATGGCCGGCCGAAAAAAAATAAAACCCCCTTTCGTGCGTACCTTCCGAGGGAATATATTTTTCCCCTCCTGTCACCTATTTTCCTCATAGGCCGGATGGTGGCACCCTTCCTCACAGCATTTCCTTTACCTCTCCCCACCCTTTTGGACTGTTCCTCTACTCTTTTTCCTACGTCCACCTCCTCCACCCACCAGGTGACAAATGCGAGGGTCCCACGCCACTGAGGGTAGTACGTTCGTTCCTTAACGCGGCGACCTGACTCGTTAGTTATGTGCCCTCTCAGGTCGCATTCCCTTCTCTTCTAATGTTTCTCTCCTCGTGCAGAATTATGGGCCCCGTCTCGTCCCGACTTTGACCTCTTCAAAAGGGACAAAACTGGTTTGGTATATCGGCGTGGTCAGAGATAAAAGGTGGATTTGTCGGGGGGACAGGAAGTCGCAAAGATGCCGCCTCTGTCGGAGTTTAGCCTCATTAAGAGATGCATGAAATAATATTGGTTGAAACGCGATACGGGTGTGGGAGGGGGGAAGTGATGAGTCAGTGGCATGTTGAGAGACTTTGGTCGGGCGACCGCCGCCGAGCTGCGATAGCCATCTTTTGAAAAGGTTTCCGTTGCCGGGGCAAAACGCTTCGCCAGAAATTATTTTGGTGGAGGGTTTAGTACTTTATGGGGGTGTTTCGTTTCCTTGGGTAAATGTTGCATGATGCAAGTAATTGAACCAAATTCTTCGGAATTTGTGGACCGGACGGGACCCTAGCCTTTATTGCGCATGCAAATTCAACAGGAAAAAGAGGAGCTTTCGCTATTTGAGGTATATGGGCGCTTAAGGGACGCAAATTACTCCTCTAAAAGATGTCTATGTTGAAATAATTTTACTTTTTTAATGACCAATGAGTTTTACGGCAATAATGGGAGATTATTTCAACCAGTTCACACAAATAAGCGAAAATAAAATTTTTAAAAACTCATATTATTTACGTGTTAAATTTTGAAGAAATCAATTAAAAAGATAAATAAATAATTTAAAATTTTTTATAAATACACCACCACAGGCTTATGTGAAAGAATAATAACATATTTCTTCCAATATGATTACGAAAAATATAGCGACGGTTCTTATTAATTTCAGATAGAAATATTTAATGTAATGGTATTGCAATATACGTACACAACTTTGCAGAGATGCATTGCAGGAAAGTAAATTTTATATTTACATTACTCATTTGTATTTTAGCTTATTTCATAAGCTTTTTCTGGAAAAGTAACCATTTTAATGCAAATTTTCTTTAAATAAATAAAAAATATCATGATAATCATCATAATTTTTAAAAATAATCATGAACCTTCACTAACTCTTCAGTAATGAATTGGCATATTTGTTAATTTATGGACATTAGTTCCCTCAAAACTAGATAAATAGCTTTAAAATCATTTTCGTAAATATCAGACTATACTTAGACCAAATTTTTTAATTATTTTCCCCAATAGTTCCGATATTTCCAAATATTTGTTTGTGATATTAATGTTTATGTTTGTTACATCAGGAAATACTATATGGAATTGAAGAAATTGCATTGAATGAAAAGACTTATTAGTTGAATTTTACTGCACATTAATACAAGAATGATAATGTAAAAATTGAATAAACAAAGGACAAGAATGTCTGCTAGTTACTGTAGCAGTTAATGTAAGGGATAAGAAAAAACTATTGGTTACTATTTATTGTTAAAAATATACATAAATAAGTTACCTTTGGTCAACGAAAGACAAAATGCGAATGCAAAATAGAAAAAGCTTCCGAATAGAGCATGTAATCAATAGAAGTTTCTAAACCTAACTTCCTGATGTTTATGCACTCTTGTTCTTGTACGTATATAACCAACTTCTAACCATATCCAAGATGAAGGCTTTCATTCCTCTATTTCCCATTCTTCTATCCTCCTTTCCTCCATTTCTTGTTCTTTTATCCTCCGTTTCTCCATTCCATTCTTCACTTCTATTTGGCCTATAGGATGCCTTTACTTTGATCTTATATAATCCCTTATGAAAATTTTAGTTGAAACTCTTGCAGAAACATACTAAAATTTTGGCGAAATACCCAAAATGTAATGAATATGATAATATATTTTGATAAATGCATTCTGTCTGCTAGTGGAGAACATACGTATATGAGAGTTCGCTTGCCATTTATTGGTGCACATCTGAATAATACGTAATAATACTACAGTTTGCATCTGAATAATACATACAGACGCAATATAATTACACATATTAGACGCATGTCTCTTTATCCCACAATTTTACTCAGATATTCCGAGCGCACATGTTATTGACATCAGAAATGCATACGCGCTCCCTGAAGCAATCTCCGGTGATAAACCCTAGGTTAGCGCGTGAGAAAATGGCTCCGTGCGAAAATGATCCATAGTGTACGATAACTAAATTACCTCAGCTAACACAATCTGGATCATGGCACGCAGAGCGCTCGAATCCCCGACTTGGATCGTGAAATAGGATTGAAATCGTCGCTAATGAAATCCCGCCGTACGTCGATTATTGATGCGGAGTCATACACACGCGCGACCGCCTCTCTCTCGCGCACTCGTCTTCGGATTGGATCCAGGATCCGATGACTCTCCGCAGAGCAGAATATGACTCCTTCGACCCACGCAAAGTCGTCGTTAAATCGTGGATCTCACGTTCCGCTCGCTCGCGCCGCATTCAAGCGATCTCATTGCTATCGAAAGAGTGCCTTCGCGGGTGTCGCCGCATGAATCTGTTATTTTAGAGCTTCACTATATTCGCATTATCTCCATATGGGAAGCGTTTTGAGGATTTTTCTTGCGAAAGGATTGAGATGACGTAATAAGCTCGACAAGGGAAATTTGAACAGTAAACCGTTCCTATCGCAATGTTTTAGTTCTTACGAAGAAGGGTCTAGAAATAGTAAAATATGCCATCTACTTCTATCTATCTAAAAGTGTTGTCCCTTGTTACTGCAACTTGAATGGAATTTTTCTCTTCCTTAGGAGAAGCGGGAAAGAAATTCTAAGGAGACGAACTCGAAGTGAGGGAATTCATAGAAGGTTGGCGTTCCAGAGGTAAAAATGCACTTTAGAGACTTAATGTTTTGGAGTACAAACAAACCACAGTGAACGTTAGGATTTCCTTATAAGCAGTGAAATCAGAAGGAATTGAAGACTTCCCATTGCAAAATTATAGATTCAGGGATATCCCGGTTATCATCCGGTTTGAGATATTTCTTAAGAGGGAAAATAAATATATTTATGACAATAATATTTTAATGCAGATAAAGTGTAACCTATTGCATCTTTCTCACGTAATAAATGGAATTTATTTTCTGTGATCAAGGAAAACCAAATAGTGCAACGGCTTTACAGTGTTATAAAGCTGCACTTCTGTTTCGAGGTTTTTTTACTCCCAAATTCTTTAGAGGTAAAAATCTTTGTGAAATGAAATTGGATGCTGAGACGGAAAATTTTTGAAAAGGTGACGAAGGTTAGTCATGAAATTCGAGGGATAAAGCGAAGCAAAAATAGTCATGGTTTTATATCCTACCATATCCGATTTCAGAATATACAGTGTTTTCATATACCGAGTGGAAGGTTTTAAATTTTAATGCGCAGAATCAAATATTCGATGTGAAGGAAACGATCAACCTTGCACATTTAAAGAGTTTCCATAATATTTGGAAACCTTATAGGTTTTAATCCATCCTTATGCAATGTGTAAGCTAAAAATTAATAAAATCTCGATAAACTCCGATAAATATCTGATAATTGTTCAATTGCGTTTCTGGATATATCTCTTGTCACGAATAGGCGAAAAATTCAAGGCATGAATTTTACTGATTCGTGATAAAAGTGTCACCGGATTATTTAAAATTTGCAATTACAGAAGTTTGCATCATAAAATCAAACCTTATTGTTTACATATATAAGTACTTCGACAAAGAAAGTTTATACTTATATATTGGCATCCTGTTATTTAGTGCTATAAGCATACATTCGCACTTAAGCATTCCATTTTAATCAATTATATTGAAATATAATCAACTGGAGAGTATTTATCTCCTAAAGTATTGCAGGATTATTATAATTGATATACTTAAGATACATGTATTCTTACATTTCTTTACACCGATGCGATGCCATTGAGATGCAATAATTTTTAAGGAATGATCCTGAAAGTACTTGAATATAGCTTTTCATGGCTTCACTTTCCAAAATAATGGTCATATATAGCTAATAATAAATAAAGTAATTTGTTATTAAAATTGAGGACATAACAGCCTTCCTTGTCAAAAATACGTTTCAATAATTACATTTGAATGAATGACTAACAATGTCTTCAATTTTACTGCAGGAGGTTAATTTTAATTTGAAAAAGGTTCGTATTTTCATCAATCTTAATAAAATGTAATTTAAAGATTTTCTCTTTCCTTTAAGTAACGACTCTTAAAGAGTAGAATTTTACTTATATTTTGGAAGACTAAATGAAAAATTTTAGTTACCTGTGTATTCGCTAGGAAGCATTGCATAAAAATATAGCTGCTGCAAGATTAAATTCGAATTACCACACATTACACTTTCTTAAAATTAATGAATCCGGCTATTTGGAAAAAACAGTATCGTGCTTGCAATCCAAATTATACACGATTTGGACATCTGACGCCTATTTCACTTAAATTTTTAATGACTATAAAACTTCATCACTCGCTACATACTGACTTTTATGATGAGATAACATCTCATACCTCCCAGGATGCATAAAACGAGTAACATTCCTCGTACCTTCTCGAGAGGCCTTCAAACTCACTTTTATAGCATCAAGACGCATCTGCTACGGTTCAGAGACTCTGTTCGGGTCTTCAACCTCCACAGGGAAGGGTGAAACAGGTACGAGATATTCCCTTATTTTGCACATAATCCATTTTAAATCATCTAATTATTCTACTTGAGTAGGTGATCGACTAAAAAGCTCAATAATTATTTCAGCTATCAGGTACTGTCTCAAATCTTTTTATCGCTCTTAACGTAATTCAATTGAATAACGGTACCCGTATATATAATCCCACTTTATTATCGAGTAGAGCTGGTTTATGATGAATCATCATTCGCATCTATGTCACTAACTTATATTATCTCAGAAATTCCATGGTTAATTACTCTGCAAAGGTTTGTCTTAGTAATATTAACGTTTGAGCTTCAAGTAATCTATGTACGCTTAAGCGTGATCCATTGTCTCTTTTGAAATTAAATTAGTAAACATTCTGATATACTAGTCGGTTCTATTAACTTGGCAAAGTTTTTTATCTTCATTAGGTCAACTGACCAACACTAGTATTAAGTTGAAACAAAAATGAAAGAAAATTGGTTGCTGTAACACTACATAAAATACAACCACTACTTTTTCTTTAGTTTTGAGAATAGCAAAGATATTGTTCACAGTTATAAGATAATAACTGTATAATAATTTGTAAAGGATTATAAATCGTAATAAAGATCGTAAAATTTAACTTTAGTTTTGAGAATAGCGGAGAATTTATTAAAATTTATAAGATAATAACTGTAGAATAATTCGTAAAGGCATAAAACAAATAATTTATTTCCGATTTAATTAAATGTATAAGAATTATTAATCTTGGAAGGGACAGAAACCAGTATTATGAATTTTTAAACGTAATGGCTTTTTGAGGCTTTTATCTTTCAACACTAATTTATCGGTTATTATAAATTGATGATGGTCGTCAGACCTCAGATCATTTTCTAGAGTACCTTTCTTATTTAAATACGAACTTAATTTCTTATCTACATTACAAAATCTTATTTACAAATAAGCACGGAGTTAGCCATATGTATGAATGAATTTATCACATTTTTGATGATTATGAGACAAGCACAGATGTGCTGAATTAGTATAGACAGTAAAGTGTCATGGATGTAATTGTGGAATAGAAAGCAATGTGGCTCCACGTTTCTACGGGTACCCTGGGTATATACTCTCCTTTGTAATTTATTAAGGAAGATAAAAAGATTGGTCTCTAAGTAATTGGTATATTTTATATCCTATTTGCTTTTCTGAATGACTAGATTCGACCACGGTCACGGTCACATCATTTTAGCGTTCAATATTTAGATGCAGAAAAATATTTCTATATATATTCTATAATATTCTAGAATTTAATCTTATTTCTTAGTTAGCTTAAAAAATAATGCAATTTGGAGAGAAAACCTTTAGTTATCTTCTATAAAGATAATATGGGCAATATTAAACGAAATAACTAATAAATATTAAACCCACCCGAAAACAAACGGTATTGCCTGTTTTCATTATGTAAATTTTAACAAATGTTTAATTAGCTTCCGTACGGTACTTAATTCAAATTCATATCACAAGCATTTCCCACCACAAGGATCTCAATTAAACGTCCAGTGACCCTTTCATCCAGCAAAACTTGATACATTTTCAAGCCGACGTCCGCAGCGTAAAGCACAGCCGAGTTTACGATGACCTAAATTTTGAAAAAGGAATGAAGAGGATAAATAAAAATCCTTCCCCTTAACGGCTGTCTTGCTTCGCGTAAACACAACTCGAGCCAAACAAAACTCATCCGGTGAAGATGGAGACGGAAAGGGAGGCAGGAGTGGATTTTTTTTTTCATCCGAATAACCTATTCACCCCGCGAACAGTCCCTCCCGTAACTGTACGCCCGTGCCTGGAACGCTCTACTGCACGCCAATCTAGCGCTAACACGACCGCGAGGATTTCTTTAACTTTTTTTTTACCTCCCTCTCCAAACATACGCTTCACTTGGTTGACTAGCGTGAGCGGGAAATCCCTCTTCATGTCTCTTTTATCTCCACTTCCAACGCAAACCGAACGCTCAGCGTATTCTATTCCCCACCTTCATTTCTATGCCTTGCTCATCTCGACTTCCTCATACTTCATTACTAGGTTTTACCCTATATCTTTTTTCCGAGATTTCCGAGCGAATGCTTTTAAATCTCATGCTTGTGAATGAGGTTCTAATAGATTATGAATCACAGTCCGCATTTCACCGCTAGAGATATGAGAAATGTGTGGGTCAAGTGTAATATGAGAGACGTTACAGAAGGGAGATATTGGAGAAGGATGGAAAAAGACAGTCAGCAAAGAACTTTATTTGACGGAATTGAGACTGAAAAGTCCCATTTTCCATTCAACTGATACAGGCATAATAAATAAATTAGACAGAAAACAACAAAATGGAGTTAAACCAGAATATAAAGAAGAGGTCAAAGATAAAAGTTGTGCGGCACTATTGAAGAGGGGACATTTATCAATAAGTGAAATAAATATTAATAAGTTAGAAAAATGAATGTAAATAAGTATCGGTTATGTAAGTGTCGGTCAATCGAGGTAATAAGACAAAGTGTATACATATTCTTACCTTACCAATCGAGGTAAGGTCTTTCTTTTTTATGTTCATTTTTCTTCGTGGAATGAGTAAGAAGTTTACCTTATCACTGATAAAGAAAATTGCATTCTTGAAGGCTATCCATCGTTCACAATTAAAGTATTATCATTTAAAGTAGGTATGCAATTTGCTTCTTTTCGTTTTTCCTATTTTGCATGGATCTTAAAATAATTTCCGGACCGGGAAGTAGCTCAGAACTTTCAACAAATCAAATAATGAACATCATTGCTGTGCTGCCACAGTCTGAAGGAGGTACTTTCTTGATACTTCTCGTATATTCCGTACATTTTTTCGACGATGAAAGAAAGAACGGGGTAGGGAAAGAGATTGCTTTAACAAGACATAGGGAAAGAAGAGATTTATTTTTGATCGTTTCTTTCGGTGGATTTCAATAAAATGATTCACTCACTCAATTTCTGTGGGTAGCTTTGAATGAAGACAACAGGATCAGAAGTATAAAAACATTCAAAGATCCGTTTTGCGGTTCCCGCTCCTCTGAGAAATTAACAGGAAACAAGGGAAAGGAATACTATTAACCGGCTTTCTAGGAATTATCTACTGTAATATGTTGTTATAAAATTAGTATGTATATAATAATTATTTAATTTTATACTTTTTAAATTATGAATACTGCAGCGGCGATAACAAAACTCAGCTAAGATGATATAAGCATTTTACTATGTCATTGACATTAGTTATGTAAATGTGTAGTTCCAAAAACCAATTTTGGTTCTAACTCCACTATTAATTTCTCATCTAACTTAGATTCAACTATCTCATCTCTGTCTCTTCTTCCCCAACCACTCCACCGTCGACACCAAAAGGTTCTTCAACTTTGCCCACGAGTCTAACCAATTAGCATTCTTGCGCAAGTGGAAACAGAAACAAGCATCTGGAAACACATTGTACTGCTTACATCGTAATAAGAAGGATTAATCTGGGTTGTTAGGGGATCGTCCTAAGGAGTTACCAAGGCAAAAACGGCGTTGAGGAAATGTCAGATTCTGCGCTTGTTATCACCTGAGTTGCTTAGGTTCAGTGATTATTTCCACGCTACCGGAGGGTAGAATTTGGCATAACAGATTTCACGCAGCATAATCCTACTGGAACGTTCAAAATGTAAAAAAAATGAAGAACGAGGAAAAGGATGACATATGTAATGGATTTGCTGAATATAGGGTTATCTGGGGAGGGAATAAATGCGAATAGGGCATGTCTCTGAAAAACATCTTCTATAATCATTCGTAAATAATACGCCCATGAAAAGAAATGAAGCTATCAATTACAGCTTAATGACGTACGATACGGCTGATAACCGTCACCAAGACAACAATAAAGTTAAGTTCAATAATGTCTATATTACTTCATCTTTCTTTGTCGTAAACTTTCTCATATTCAGATTCGGTTTGCTGTGGACTCTTTCTCTGGGACTGAAGTTGACTTTAGAAAGTTATGCTTGTTAATCAATATTTTGCTACAAAATTTCCGGAAATTTTAAAGACATTTGTTTGTAATATATATGTGTCTTAGCCTATTGATATTACTCGAAAGTTAGTTGAACTAACAGAGAGAAGAAAATGCTATGGGGTATAAAGAAAGTTTCCAAGAAAACAAGAAAGAAAATAGAATAAAAAAAATTAAAAAAATGAAATAAAAAGAACTCTGAAATTTCTTATAATTTCGACTTTTGTATATTTTTTTCTGCCACACGCAAGCAGAAATCATTTATAAAACTGCCTATTCAAGTTTCTTTGTTTAAGAAAGCGGTAGTTTCTTGGTACTCATAAAATTCATTTTGGGGCTCCTCGAAATGGTTTAGGGTTCGCCTTTTGTGAATTCGGATTTGCCATGAGTGAAAAATCACATCAGCTATCGAAACACTTTTAAAGTTCTACTACTAAAAAAATTATGGTTTTGCAAATTTCGTTACATGGCTATTTGCTTTCTGAAGTGATTGCAAATTAGTGTGATTCCAAAACGTATTATGTTAGTTAACGAACATTTTCCCTCTTCAGAGACAGTATTAATTACCATATTTTGAACAATCTGATTGTAAATTCATGTGAAAACACATTACTTTTACAGCAATCAATCGAATACATGACGTATTGGACGGCATCCCGATATTTTTAAGAGTGTTACTTTGTACTTCCTGCGGCTGTACCTCCCCTTAAAGTTCATTATACTCAACGCAGGTGCCCCGAACTCCGTCGAATAACAGCGTTCATCACACGCAACAGTTAGCGAGCCTCGATCCGAAAGAAATCTCCCGAAAGCATCCTATTTGTTTCAACGGACAAACAACTTTGACACCGACGAAACTAGGGACCCCTCCCGTCTCAAACACCGGCGGAACCGTCAATCAAACTCGGCCATGCAAACACGGCGCGCTATCGCCCATCGATTAGCCGTCTAGAATGCTTTAAGGCTCATCAACGTCCCAGACCATTAACGCACGTCAAATGTTTAACTCGGGAAAAATCAGTCCGGTCGGTCACGTGACCATGGAAGGGAAACGGTGCTGGTATGGGGACGCTTTTCATCGACTCATAGTAGATGGCGATGCATTCGGCAGATTGCTACGAGACACCTTCGCAGGATTAGGTACGGTTTAGGACGAGGGGGAGGGAGAGGGGGGAGTGGATAGCCGCGAGGTCTAGAGTGTTCAATGGTGATTGCATCAGTGAGGGTGTCTGACTGCGACCGAACGGTGACGTTGATGGATTAATGCCCTGTCCGTCTTCCGCTCAGATAATGCGCGACCGATGGATGTCCGCAGGAGAGAGATTCCAAAGCCCCTTTTCATTCGAACATTGAATACCTTTTCACTTTCATTACAAAATCCCTCTCCATGCCGAGGGAGCAAGGGTGCGCTTCCTGCCACCATTTTCTACCTACGCCGTCGATCCCCTGCTAAGCATTGTTGCTTATCTCCCAATAACGCATGCCTTATCGCAGTCGGCGTACATACACGTGATTTTGGGTTTTGGGAATCGTTATCAGAGATTCCAGGGATACCACTTATCCAATACTTTTTCTAAATTCCAGGGCGTTACTTCCTGCATTGGAATTTACAATGCGATTTTTTAAAGGTTGTTTGGTTTTCAACAATAATAGATAAACATAATGAAAAAAGATCTTTGTCAATGAAAAGGTAAATCCTCTAGTTTGAAATTAAAACGCTGTTTTAAATTATTCAGCAAATTAGAACGTATTTAACCAATGAATAATCTTATGACGCTCACTTAGACGAAAATCCTCTGTTTTTTTCCGAGGTGTAAGTTATAATGAGTAAATTGTAATTTTTTGTTTAAGCTTTACTCACGCATCTTCTAAGTGTGGGATTAGGACATATACCTTTTTAAATAATATATTTAGTTTTCTGTATGACATTTACATGGCTATATATTTCAGCAAAAAGCAGATTCTCGGTTTAAAGAAAATTATAACCGGATATTAGCAAAAATCGTTAGGATTAAAGGAAAGGAAGATATCTTATTAGGTTGAAAACCTACGAAATTCCCAAAGGAATAACAAGTGTGAAAAATAGCGATACGACTGGGACTGGGACTCGAACCCAGGTCTCCCAATTTCCGGGCAGGTATTCTAACCACTGAACTACCGTGCCGCGTCCCTATTTCTTCATAAGCACTACGCTGTTAATCATGGAAACTTTACATTTTTTTGAAAGCAGAACCATTTATAAGTACTAGAAACCTTCGAGAAGATGGGAAAAATACGTTATGTAAATTCTTCGCTGTCTACATTCCCAATTTATTGCTTGACTGGGCAAACCAAATTCGATACGAGGATGCAGAAATTCAAATAATACTACTAAATTACGCTTTATGTTCTCCAGTAGACTAGAACTTACACGAAAAAGCTCTATAGAAAAGCATTTCCTCGCAAAATAGGAAATCAACGTAAACTTTTCCGTAAAAACCCTTCATAAAACTTCACTCTTTTCGGTGAAAGAAAATTACAAAACCCTGGGACTCCGCCTCCGGAATTCACAGGAAAAAATCAGCACTTAGACGGGAAAGAACTTTACACCCGCGCATTTTTACAGCATCTGCAAAAGCTGCATGGCGTGAGGAAATGCGAGGGGAAATAAATTTGCAAACTGCGAGACGCTATTAAATCCAAAGTATTTTCCTCGTCCTCCATTTACTGCCATTCTGCAACACTCCCGTCACCTACCAGCCATTTTCGGAACCCTTAAAATACGTCATTCTAGTCGAACTAAAGCTTCTCTTTAGATTATTGCGCTGAGTGTAAAGCGCTTTGCAGCCTCAGAAGTCTCCACTCTATGCAGTCTTCCTCGCAAAAATCTCCCTTAGCAGAACGGGATATTTATCCCACCCCGTTCCTTAAGTGGAAATGGATGGGGTATGGAAGTGTACATCGCGTGATACTGCGAGAGCGAGGAAATTCAACGAGACGTAGCCACGCTGCAGATCGTAAAGTTTACAGGCCTTGGACGCGACTACGTTACACACTCCCTTCTCTATCCCACGGGAAATGTTAAATTCCTTTATAAAAAGGCGCCACATTCGCAGGAAGGTATTTCAACGCGCGGGAGATACTGTATTCCCGACGGGAGAGGGAATTTTGAGACGCCTGCCATGAGGAATGCAATGTTAATGCAAGAAGAAGAGGAGACGACGTAGTAGTTTGTAGCTTGATATACGGCAGTGTTCGAGGAGAAAGATTAAGGAGTCTTCGCCCCACCCACCCATAGGACTCAGAAGAGGTTCTTGCAGAAACGCCATTTGTTGATGTGCGTGCAAGTATTTCGCCAAGGGTTTTCGGACGGTGACGTAATCTCTCTCTGCTTGGAACGGAGGAAAGAAAAGGGTTTCTGGGATGGAAAAAAAATTCCCATTACGTCCAGCGGGCTGGGGGGGGGAGTCGTCTGAATTTCCCAAAATGCTAAAGCGAATTGTATTCGAAAAATGCGTTCGGTTCTTGTTAAATATTTATTTCTTCTCGTAGGCGATAAAGAAGAGTTTTTCGGGAAATATCTTTTGTATTGCCAGACCCCTTCATTTCTTAGTTCATCGCGGTAATTGAGCGCATCTACTTGTACGATTGGCTTCAGAATCGGTGATGTTTTTACACGAAAAAAGTATGAGGGTAAATTACGCCGTTTCCCGTATCTCGAAATGGATCGTAGGAACTTAAACATTAATTATGCTGCAGTGGCGATTTATTTAACTTCTATTCATTCCTGTCCGTGAAGTTTCTTCTCCATTGCACGCGAATTGTCCAATATCTTGGAGTAAATCGTTAATGACGGCGGAATAAGATGTTTTATAAAATGCTACTGCTAAAAGGCTCTCATAGAATGAACTGAACATCAAAATGTACAAGAAACTAAAATTTCGGTATTGTATGGGATGAATTAATACAAACGGAGGTGAATCCCTTCTGACTTGTTTTTACCCCATAGTTAAGTAGAGAAAGCCAATGTCTTTCATAGCTCACAAAATACAAAATTTTATTTTAAATTAAAATACATACAAGTAAATGCAGTTTTTTGAGTAATATTTCTGTCAGTGTGTATCAAGGAGCAGTATATGTTAAGTGTTTGAAGTTATAATTTTAATTGGAGTTATTCTAAAAAAATAGATATTTATTTCCTCTGAAATTGAAAGGCAGTTTTTTATTCAGATTAAATATTTTTTCAATAACAAGGAAGTTTACTTTAAAATTAACTCAGTAGCATACGTTTTACTTAAATCAGTAGAAATAATTTAACAGTAAACAACATTGAAGCAATATAAGTTAACGAGTCCTCATGATCTGTTAAATATTATCGTTACTGCAAAAGGTTGCGTATAAAATTACATATTTAATATTTATAAATTAAGATTATATTGTAACTTTTTGATTGGTTGCAGAAAAATATTAATCCTTACCAAGTAGTACTTATCCTTACTCAGTAGTAGAATTTTCAAATATATTCGTACACGTAATAAATTAATAACGGACATAACGTTATTTTGTTTTATCTATTCTTTTTTTCGTGTCACTTAAAAATAAGGAAACTTATTCGAAATCGGAGACCTTTCTGGAGGAACCACTGTCAACAACAATTTTATACTTACTCTTCTATGCGCGAGCGTCCTTCGATTGATAAACTCATATCCATTCTGGTGCATTCTCCCAACCTGGAGCAAAGAAGCGAACAAATTTACTTAGCTGAGATATCCTCGTAATTTTATGATTGTGCCAACAACTATTCAGACGCTAAAAAATGAAGCACGATAATGTATTTGTTAGAGATGAAACAAGAGAACACACCATTTCAACAGGAATTTAATGCAGTCGCTGAATATTCTTTCTCATCTATACAATCCACGTTCCATTAGATCAATCAATTTATGAGCCTTTAATGATAGGCATACTTAGGAAATATCTTAAGATTCTTAAAAGAAGATTCTTACCAATATATGGGAACGTGTTAAATAAGACCTCTCAGAAACTAGAGAGCTAAGAGGGAGTCCCTAATTTAAGACTAACATCAATTTTCTACGCTGTGTAAAGTAAACCCATCACGGTTCATTTATCTAACAGGGAATTAATGCTTCGTTTGAATGAGATCTGGTTAAAGCTCCTCTTCTCCCTTTCCGGCTAAAACGCATTAGCGCGCGGATTCTTCAAATTACCATACGTTTAATCCACGGGTGCGTTATCGAGTGGCGATATAGCTATCCATCTCATGCTTCAGGCCTATTTTCGACTCGCTAATCTCCCACAAGGTTTCCTCCCCTAAGAACATCTCTACCTTCAACCCCTGCCATTTTTTAACCTCTCCCTTCTTGAGCATTAATTACTCGACAAAATCTACTCTCCCATAAACCTCCTGCTATCCGCAGACAAATAGTGCGATCGGACAAAAACCTGTTCCATTGCAACATTTTACGTGGAAAGCGAATCGGGCCCACATTTTTCGCCCATACGAAGGCGTCGGCATTTATCATTTCGCTGGGTAGGAAATTAGTCTATGAATAGGTCAATTTGGCTTCCACTCTCTACACTTCTTCATCTACGTGCACCTGTAGCCTTCAGATTCTTTTCATTTGTTTCTCTCTATACGAGCATATAGCCGTTTAATTCTCCGATTTTTCTTTCAAATAACCCTTGTTTTTTCCCATACTCTCTCATTCCCATAGCTAGAGGTTCCAAAATACGCACGTGGTAAAAATCTCACATAATGTCCCTCGTTACGGAATCATTACAAATATACACATTTTAAGTTTTCTTGTCATTATATGTTTACTGCATAGTACCTATTGATCTTTTTGGGTGGGTACGTACGATATGTGCCCCCTTTTCCAAAATATTCAATAATGCCGACCTATGCGTTTTCTAAAGTGGGAATATCCCAGCATTTACCTATAGTTGGTCTATTAGCTCTTTCAAGTGAATTAAAAGACGCAAACAGTGTATTTCTTGTACTTTAATGTTGTCAATTAATCAAAAATTATTTAATTACATTGATAATTATCATCGTCATTAAAGAATTTGACAGCAATTTCACACTAAATATAATTAAAGTGTCAGTTTTTACGGTAGATTCCGATCGCAGTTGGTAGCTTTGAGATACCAATTGAAAAATTTTCTTTTACATATTAACTACTGAGCCGCATAGAGTTCGTTAACAGGCCGTGGGTTGAATTCCACTGTCCCGAAGCGCAAACGTTCATTTTCAGTATTCCCTTCTCCAACCTTTTTCTCTTGCACATCATCTCACGAATGTGTTAATTTCATCCCCTATACACATTACGTCATCTCCGTATCAACTCAACCAAACTCTCCCGTCAAAGCACATTTGACCGATAGTTATACAAGAGTTAACCCAATACCTATAAACCGAATTTCAATGATTATTGTTCCTTTAAGAACAAGGACAAAATATTTACTAATAGTTAATAATAATTCTTTCTGCCATTTTCTGTTATCTTCCTATACTTTATAATCCCACGATCTACTGATTATTATTAAAGCCAAAATGATTTTACTTCCTGGAAATTTTATTAAGAGTAATGAGCGAAGCATCACGTTCCTTCTGACATAGTAGATATGTGCATAAGGGAATTTCCCCTTATAACCATCTTTATGAAGCAACGTACAAGAATCAGTGCGTATTAAAACTTGTCGGCAACACCTCTGAATCTTTAGGACGCCAGTCACTTTCGTCGATAAAGAATGCAACACGTTCTAAATTTGCTAATCTTGGTAATTTGCTAAGATGATTTGTAAAACTCTAAAAATCTGAAATACGGTACACACTTCCTTAGGAGAAACGGACATGAAAAAAGTCTGACTGAACCGGGACTCGAACCCGGGTCTCCCAATTCGGAGAGGCCATGGCTGTGAACGATGCCGCTTAGTCGGACGAACTCACGCGCCCAATACGTACAAAGTCTCCCAAACGCTATGCCGTTTGGGAGACATATGGCGGGATAGCTCAATGGATAGAGCAACCGACCGGCAATTGGGAGACCCGGGTTCGAGTCCCGGTTCCGTCAGACTTTTTTCATGTCCGTTTCTCCTTGGGAATTTTCCGAGATGCACGACTTATCGTGCCAAGTCATATAACCCATTTTCCTTACGGTACATACTATTTTATCACACGCGCCCGCGTATTGCAGCTAGGTTTTTGGGACAATTCATGAAATATCATAGTAAATATCATGGAAATCCATATCATCCCACAAGACTCAATCTGTTTTTTATACTACTATTATGTGAAAAAATGCGTCTTATACACATATATACGGTAATACGTAATAGCAACGGTATATACGGTAATAGCAACAGTCTCCAACTATGGATGACTTTTTAGCGCTCAGTTGTAAGAGTATAAGCGGTCACAAACTTCTAAAACAGATAAAGCAAAATGGTTAATCGAACCAACACGTTAGTGGTGTGAGTATATCAAGAAGCATCCCAATAAACTAAATAAAGAACGGCTATCTACCCCTTAATGCGGACCTTCCTCCCTCTTATCTGACTCTTCTTTCTCTGCTTCTCCCGCCTCCCACAATTCTTATTACCTCCCTCCCATCTCCCTAATGAGCACCGGTATCCTTCATTGCCTCCCAGGAAGGGGATAGCGGCAACTGAGAAAAAAACCCATCCCCTTTTTAATCCCGTTCTAATCCCTACATCGGTTTGAAAAATTCTTTCCCTCCTTTACGGGTAGCGCGGAACAAAAGATAGAGAGCGGTAGAAATTCACCCTTAAGCTAATGGGACCAGTTTCAAATGGATGGCGTGAGGGGATAGGTGAATCGTAAAGCAATCTTTAGCCTCGTATAAGCGAGGCATGCGGTCAAGTCCTAGCGAACCTCTCCCGCCGTTCTTCTTCTGGCGAGCAGTAAATCTCAGACTGGAGATGTTTTAGGTGGTGGGATTTCGGGGGAAGAACAGATTTCGGGGTGGCGGCGAGATATGGAGGGTGCTAAGGGGGATACCCGCGGAAAAAGCCGCACGGATTGATGGGATTGGAGCACAAGTTCCCGCGGTCCAAGTCTTTTGTTTCTCACAAATTACAGTCGCTGGGCGGGAAATTTGTTCGCGCAGATGGATCGAATCGCGGACCATTCGATTCAATTTGGAAACATTATTTTCCGTTAACTTTCTGTCGGGAGTCTTTCCCACTCATCTTTCATGTTTTGGCTGTGCTAGGGGATTTGGATTCGGCGTATCAATCTTGGATTTGGTGCTCCCACATAACAATATTATGTCGTTTTAGAACTGACCGAAACATAATTTTGGAAATAATGAATATTTATGGAAATATGCTTTCAGAGTTAATTGCATGAGAGATATTTAATCACGAAATTATAATTGTTTGTTTTTCTCGAAGTGTATCTGACCGATATGGTTTCACTGTATTCCTTCTAAAAAATGAAAGAAATAAAAATGAAGAATAATGAAGAACAACGCAAATTGAAATTGAGGGAATGTCTTGTTTAATTGTAATTTCGTGGCAATATATTGTGATAAAACATAAAGCATTATGAAATTCCCACGTGTTAGCATAGTCACTGTAGCGATTTCAACACTTTTATATCATCTGCGCTAAACATAATGAACTACTCATATAAATTATTTAAAGTATAATTTATTATATATTTTAATAATTATACTCTTATTTAGCTCTTTTTCCCAATTTCCTTGTTTTACTCCTACTTTTGCCATGAAACGATGAAGCAGAATGTCTGTTGATTCTAACCATTGGCAGTTTTTAATAGCTATACTTAAGATCGTAATTTTCACTGCTACAAATGTTTAACTTTTGTTTGAAATATATGCTGAAGTTATACCTTGGCATAATTCTATATCATAATTGATACAATACGTAAAAATGAAACGTACATCTGTAATTTCTTCTCACTGTATCCAATTAAGGTTCTTCCATTTGCATATGAATTTCATGCACTGCATTTCAGAAATATGATTCTCCATTAAATATTAAAACATTTAAACATCAAAATATTTGATTGTAGCACACAGGAAGAACTTTTGAAAATGGTTTGCACCCGAAAAATGTTATTAAGAGAGACAATTTACCAAGGGCGAATGTATTGAACAACGCAGGTTCTTAAAGTTGAAGATGAATTTCATTTGATTTATGAACACCGAAAAATAGTATACTCTTTTACAGCTATAAACATATTTACTAACATCAGGAACACAATTTTATCATAGCTTAGAATAATTGCACAGAAAGAACATTTATTTTTACAGTACCGTTTGATAAAAAAATCAATCCCACTCTCGGTGAATACTTCATGATGCACTGCAGTAACTGAATCAGAACATGTTTTTCATGATTACTTCAAAGTCCTATTTTCCCATAGTATAGAAACATTTTTGTGCAATTCATAGGGTAAAACTTCTAAGTAGTTTTGCAGCAGGGTTGAAACAAGAGAAGAGTGGCTAAACGAATGCAGCTATTTGTAATGGAACTTCGACATGATTCTCACACTCTCCGATTATCGCATTCTCTCGTTCCGTGAAGTCTAATGACAACTTGGAGCCCGAAATTGTGCAACTGCATTGCATTGCGTGCTAAAGCGGATTGCAGAGCTTACATGATGGTCAGACTGCTCAAACAAGAGCTCAGAATTACTAAAATCGCTCCAATGGCTATTCAGTTCACTTGAGCAAAAGGAGAATAGAAGTGGTCATCTATATACTGGGCGTCCAGTGAATATAACGAAACGCTTCGTGAATTCTGTGTGGACAAAACTTTGGCACAACTAGAAATTCCCTGAAGCGTTGCTCGAGATGTAATTTCGACTACAACTTCGTCGAAGCTTTCCGCGAAACATGTAGCCAGCCGGCACCAAAGTACACCCAGTCCCATATATTCTTTGTTAATTAAAGTAGTGCATGTACTCCATGGGAGAGCATATTTCATTAAATAGAAGATGTAAAAATTGGTTGATACATTAATAATGTTTCAAGGAAACGAATACAATAGGTATTCTTTGCTAAAAAATATGGAATGTGGTATTTTATCTCGTGATACAAAATGTGGCCTCTTTGAAAATAGATTAATGTCCGCAGATTTATACAACCGCAAGATTTCCATTGGTAATATGTATCGGAAAATCAATACTATAAGCTTAACTTAAGAAGATGTTTTTGAAGTATAATTTCTTTTTATCAAATATTTGTTGTTGATCATTAGCTTTAGTCTAAGGTACGGAAATAATAACATAAGAAATTGCGGTTACCGGTGAATTGACATTTATCAGAGAAAAATGTATACTTCAAATGGATTTCTTACATAATTTTTCTTCCAAGAAATTCTCAGTTTATTCCCATACTATAGTTTGATTGGCATTTGGTACTCAAGAGCTTAGATGAAGATCATACGAAGATAAGTCTTTTTTCCTATGCAAATTGTAAAAAAATATACCCAGGATCCCTTTACTCGCTAAGGCTCTGAAAATTTGCTTCTCCTTGCAATTGTCAATTTACAATTGGCCCCAATACATACTATCAGGTATAAAGAGGAATATTCTGAAGATGTCCCCAGCACCCCTTTCGAATACCCGACGCTCTATTCTGCGCCCTTATGGAGAAAATCTTACTAGTTATCAGAGAATCGCCCGGCTCACTCTACATTTAAGAAAAATTTGGTTGAACAAATGAAACAGATCTCATACAGTTTTTTAAATTAGTATAGTAAAAGGCAATAAATTTGTATGAATGAAGGCACAACCCACGTAGCTATTTGGGAGCCCACGTCTTTCTGTTTCCGAAGATTTTACATATCATATGATTTTATTTCTCTTTCTTTTTATACTTTCCTTAGTCAGCAGTATTGCCATTAATGCTCAATCACACGAACACGTTTCCGAAATCAGCGATAGGAAGGGATTTTGACTACTTTCCGAACGTGCTCAGTAACACTTAGGAAAAAAACTCTTTTCCATGGGAAAACAAAATAGGGAACTTAAGCCAGCTCGCCCCGGGTTATATTCTTCTCCTCTCATCACTTTCCTTCCTCCCTTTTTCTGGTAGGCATAATTAAGAAGAAGGAACCGGAGGGGCGCGAGGGTAAGATTCGACGAAACAAGGGACAAAGAAGCGATTCCCTAGAGGGCATGGAAAAAAATAATAAACTCAACTAACTGGAGACTCCGGGGAATTTTCTAAAGTAGATAACCTGCCTTAGGACCTCCTCACTGTAAGATTTCCCCCAACCTTACGCTACCCTACTTCAATTTCTTCGCTTCCCTCCCTCTTTCCTTGCATCTGATCAGCTAAACTTCTTCCTCCGTCGCCCACTTCCCGCGGAGAACTCCACCCATTACCCAAAGGCTCCCGCACTCTCTCCCTAAGGGATTTGATATCGTTTTAATAAGAGGACCGCTCGAAATCCGGTAATTATGATGGATATCCGTTTAGGGTTACCGTCGAAAAAGTTTCAGATTTTCGGACTCGAAAACTAATTGTTAATTTTTTCTCATCCGGATTGGATTACCTTCTTCAAGCCATACATTAGTTGGGAAGCTTTCCGGGGTGAAATTTTGAGTTAGGCGAATAACTTTATTCCTCTACGAGACTTCATTATATGTACTTGATTGGCCACTCGTAGTTTATTATGAATTGTTTATAAAGACTTAAACTGTAGTGTTTCTAAGGATTGCCTTGATTTTCAAGCATCATCGGGTCCCGATGATGGCTTGCTGCCGAAACTAGTCGTCCAAATATATTGTGTGGAAAAATACGAAGTCTTTCCTTATTCTCTAGATGGCTTTCCACGAAGTACGGCCAGAAGTTATTTATAATACATCAGTAAGTAACTTCATTATATAAAGGTCTATATAATCACATTCTTCAATTAATACGTGCATCACTTTTCCTTTAGGGGTGACAAGTGAAACGGAAAAGTACTGTCGTGAGATTTAATATAAAGTTATGGATGCCTTAAATAGTATCAGAAATACGCCCAGAGATAATTAAAGGCTGTGTTTATGTCATAAAGGGAAGAAAACTTCGTAACTTCCACAGCAGATTTTTGTTTATCAGTTTCGTTAGTAAAAATCGTCTATGGAAGTTACGAAGTGTTCTTCCTTTTAAGACATCCTGGAAATCCACGAAGTGGCACTTGACTAAACCAATTTTATTGCTGAATTTATATATTACTATTTCCGTTTTTCACCTTTACAATCTAATTGTAAGTTCGGTGTATTTAAGTTTCTTTACTCAAAATGAAAAAGTCTCACCTTTCTTCACATGATTTTTCAGAATGAAACAAACTTATCTACAAATCTATACGAAAGGTTAACCATCTGAAACTTTAACAGATATATAGATTTAATGTGTAAATATGCAATTATTATAAATATGTAAAGTTCATGATTAGCCAGTAAATACTGACTGAAAGTATTGACGGGCTTATGGTCACAATTATTTTACTAGAAAAGAAGTCATCTCAATTCAATTCGCTATTTAATTGTCATTAGCGCAAGCAACAGGTTTTTATGTGATTGCTGTTGTGAATCGAACAGTATCACAAGCTGCAGTTGAAGTTCTGCAAAGTGATTTGGAATACATTACACAATAGATATTGTTTATTGAGGAATCATAGCAAATACTGTTACTATGTTACGCAAATTTCTCAGTATGGTAGAGTGATCCGCTATACCTGTTAAACGATCGATATACTTGGGTTCCGCAAGTTCTTCCGGGCTTCACCGCGATGTATTATCTCTATCTTGACGACACTTCGACCTGAAGACGTCTGCAGGATAGCTGGCGAAACTGTCGTCAAGATGGAGATAATACATCGCGGTGAAGCTCGGAAGAATTTGCGGAACCCAAGTAACCAGCGCCGCGGTAACCTTCGCAGTAAAGATCGATATACTTGCTTATTGGGAACTGTCTTCGCTTGATAAAAGAGAAATGATTCCACAAATGAAATAAAGATGGGAAATAAATATACAATACATAACATTGTGGTGTATATTCTTAGTAAATATACATTATTATATGCCATATTTTAAAACGAAGAACTACAAAATGAATGCAACTTGCTTTTGTTCCAAATGTGAACCAGATATTTCATCCCCAATATTGTTAACATCTCGGTATCGGTGCGTTCGTACAAGGAAATCCCTAGCAGTGCGTAAATACTAATTCTTGTTACAGGGCAAAGGCATAAATCTAATTTTCAAGGAGATGAATAATTAATATACAGGAATATAGACGCCTCTACCTGACATTTACTTCGAGTTAGATCCCTATCATTCAGCGGCGTCTGCACATTTTATTTTGTAATGTCAACACGTGTTGCATCTCATTTTGCTTCAAATAGTGCTCTACCTCAACATCCTGTCTTAAAATAATTTTCTAATCGGGTTTAAAAGAACATTACTAACTTCGACAGTTACATAGTTTAAATGAATAGCAGAGGTAAGAAGTCGATTTTTCTCTTTCAAATCATCAAAAAGCACAGGAGAGTAAATATATTGTAATGATAGCTTATAAACTTTCGGAAAAATGTATAGAACTTCAATATTTCCTTTTCAAATATCATTGATAAAAAATTAAACGTTCCTGTTACATTGTATTGGAATTTTGCCTTGTAAAAAGACGTTTCTGTTGTGTTGTATGTATTTGAATGGAATACTTTTCTTTTATATTCCAGTTCAAAATAGAGGAAACTGTATATTTTATTCGTCGCTTTTGTATCGCACTTGCTTATGGCTGAGATAATATAACAGATATAGTGGTATGAATTAATTAATATAGAGACAAATTTTAAAGTAAATAGTGGATTGCTGAAGACGATTTGAATGCCAATGTGATTCTTAAAGTGTTTCACCTCTACCGTAGCAATTCCTTACAATTTTGTATAGCATTAGGATACGATTAAACATTTTATGTTCTGCAAATATTAGGGATTTCCGGTCTAGGTAAGAACTAATATAGACTGTACTCGACTCTACTGCAAGAATCGATTATCTCCTTCCAGTAATCAAAGCTGAAAATTCTTACCGATATGCGATACTCTATTTTGAAGTGATTTTGATATTTACTGACTAATCTAAAACATTCTTAAAGATAACCAGTAAACATTAACCCGGTATAGCATACAAAATCGGTTGAGGTACCAAATTTATTACAAATCCTTCTTTCTTTCCTTTAAGTGCATAATCATTTCAATTCTCCTCATTCTGCTCAAACTCCCTCTCTCGTTAATATACACCGCTAATCAGCACCGTCGATCCATGTCTTAAACAGCTTCTCAGCCGCATACTTGTCCAAAGTAGGAGTCACCCATCCATCTACTTGCCCCCTCACCATCTTCCAATTCCGACCTCCGCTTATTTCCTTAATTCGATCCACAACCCCCATATTCAACCCCTCCCCTCTCATCTCTATGTTATTTGCGACGTTTCTTCCCCACCTATATACCTCCTCATGCTTCGTCAATCACCACTCTCTCTCCTATTCTATTACCCGCCCTATTCCCAATTATGTCTCCTCTATACTCATTCCGATCCCGGCTTCCAATTCCTTCCTACCGATTTCTCCCCACGTGCGCTGACACCATTAATGCGAGCGTTCGAATCGCAGTCTCGTTTGTGAGACCGCTTGGTTGTTTCTCGTGTAGAAAAGGGGATGCGATACGGTAGAGTGCCTCGCAGCGGCGTGAGGGGCGCTCCGAGTGGGGGATGGTGGGAATTGGTTTGGGAGGATTGCTCCGCTTTCTTCTTATACGTTTATGAGCACGTAGCAGTATCGCTATGTATAATCCACGGAATTATATATGTGCAACTTTCGTTGGATATCTGTTTTCGCCCTTCCTCGTCGATGTATTGCAGAAAAGTGATTAAGAACTTTTTTCATCCCTGTTTATCGCGAATTTGGAAGACATTTTCTGAGAATGCAAAATGCGTAAACAAATGGCCATTTTTTATTTCAGCAAAAGAATAGGTACCTAACTCAGCTGCTAGTACAAACATATGCAGATAAACATACAGTTAATTAAACATAGAGATAGTATAAAGTAGTAGCAGAATGAATTTAGATAAGGATATTTCTGGAAATGAATCCAAAGGAGCATTCATTTCTTGCTAAAGCTGTAGGATTAATTAACTTATACTGCACTATGAAATGTCACCCTAAAACATAATTTTGGTTTATTCTCAGCGGTTTTGCCACGGAATTATGAAGTAAGAAAAAAATAAATAAATAAATTACGCTTATATAAAATGTCTCATATATAATAGTAATTAAGAGACATTTATTGTACGTATTATAACAATCGTTAATAAAAATAATTCAGAAATGAATAACCAATATTGTTTTTAAAGTAATCTTTTGCCAATGTAGGTGAAGCTAAATAATTTTAATGGAATTCAATTCGGATAGTTCATATCTTTCCCATCCCTCAAGGAGAACATAAAAATGGTAAACTGTATTTTGGAGAACAAATCTCAAAGCAAAGTGCTACTCGTACTTAATGCTTATTAAAACTGAATGGCATCCGAGTATTTAGGATGTCTTTCATGCCATAAAATAATGAATGTTATGGCGTAAGAAATAGTAGGAGTAGTTGTTAAAAATCCTTTGACAGCTAAGGTCACTTCGCACGAAGACCCCCACCGAGAATCGAACCCGGAATCGCTTTCAACAAGATCGAACACGTTTCCCACCTAGGTATCCGAAGATACCCCTAAAGAAATACAGATAGCTAATCTCCTTCTTGACTCCAACGTTAATGCATTTCTTATGTATTTATATTAATGAAGTATGATTATAGGTTCGAGTAAAAAGATGAAAAGCTATAACACGTAACACGTTTAGCGTCCAGAATATATACTCATGATGAGTCGATCTAACGCAGCCTAAAGATAACGCGTTATCCTACTTCAATTTTCTTAGACCCCTGGATTTAATAAGATAAAACACAGATGAGACTTGCTTATAAACATCGGTGTTCTTACATTTGACATGTTAACCATGTTATAGACGAACATTTAGAAGTATGGATTCAGTTCATTTACGTCAGAAATATTGACAGACGAAATTGGATATTTGCAAATTAAAGAACATTACGCATTTATGTGAAATTTGAGATCAATGCAAAATATTTTAAACGGGGCATATCCCTTTGTATAAATAGAAAATTGCAGGCGAAAAACGTTTAGGATCCTTGATAAGATGAGGAGATGAGGAGGATTTGAAGACACTGCATGGGAAGAATCGGTTGTAAATATGAGCCTCGAGGGAAAAATTGCTTCCTGCTTCACAAATAAGGTTCTAAACAAATAGCTTCTTAGATAGCTATTATTCTTCAGTCGAGGGGGAAGGATATTTTTTTATCACCAAGGATAAAATTGGAAGCATTTCAGATACAGTGAAGATTTCGTTACTCCCTCTGGAGAATCAAATTACGATAGGAAACTATCCATTGTTCGGTCTCACGAGTCATAAAGTCGAGATTGGCAGACTGTTAAAACTGAACTTTTTCGTTGCATTTGCTCGGAAAAGTAACGATATCTTGGCGATAAATGAATTTTTGTCCCAATTACCAAATATTCCTTTTATGACATCAAAATGAGCGAAACGGGAAGGAATTTCCTTAAATTTACTCTTAGTGTACGGTAAAGATGTTTGTACGAATTGTTCGTTGCTCGTAACCAATGTTCACTGAAATATTATAATAGATTCACGATGATCAGCGTGGCAGCAGACCAATGAGAACTCGTGAGGCATTTTATTATTATTTATCAGTTTTCAAACGAAAATGGGTATGGGTGACTTTGCACAAGATGGTGCGCACCCAGGAAATATCCCAAGGAAGAATGGACTTGAAAGAAGCCTGACGGGACCGGGAATCGAACCCGGGTTTCTCCCAATTGCCGGTCGGGTGCTCTGTCCGTTGAGCTATCCCGGCAGAACATTTCTCCAAGCCATTCGGGATACTTTGTGGGCAAGGACGTTGCGAGTTTCTGTCCGTTGAGCTATCCCGGCAGAACATTTCTCCAAGCCATTCGGGATACTTTGTGGGCAAGGACGTTGCGAGTTCGTAGTGGTAGTAGTATTGTTAAAAGTGCTTCGACAGCTTAGGTCATTTCGCACGTAGGCTCCCACCGGCAATAAAAAATTATTATTTATCAGTTATGTTGTGAGCAGGCGTAAACCCAGTGGAAATACTGCCACATAATGCAAATAGAACTTTAATGCGTAATTTAATTTAAAACATAATGCAAATAGAACTATTTTTCACACTTTTTATTCAAATCGAACTTCTTATACAGCATTTAAAATCATTTTATACACGTTATTACACTACATACAGCTTATTACACTTTTTCAATTCTATATAGGGAAATTATTGTATATTAAACTCGTTCAGAACAGGGATTGTGGAATATATTATCATCGGAAGTCCGGATTTACCATTAGGCTGTGTAAAAAAGGCAATAAGTAAAACCATGAGGCTGCTTGATTTACGTTTTTCCCACATTTATACACTTTAAAATCGTAGTTTTGCGAAAGATAAACGAAATTATCCGTTAATGAATTTCAAATGGAGCACTTACCATTTTCTTTTTAACTTAGCGTCATGAGCAAGATTGGGAAATTAAATTAGCTAAATACAAGCAATCGTTTCAGGAAGTTACTTTAAGGTCGTACCGAACCTGAAGAAGGCTGCATGTGATCTGAAGGCCTCAGGTTACCCATCTCTGATTTAGGATGTATCTCATACTCTACATTATCACATTATAAGACCATATTAAAGAATATACTAATATAAAATTTAAGCTAAAAACAGAACTTATGCGTTATCCGATTACCTGATTAACTTCTAATTTTTAACATCATTATGAAATTTTTTGATCACATATCTTTTAAAAAAGGATATATTTCCTGGGAATCGACTGAGAATTTCCTTGGGTAAGCAAATCCGGTTAATTGCTGCACTGTTCAGATGTGATCAACACAGAAATATGAAAGTAATGCCATTGGTCAGCGCTTCTACAGCTGTCTTCAAAGTTAAAGATAAACGGATCGGCGCCTAACAACATTATCGTAAAGGAGTTGCAATGTGCAAATGCTTCTTCAAGGTAGTTACCAAGGTTGCTATTGGAGGAAAGCCAAGACGAATGGAAGGTCCTCAATCTGTTTCCGGGCGTGTTTACGTGCGGGTGACATACTATTTTCATAAAGCAACCTTAAATCATAAAGAGAACCATCCTGATGTTCAAAGATTTATTTATTTATTTATTTAGGAATTACCCGTCGCGATTAGGTCGTGGGACCCGGTGGCAACGGTTGAGGGGGTGCAAAAACAATGTACTAACTGTCCGGCATTCGCCCAAAGACGGGAGGAAAACCCCTCCAAAAACCTCCCGAATTTGCTAAATATAGCGAGCTAAAAACGTAAATGGATTTCGTAAAATTTTAAATGATTGAAAAGCTATCAGCGCGAGTACGTCAGCGTGGAATGTCAATCAGTAAAGTCTAGAACACCAGCTCGGAGAGTCCCAAGAGCAGGTGTGAAACACGAGGATTCAAACCCTGAGCTGGATTTCTGGTGGAATTTGCACAGACAGCTTTTGTAGCGTTTAAACTCAAAGGTTTTAATACAGCCATGTTTCTTTTAACTTTATATCTGTCAACATGGAAGTGGATTATTGGTCGACACAATTGTCTGGAGAATGGTGTGATAATGAAATTAAGAATAAGATTTAGCAAGGATCTCAAATCTGATCCCAAAGGAAATAGCGACATGACTGGGATTCGAACCCAGGAGAAAAGATGGGAAAAGTGGAAAACATGGGTTCAAGTCCCAGTCATGTCGCTATTTTTCACACTTGTTATTCCTTTAAGGTATACCAAGATAATAAAAATGCAAGAAGATAGCTGAAGAAATTGAGTAAAAATTGATTAAAGTGATAAATATAAAAGTTTTTGATTTTAGAAGTTACTATTTTAGTTTGGCAAGGAGAAAATTGCATTTGAATTTGCGATTCGCGTAATAAGTGTATGTGTGTACGTTTATAATTTAGTAAACGGGTGATTAGCTATTAAGGTACTACCATTATTAATTCATTAAGCATTAGCATCACACTGTATATTTATAAGGTTTACGATTCTCTCCGTAAAAATTTCCTGCTTGGATGATGGAACCCTTTTCCACACAATTAACTCTTGTGATGAATTGAGATAGACTGTCTTACGACTTGGAGCTATATTTCCGCAGGTTTCATTCACGGTTACTTCTATCGAAAACCTAGCTTCAAAGTCTTCCATAACCTAGTCTTGAGGACAGCTTCTTTATTAATCAAGGCAATGCTTTAAAGGAAACGTTGGGTGAATCGCTTGCGTAAATGTAGGCACGGAGAAAACGAGGCGTTCATTAATTACTCGGAAGTTCTGCGAACGAACGTAGTGTAGGTTCAACGTCCTCGCTCTGAAGGAAGGAATAGAATTAATTTTCGTTTATTCCCAGAAACAAATCCCATCGTCGTAGCATGGCTTGCGCACCTTAATGATTTCATCGTATGGAAAACTCGTTATGAAGTTTTACTAGGGAGTTTAAAAAAAATGTGATCCCTGATTAAACTATAGGTGAAGTTTTAGCTGAGTTATGGTGAAAGTTTTCAGACACAGTTGATATTTTTCCCAATACAGCAGTGATTATGCAGGACACAGCAAACATAAACGTATATATTTTTCTACTTTGTACACATTTTGTTACTTCGTCTTTCGTACTTGTACCTTAATACCTAAGGTAAAATTAGACTAACGCGTTCTAGATTATCAGAAAAAACCATTCCATAAAAATTTTGGATTAAAATAATCCCATTACCTTCTCTTGGGTCAGTCATTTCTCGTCCACTTTATGGAACAATGCACCAATAACGTAAAATGTTACACGTTTCTCTTTTCACAGTTTCACGACTTGAGTGTTTCCGCCTATAGAACAAACGTTATCGAACGAATCTGTAATAGGAACGAGATCTCCACTTTTACTGATGTCTAAATTTAATACACGACGACTCGAATTTGCAGAATGCCATACTAAGTTGGTAAAGGAACAGAACTACGTAACCTGAAGATGACCGTCTATGGTCGAAACGGGTCAAAAAGAGTACATTTTAATTTGGTACATGCGAAGTTTGGTTTCTTTACCATTTCACTAATATATGTCTAAAAAGCTCGTTTTGGTTTCTGAGATAAAGCGAAAATAGTCCATCGCTTAGGAAAACAATACAATTTTCGTTACAACTGTATCCTATGAATTGTATTCTCGCACCGGCATTAGTTTTGGATAGTTTTCGCTCGCTATTATAGGAAACGAAATACAACGTGCGTAACAGCTAAAATACTTTCATCTTTCCTCGGCATTTTTTCGTGCCGTGAGAGTATGGCATATTGAAACCGTGCGTGACGGAAGAAGGAAGGATGGAAGGATACCTTATCTGCCCAGGAAAGCTCTCAGAAAAATGGTAAATGTCATCTTTCCATCGTCAGTTCTGTTTTACGTTTGCGTGATGGTTTACCATCTTTCTGCTCATAGAATGGGAATGATGGGTTACAAAGATGAGTTATACAAGAACTTAGAAGATATGTACTTTGTTGGAAGGTTGCATTCATGGAGATGTATATTAAAATGTTCTGTTGACCATCTTTCGATGCGCATTAACTTTTCCGGTTGCCTGCCACATAAGAAGGAAAAAATAAAGAAATGCGTCTCAGCTATGCTAAAGATTTTTACCGTAATTTTACTTCCGATAATATTTTTGTAAAAAAATTGCTGCAGACTTCAGGCTCAAATATTACCTAAAATATTTTCTTCCGACTTCTTTTAGTTAGAGATATAAAAACACTCCGAAAGCGTACGTAGACAGATGGAACACGCATTTGGAGATCCCCTAAGTGTGGCCTAATGACTTTTGATGCGAACGATTGTTGGGTCGATCATGATTTCTGACGTATGCGAGTGGCAAATGCGGTCATTAACGAAAATATACATTCCCCAAAATATTTGTGTGTTGATTGCAAAAATGAGTCGTAAAATAAACTACCCAGTTGTCACAAAATTTTACAGGAAAGCTGTTGATTAATTATTCAAAGAAATATGTAATTCTAGTGGCCTTCAACACTTTTTGCCACTTTAAAAGAATTTAAACTCAGCAAAAAAAATTCAATACATGCAGAGTTGTACCAGAACAACAGAACGATTTTAAGGGTCAATCGAGGAAAAAAAGAATAACGTTAAATGTAATGAAAGAGAAATGCCAAGTCATGTCGTTTTGAAAACTTTCGTGTACATATAACCAATTAAACTAATAAAACGAAAATAAACTGATCAATTTATGTTCAAAACACCTGTCAGTCAAGAGAGTCCGCCATGAGGTGGTTATGAGTATTGCCCACTGTCTCAGTATATATATCAGCTCGTATATCAAATACTCCAACATTACCGAACGAAAGAGAATAATACTTACAATGAACGTTGTGGAGTGAGGTATTTTCTCCATAATGTCTTTACTCAGCCAGAGAACTATGAATAAAAAAATGCCTACTACTGTAAAACACTGTAAGAGTTGATGAGACATCGACGTTGTGAATTACGGTTGTTGTGGCATTCATTAACGAGTAAACATAAGCATAATCCTTCATGTCAAACATCGGCATCTTTTATTTTATCACAGCAATGAACTAGACCAGTGGCCGCCAACCTTTTTGTACCTAACGCCCACTTTTGCACTGTATAATTTCCCTACCACCCAAAGATATCCTTAACTTTCAACTAAATAGAGCATTTACGGAGAAAATCACAAAAAGAGGTTTTATAAAAATACTAATGTTTAATGACGCAAAAAAATGTACATAATACGACGACACATTGTGGTGGGAAATGATGTTTTCATCAATTACAATGCAAAATACCTATAAAGTGTTTAGATATACAGTCTTCTGAAGAACTACGATGCAAAGTTCTAATAAAACTACAATTTTTATATAAAAATTAATAAGAAGAATCTATTTGAGGATTTTGCTCCTTGTTACACTTATATTTTACTGCCTTCTAAGAAATGCTCACTGCCCATCTAGAAATTCCAACTAATGATCAGACCATGACGGCGAGCCCTGAATTAGACCGGCAATTCAGTATGTGTAAAGTAAAATTTCATTACAAGCGTCATAAAACATATTCCGTTTATCAAGGTATGTCACAGATATAACTACATGGATATTTCCTGCTTACATCAAACGGCAAATCCTAGTGATTGAGTTGGTACGATTACGAATAATAACTCGATTTTCCGGTGCCGTATTTGTTACTGGATATAGCTGGAGTATCACTCGAATATAGTACCTCACCTAAGTGAGAATGACCCA
Source organism: Ladona fulva (assembly GCA_000376725.2). Lineage (NCBI taxonomy): Eukaryota > Metazoa > Arthropoda > Insecta > Odonata > Libellulidae > Ladona > Ladona fulva. The sequence goes on along the minus strand of KZ308296.1, from coordinate 396,568 downwards.
AATTGGTTCCCATTGTTGGAGTGCTTCCTCCATTTGATTAACGACTTCATGCTCGAATGCTATGTAATCCAATCCGGACCTCTACATCACCAAAATCCTTACGAGGCCGGACAATTCCAGATTGACAAACCTCTTCGTTAGGTGAAGGATGCCGAAAAGACACGAGTTTGATAAGCACAGAAAAACTATGCGAATTTAAAGAAGTGTTGAATATAAGGTTTTGGATGACCAGCAGGAGAGAAAGACGGGATATTTCGTATGAAAAGAATCGGAATATTATTATTATTGTTATTATTAGACCCTTTATTGGCGAGGTTAGGCCCGAGTGGGTCTCTCTTCCAACTAATCTCGCACATTATAATGCATTGGTATTTACTATTTCTAAAGATAATTCACAACAAATTTAAAATTAAAAAAAATACACAAAAAAGATTATAAATAAAATCGATGTTGTTAGGCGTGGCTTCGTGGAAAGCCATAATGCAATGAAAGGAAAGACTTGGTAATTTTCCACATTAAAAGTGTGGAAAATTACCAAGTCTTTGCTTTCATTGCAAAAAAAGATTACGTTTTTGGGAAAAAATATCCACAAAGTGAAGGTGGTAGAGAAAAACCCACGTTGCGGGAAAACACCCACACACGAAGGGGGGAGGGGGTGAGATAAACCAGCGAAAAACAGCGAGAAATAGAAGTTAAAATTAAAAAAAAGGAATAATCGGGCATACCATAGATACAAAGAGGGTCTATGACATGGAGGGACGATTGAATATGTGGATAATAATTATCAGCGTGAATCAGAGAGAATTACGAGTACGATGCTTCAAGAATGACTCCGAATTAACGTAAATGACGTTTAAAAACCTTTAAATTCATTAACAGCCATGTTCCGATATTATTTTCATTTTTAACGTTTACTGGAGGAAGAAATAATACGTAATAATAGGTTATTCCAGCCATTTCATTGTTTCGTATAATATGTATTAAAATTGAGATATAACGTTCTTTCAAAAATGTTCATCAATGAATTTTCTAACTGAAATTAATGTTAGTACCTTCGCGTACCTCGCACAACCCTCTTCATTTTATTCTTCGATAGCTAAGCTAAACAATCTAATAAATCTTGCGTCAGTGTACTTATATTTCAGTTTTGAATTTTCACAGTACATTAGTATAATCACCCATGAATCTCCTGTGGGAAACATAAGGAGGGTAACATTAGCATAGATAGAATATTTAATTAGAACGCCAACCCCATTACAAGTACCACAGAAGCTGAGGCCAGCACAGTAATATCACATAGGATTAAAAAAAGAGTCCGTTGATAGCATGAAACGTTAACTCCAAATTATCTATTTGTGTACCAAGCGTAAAATTGAGAAAAAAGTCCTCCATGAGTTCCTAAGAAGTAATGAAAATCTGTGCACTCATTAAACCCATTCCTTGGAAAAATTACTACAATTTTCCTCATCTTAACCATTTTATGACTTTCAGTCAGAATTTGTATCACAGTAAAGACGAAAGAATTTTGTAGAAATATAATACAGATAATCTTATCTTGGAACGCAAGGCATATTAAAAAGCACTCGATCAACTGAATCACGCGACTTTTAAAAACTATGTGAAACAAAATCTGGGAAATAATTTGTGCTAAAGCATTTATGCAAAGAACCACAATAAATCGCGCTCCCAAATCAGATACCAAAATTACTTTATTTCTGTTGGGTTTCATCTTATACTGAAATGTGAAAAGGAGGGAATTCCTCACTCCAACCGAAACCATTCCCCTGAAAAGCCTTTAGAGTCTGCTTCTTAACTGTGTATGTCACCTCGTCCGCCAACATCTCTGCCCCTCCCTAAAAACATCCTCCTCACCGCCCACAGCGCCTGACTGCTAAGCTGCCTCGCATTCAGAGAGCAGGAGCATCGTAGTGGAAATGCTTTAGGATGAGAGTGATGGGAGGAAGGCATGCAGAAGCGGGGGAACAGTGGCGCCTATATTGTGTCCATAAGTGGAATAGAAGAGAGATAGATGGAGTAGATAGAGGAGAATAGAGGAATAAAGTAAAGTAAAATAAATATAGTAAATAGATAACGCATTGCACGCGTTTTGTTACTGAATAACTTCTATCTGTACTACTATCAGCTTGAAGGCTGATTTTATCTCAAACCTTTTAGAAACTAAAGGAGTCCTAGCGAGAGGATAATGCTCACTACTCAAGATGAGGAGTAAGGAGGAGGTAGTAAGCCCGTACTCAGTGACGTAGAATTACAAGTACCGGGATAATCGTAGATTTAGTACATAAAAGTGACCCTAAGATCAACACTAACGTTGGCATTCAGAAAGGAATTTTTAAAATACATACCATCAACGGGATTCTCACCGAGAAAGAATATTAAAGCTACTGAAAACGAAAGTTTTCTTTCTTAAATGCGAATATAGTGCTCCATCCTTCTACCGATCGACTTTCTCAGTGCCGTATTTGGTTCACTTGGTTTTATTATCTTCTATCCTTCCATTTTAGCCTCGTTTTTAGTCTGTTTATAGTCTCCATAACCATCAGATGATTATAAAGAAGCACTGTTCCTTCCTCTTGCACTGTTCGGTTTTCAATTTCTGGTTTCTTGATATTTCACGTACTATTCCGCAGCTATTCATCGCTTATTTCACTAATACATGACACATTTCACCTCGACACTGTAGTCAGTTAAGTATAAACGGAATATTTAATTGTTATACATCATTCGCACCTCAATATCTTTCGTTTAATCTCCACTATGAATAAAGCAGAGAAAAAGGTAAATGTAAGATAAATTATACTCTTTTTTATTTATTTATTTAAATTTACACTGCAATTTGGCCTTCTGACCAGGTGGCAGCGTTGGAGAGGGAACATTACATGAAAAAAATTAGGATTGCCTGGCATTCGCCCTAGGACGGGAGGAAAAACCCTCCAAAGACCTCCCGTAGGCAATCCATTACATATACAAATTTATAAACAAAGAAGGATACATAAAAGTACATACAGTTAGGTATAGCTTATCCTAGAACTATAAATACATATAAAAATTACTCTAAAATTAGCCAAATAGATAAGCTAGCTTACATGGCAGGTAGTCCATATAGTCATGTACATCTTACTAAGTATTAATTCATATGACTAGTTCTACATTCTATATTAATACATAAAATTAAATTACACCTTAAATTATTACAAATGAGGTTTAAGCTTATTTTTAAACATTTTTACATTCTTCGGCATTGGAATGAGAACTTCTCCAGGCAAAGCGTTCCATTCTCTAATACCCCTATTAACGAATGAGTATTACGCTGTATCTGTTTTCTGTTCACGTTCTTTGATTTTAAAATTATGATTGCCACGTCCAATATAGCTAGGGAGGTTAAACCTGGCTTTTAGTTCGCTCCAGCCTTCTATGGAATTCCATGCTTTATACATCCCGGCTAATCTAAATATGTTCCTTCTCGACTCTAATGATTCCCACTTTAACTGAGCTAGCATTTTACTTACACTTTTCTTTGCCAAAAGACAAAAAATAAGGTATTACTAAGATACGGTAACAGAAATATTATGCTTCGTAATCTTCTGTTATCCAATAGTATAGATAATACATTACAAAACAATTTTATTCAAAAGGAGAAAGATTAAGCATAAAAAGGGCTGAAGAATTTTTTTTACCACTGTAACGTTCTACACATACTCGTACTTCCTCTCGTTCAGCTATCTATCCGTGTTCCCCCGTAACGTTTCCTCTGAATATTTTTGCTTGATCCTCATCTTTCACTAGTTATTTTCTCTGCCACGTTCCTCTCATCATATTTAAAATTCGCCTCCTCTTCCTTCTCTGATGGGTACAAGTACTTCTGGAAATCTTAGGGTAAAAGATTTAGATTTCACTTCCTCAGTACGATTTACAGATATTCGAAAAATAGTATTCGGTGGAGTAGAATTGCATATTAAAATGGTACTTGACATAATCAATATGAAATAGAGTCCAAAATATCTTTAAATAGAAATTAAATTGTAGATAAACTGTATACGGCGAATAAAAATAGCAATGATTATAAAAATATTATTTAGGAGAAAAACTGTTCTTCACCAAAAGTGCGAAATGTGTACGGTAAACTAATTATACTAAATATTTAAAATTAAGAGAGGAAAATGTAAAACAACCACTAGGCTCCGAATATCCGAATTGGTAGTGCGTAAACCTTCGCTGAAAGTGGTCCCGGGATCGATTCCTGGAGGATGCCAATTTGTTCGAAACGACCCCAGCCGTAGTAGCAATTTTAACAATCCTAGTACCACTGTAAAATGATAGAAAGGAAGAACCGATTGCAAAGGGGGTTACAGAATGATAAAGATGTACATCAGAGAGGAAAATGTGCAGAGCTTTTGCTTTCATAGTTTTTCCTCAGATTCTTAATACTCATTTTAAATGAAATGATGTATGATTTAAAAACATGTTAACATTACTTAAATTCATTTGAGAACTACACTGCGAAGTATAACATTCATAAAATTGGTCCAAGAAGATAAGTACAGCTACTGAAAAAAGGAGTCCTAAAAATATTTTTGTTACCCAACAACACATTGAGCTACAAAATTCTCTAGAAAAATATTTAATATCTCAGTGAGGGGTTGATGTGAAGTTCACGAATGACAGCATCAACACAGCAGAAGAAAAAGACGAGAGAGTGGTGTAAAGAAACAAGGGTTCGAGAAGGTTGGACTTTGGGTAAAATAAAAATTGACGCAAGGAGCATAAATTATAAATATTAACATAGAAAGTAATCCGAGAAAAATATACACAGAGAAGACTGAAGTAAATGTAAATGAGGACAGTAAGGAGAAGAAACACCAAAGGGGAAAACACTGTATCGGGAGAATAGAGAATACAAGGGAAAATATCCCTAAGTTCGACTTAATTAAAACAAAGAAACTAGAAAGAGTTGTTAAGGGCTTCTGCTCTACGTTAGATAATTGGACGAGGAGATATAGACTAAAGATTGTTACGCTGTTTCAAGAATAGGACGATGTAGACTAGGATTTTAATGAGCGGTTAAGGACCACAATTTGGTCATTTTCGCCTTCTCCTGTGAATGTTTTCCTGTGAATGAACGGATCGCAATCATTTTCTCAGTATTTCCATCTCGTAGACTGTAATTGCTACCAACTGAAGCCTAAGACCATCCCGTCATCTCTTAAAACTTCTAAATAAATTGCATATCATTGCTACTGCTCATGTACATAACGGTGTCATTGTATTCAGGGGTGAATGAAGTCATTTATATTTCAGATTCAAAAGACGGAGTTTCTTTCACAAGTTATGTAAAAATAACAGGACTGTGTTATCAGTAAAGTGTAGTATTAAGAGTAATCTTGGGATATGATGTGTACTGAAAGATCAATACTGTATATAGTTCGTATTTTTTGCACACCGATAAACCCGTCATGAATAACTGCTTACATAAAAAAGTCTAATGTAGGATTTTTGCGTGTCTTCGAAATCCTTATCTTAAAAAAATCTCAAATTGGAGAGAGGACTGGAGTGTGGACATAAGTAGGGTTTCCTGGTGGCCAAAAATTCCTGCCCTTTCCTGAAATGTTTTCTGATTTCCCATTTCCTAATCTCGAGAGAATCTAGTCGGTAAATCTTGTAAATTGGCTCTTAACGGCTGTTAAATTGCTTTAAATATCAAAATTTTAAAGGTAAAGCGTCTTTGACTTGCTGTATGATTTGTTACGGATTCTAAATAAAATAAGACAATAAAAAGAAGAAAACAGTAATTCTACGTAAGATGGAACTCCCCGAGTGGATTGCTATGACCTATTAAATGTGCTATTTCTAGTTATCAGCAGCATTAGGAGAGTTATGAATTTATTGGAAAGCTATCCGGCAAAAAATAAGCAGGAGTGGAGACGTGGTTGTGCATGCAGACAAAACATTTGCTATTCAAATAAAAGAAAGAAGCTTGTATGAAGCGACGCATTCTTTTATCCCCAACTTGAAATTACTATTAGACCCATACTTAAAAATTCGACCAACACCAATGGCAATCAAAAGAAATTTATCAACTATATTTGTTTTAAAAATAATAATTATTTGATTGGGATATCAATGCTCCATTTATCTTAAAATTATCCTTTTGAAAATTGCAATTAAATGTTTGTGAAGTATTTATTGAAATGCAAACCAATGACATAAGCATGCGTACCAGTTATAAGGAATTTTCATTTGCTTACGTTTTGTATCAAGATTTTGCTAATAGGAACCCGTGATTCATGTCACGAAGTTCGATCTTTCAAAAGGTTTGTCTTTTTTCTTTATTATCATTTACTAATGTAACAATTATTGAAGATGATCGTCGAATTAATAAAAATCTGATTCGGGAATTCCCGTGGATTTTCGCATTTTCGATTCCGTATGGATTAAAAAATTTGGAAAGTCGAAAACCTTTGATTTCGTATTTGCTAATGGCAGCTCAAACAATGCAGACGACGACGACAACAAATAAATTCACTTCCTTCCGAAAAACTGATGTTCGTGGCTCCTGACTCGGGGTCTTATCCTTGGTTTTATATTAATCACTTTAAGTTCATTTTCTTTTTGCTGAAGATCACGGGTTAGGGAGAGCATCTGGCTCGGATTAAGGTTGGGTATTTAGGTTAGGGTAAAGTCATTAACACAGCTTCTGGGCGGCTGTATTTGCTGATAGTTGTTTTGAGGTCGTAATCCCAGATTGTGGGAAATAAAGTATTTTGGATTAGTTTTAACTTAGAATTGAACCTTTTGGTTATTTTGTTTAAGGTTGTAGAGAGAGGCTTTATATTGTGGTACTTGTATACCTCAGATGTACTGGTGTGATATGGAACATTCAGAATCCCTTTAATGGTTTCGCTTTCGAACCTATATAGCTTCTGTAAGTATGATTTGTGTGTATAAGGCCAGGTGGGTGATAAATAGGTGAGCGTAGGTCTGATTATGGATAGATATGTTAGCAGTTTAGTGTTTATATCAGCTTGAGATCTGTTAAATAGGATTCCGGATAAAGCAAATTTTGCTTTTGTTGCTTTTTGAATGCTGTTTTTAACATTTCAAACAAAGCAGAAAGTTCTTCTAATTGTCTGCACTACCACAGCCTTAAGGCAGGCCTTCAAATGCTACTTTAAAAAAGTTATGTATTTTTATGTGGGATAAATACCTTACATGTTACAATATAATTGCGTAATATTTGGTTGTTTCAATTTGATAAGGAAGAACTCTTACGATTGGTTGTTAATATAGCCATTTTAGCAACTTACAAGGAAATGGGTAAGATGACTTGGCACGATAAGTCGTGCATCTAGGAAAATTCCCAAGGAGAAACGGACATGAAAAAAGTCTGATGGATCTAGGACTCGAACCCGGGTCTCCCAATTGCCGGTCGGTTGCTCTATCCATTGAGCTATTCCACCAGAACATTTCTCCATGCCGTTTGGGAAATTTTGTAGGTAATGGGCGCGTGAGTTCGTCCGACTCAGCGGCATCGTTCACAGCCATGGCCTCTCAGAGGCACCTACCATACAAAGTGGTGTATTGAGAACCCCCCCCCCCCTTTAAGGATAACAAACGATTATTTTTTCTGATTTTACTCGCCATCATAGCTAACTTAAAATTAGACACAAAATACAGAAAATGAAATCTTCAACTAATTTACATTATATTTGTTATAAACTCGAATTTGAATTTTTCTTGGGCAAAATATATATCGAAAAATATGCAATAAACAAAGGCCTCGTAACCTGTAAGGTTTGCTAAGCTTTAAATTTATATCGTCGGAGAAAAAAAGAGATGGTCATTTTAGTCTCTCATACTCGACCTATTCACAACGGGCAGTTATTCTTCCGGCTAGATTCATATTTGTAAACGCATTCGCTCGAAATTGCTTTTTCCGTCGATGAAAGCCGCTTCCAAAAGGACGCGTTAATTTTATGGATTTTTCTCAGTGAGTGTCGTGCTGAGTGGTGGTGAAGTATTACAGAATTCGGAAGTGGGAAGGATTCGTGAGTGTAGGATGATCATCCGACGTGAAACGTGAGCTTTGGAAGCCACAGAAGCAGTCGGAGATGTGTGAATGTCCCAAACACCCACGCAGTTGGGGGTTCATGCTCTGCGGAAGGGAAAGTTGGTATTGTGGATAATGGGACGAGTTTGCAGGTTAGGGTGAGCTCTTTCTTCTTACTCATTACCTGTAATCTCAGTGTAGGGAAGAGCAGGATTAAACCGCAAGGGCACGATTGCCATAAATGACATGATTTCATTCCTGTTTAGCTGTTCGTTGCCTTTAGCCATGATTCTTTTACGGAACGCACATGAACGATCAGAAAGCCAATTATTTTAAATGTATTTGAAGGTAAATTAAAGCAGGTCGATGAAGAAGCTTTTCAAACTAAATTCAGAAATTGTGCAATATGTTACGTAAATACGCTACGCATAATGTATAAACAATACAATGTATACAATACGATATAAACATCAGGATTGGGTGAAACTGAGACCAGAAAACCCATTTTCCATTTGGCCCTTTTCAGAGAATGTTTCATATATATGTGTAAAAATATATNAAAAAACTCGAGGAATATAAATTTACCCTGTGATAAGAAAGTGCGAAGAGTGAGTGCAATAACTATCAAAAATGTAAAAAAATGTACTAACTAAATGATTTTAAATAACTATTTTCAGTGAATATATCTATCTAAATGAGGATTTTATGAAATAAGCTTCTTGAAAGTTAAAAATAAATCTTAGGAAATAACAATGTAGATACTTTCTTTCTAATACTTATGTTTTAGAAAATTTAGAATTACTATTCATAAATTTAGAAAGAATTCAGCTAGAGGATTAATATCAATCATGCCTTCCCAAAATCGGTCCCTTGAGGCGAGAGAAAAATATCAATATTTATTCTTTCAGTGTTGTTTTATTGCGCTATAAATATTTACTTTCTATGAACAATAGATATTAGAGTCAAGTTTGACTTAGTTGACTGAAATATTTTTTGAATACGATTAATTCCTAAGTTTCAAGAGAGTAGTAATATAATCTACAAATTTTAATGAGGTGGCAATGATATGTGTCTTTCGAAACGATAATTCTCGAGGTAAGGCTAATGGTAGCGGACTCTTCCTTAGATTCCTCCGTAAATGTTTTCCGAAAGATTCACATTTTCAAGGAACCTGCTTCCGCTCCAAATTTAAAGCAAATTGGAAAGAAGTTCGCGTTCCGCATAGACGTTAGGCGCTGGAGATTCGAGTGTGAGAAGGATAGGTTGGAGAGAGTTGAGTGGAGTTGAGTCACGCATGGGTAGAGAGCATTAAACACCAGTTATATTCCTTCCAAAGTGGATGAGAGGGAATGGAAGGGAGGATTGAAGTCCTTTGAGAAATCTAGAGCCACTTGGCGCAGTTATTCAGCTCCTGCGAACTAATTTCCAAGTGGATTCAGGGTGGAGTTCTCTGGGCTGAGAAACGTTCCTTTGACAAACCGCTACTAAGGCGACGGGGCGGGGTCAGCCAATCCTAGGACATTCTCCGGCCACGATTCGTTTTTCCATGTCAAGTTGAAGGGGATTTTTCTTTGCTCCTTCGAATTTCGGCCTAAGTAAGACTCACGAAGGCTTCGAAGTGGTCGTAGGATTTATCGACGACTAAGTAAGACGAGAGTCGGTGGGGGTGAATTTTCCGACGAAGATAAAGATAGAGTTTTTGGAGGAATGGTTTCGCCTTCAAGATAATTGAAGCCTTTGCGAAAACATACTTGAGTAACAAATCAATAGGAGGTCAAACCTGACACTTCTGAAAGCCGCATGCTGAAAAACATCCTCACTTTGGAAGCCGCATTGAAATTGAATTGATTTCAGGAATTATACTAAGTGTGTTATAACTTTGGACATAATTTTTCACCACGGAGACATTTTATTTGCATTTTTTGTAATGCAAATGCACTGGTTGAAGTTCAAATAATTAGAGAAGGCTAACATCTGAAGGTTTCAGTTGATGCTAGTAGAATACAGTCTCAATAAGTTCGTAAGGATCAAGACGTGGCTCTCAACCTGTGAGTAAATCACATAGCACATTCTGATTGAGCTATTTATTGATATGAAAGAGAAACCTTTCATTATTACTTTTTTTCTGATTATTAAGTAAGGACTTTTTATAGTAGACTCTGCTAAATTGAGAATTAGTCCGGTTTATTGTAAATGGTTTCCTTCTCACTCTCCAAATTAATCTTTGGATTTGAATATTCTGATTCGGCGTACGTAATCGTGAAAAGAAATAAGCAGCATTAGAATTTGAAGATGTGTCTGTGCTAAAGGAGAAAATTTTCTAGAAAAATGGTTCGCTTATTATCCGCTTACTATTATTATCTATTAATGTAGATTGTTCAGAAACGGAGTTAGGTATATATGTAGGTTATTTATAAGTAATTGTCAGATCTCAGTTAAAAAGCTAGCTATAACTGAAGCACAATCCAGTAATTGACAAGTTCACCAGAGGGTTCTCTTATCCTAAGAGCATCATCACTCCTGGCAATTTGTTTTCGTGATAATAACATAAAGAGAAACGTTTACTCTACCGTATCGCAACTACTTTATTGACATTGATTATTCTATGTACATAATTATCAACATAGTCTACACGTTAATAATCATTTTTGAAATTACACTCTTAAAAATGAAACGCTGCATCAATGCTTGAATGATGAAAACCCTACGTCAAATTTATTGATTACTACCGACTTCTTAATTGATTATACTGCTATCAGATTGTTACTGAAAGATATATCATAAAACTTATTGGCATTATACTTTTAAGCATCTCAAGAATCGATGGGTACTTTATTATGTCAACGGGGTTGGCATTATGTACGTAGTATTTCTTTTAGAATAATAAACTCTATCTTAATGTTGTCTAGGTTTTTAAATTATTGACTAAGTATTGGATTAATCTCCTTTGATTTGTTATAATATATTGTATAATATATTGTATAATTGTCACAATGAGCATCGGTAATTGTCTCCTTATATTTGTCACTAAAATTTTAATTTACCAATTACATCCTATGTATATCATATTTGTAGCAATAAGTACCTACATCAAAATTATGAAGATTATCATTAGTAATTCATCTATATATAAGAAAAAATAGTAATATAATCTGATCAAATCTTTTAATATAAAATAGGTTGCTATATTAAGTTTGATGTATAACTCTTTGAAGTTTAACTTATTAGAATTAATTTACGGAACGCACATGAACGATCAGAAAGCCAATTATTTTAAATGTATTTGAAGGTAAATTAAAGCAGGTCGATGAAGAAGCTTTTCAAACTAAATTCAGAAATTGTGCAATATGTTACGTAAATACGCTACGCATAATGTATAAACAATACAATGTATACAATACGATATAAACATCAGGATTGGGTGAAACTGAGACCAGAAAACCCATTTTCCATTTGGCCCTTTTCAGAGAATGTTTCATATATATGTGTAAAAATATATAATATTATATCAGATATAGAAGTAGAGTATACACAGATTTTTAATGTGANCTCCTTTAAGATTATCAATAGTTTTTTAATGTTATTCTTTATTCTCACTGTATGTTTAGCAACATGAAGTATGATATAATAAAACGAAGAGTTATCGTATACCCAATCTCTCACTCTGGCGAGAGTCTATTTAAGTGGGCCAAGGTTAGGTGTTAAAATTATATACAATTATATATTTAGAGATGTAATAACACAACAGTATATATCTTATAACCTAGACATAAAATCTAAAAGAAATAATATGTACTAATGTAAATCAAATACCATATTATTTATGCACCATTAGCTATCTATTTGAAGCAATACCACAAAGATATACAGCATAACCACACCATTTATAACACATTTTTTTAGAGCGCTAAAACGGATGAAACTGCACTGGTAATTGTATGAAATACCATTTTGTGATGAGGTCTAATTTTAATGATGTAACATAATCCAATTCCAAGCAATTCTTCCACTTCATATAGATCACGAAACTGCATTTCCGCAGATTACGTCCACACCTAAAAGCATGTAGTCTTGTTTAATTAATTTATAGGAAAGCATCAAAAAACTATCTCTCCATTCTATATCAATTCTGAATACTTGACGTCACTTTATCCCGTCGTGAGCGGTGAAAAAGCTTGTAGCATGACCTCAAATTGACCCATCAGTCCACGGATATTACCGCTCTCCGCTTTTTTTATAAAGCTCCCATAGTCGTAGGCAGACGCGTGTCCTGTAACTGCCCGCCATCATTCATCGGACGCCCATTACGGCGTCGCATGGAATTTCATACGTAGTAAAAGGAGTTGTCGGGAGCTGGCGGTTTAGGGAGAGTGGATAGGAGTTTGGCCATGGCGAGATGTTTTAATAGCCCCGAAGATCATCGCTTTAGGAGGATAATTCGAGGCCGTATGTCATGTTTACGACTTCATAAAGGAAAAATACGTGGATCATTTCGGGGGAATTTCGTTTTATTTTATGAGGGGGACAGAGAGGGAACTAACTGCTTGATTCTGTATTTTATGCGTGTTTATCTCCCCGAGGATCAGGAGAGATTGAGATAAGGAAATTATCAAAGAAAGTATATATGAAGTGCTTGAGGTAATTTATCGATCGCGAAGGGGGGCCTAGAGATAATCGGATGTTTTTAAATTGGGCCGCGAATTTACGACCCTAGCTAAATAGTATAATGGCACGGAATAAATATCTTGCGACTATGCTTGTAGAGCTTGAAAGATAATTCGGTGAATTCCGCACATCAAAGTATCGAAATGCTGCATTCATGAGAGATGAAGAGCTCGTTTCAGAGAGATATATAAATTTGCGATACTACGAGTACAAAAAACTCGAGGAATATAAATTTACCCTGTGATAAGAAAGTGCGAAGAGTGAGTGCAATAACTATCAAAAATGTAAAAAAATGTACTAACTAAATGATTTTAAATAACTATTTTCAGTGAATATATCTATCTAAATGAGGATTTTATGAAATAAGCTTCTTGAAAGTTAAAAATAAATCTTAGGAAATAACAATGTAGATACTTTCTTTCTAATACTTATGTTTTAGAAAATTTAGAATTACTATTCATAAATTTAGAAAGAATTCAGCTAGAGGATTAATATCAATCATGCCTTCCCAAAATCGGTCCCTTGAGGCGAGAGAAAAATATCAATATTTATTCTTTCAGTGTTGTTTTATTGCGCTATAAATATTTACTTTCTATGAACATCACTGTTTCATCGCTGCTTTATAGCAAATTACTAAGTATATTTTCACAAAACCATTGTCTTAGGTTTATCTTCGACTAATGATGTTCATTTTTCTAATAATTTAACATTACAGATTAAAAAAGGTTATTTAGTAAAATTACATAATCGAATGAAAATTTTGAAGTAAATGAAATTTAAATACCCGTAAAAGGCGTAAAAGGAGAGGTCGTTAACTAGACACCAAAGAAAAAGGACAAGCAAAAGAAAATGTTCCCTCGCGAGAATTACTGCCAATTCTTTATCCTTTGTGAATGGGAATTTACTAAAGACTACCCTGGCCGCTGATTGCCTATGCATTCATTACTTGACTGGATATTTTTTCCTCTCTCGCCCGCTAGAATCGGCTTTTATGCGTGTAATCTGGGCGTTGAGGGTGCTACGCAGCAGATTCGAGAACTGAAAGGGATGGATCAATGCAAGGGGCTCGGGTGGGGTTGGTGCGGTTCGGTCTGAACCCATGTGCACGTGGGGGTGTGCGCCATGAAAGGTTTCCGTTTTCCGAGAGGAAAAAGTACGTGATGAATCGAACGAGGGTGAAAAATTTCCGCCTTGAAGAGCATTTCAAAGCTAACCGTTTGAAAAGGACGTTTTTTGGGTGAAGTAGAGAACGGAATTGTTAAATTGGCGCGGATAGGGGGCACGAGCGTGGAATGTTCTACTTTGCTGCGTCGAATGCGGTAACGCTGAATGGTAGATGGTGCGCAAATATTCCGTGCTCTGATATTCTGACATCTCTTGACAAATGCTGCCGGGTGAAGCGGCTGATTATGAAACGTGCATCGCCCAGGCTTTTTTTATTTCGGTATACAAAGTAATAAAATGAATTTTTTGGTAATGCGCGCTAGGGGTTGAATAACTGAATAAAATACAAGTATTTGGATCAAAGACAAATGCTATGCTGCTATGTGTACGAGGTCAAAGATTAGGTCGAGGTCCTCAATATAAATTATTAGGGCAGAAAATGAAAAATGTTCTGTTTTAACATACGTAAGCTGACGTAAGTAGCGAGTAACAATCTATGGTATTATGTGAAGAGTTTATTATTGTTATTATAAGGTATACGTGTTACAAGTGGAAAATTGTCTGGTTGAAGTTATAATATAGAAGTCTTAAGGCAAAAACTAAACACGACTACAAGTTATAAATATATTTGTAGCATCAATGACATTTATTTTCGGTATGTCCCACGATTCCTCGTCGAAATTTTTTGTTTGTACTTGGGAAGGGGTTAAGAATATCTTCCGGTATTTCATTCCATTCTTATACAGTTCTATTTACGAAAGAATATCTTCCAAAGTCCTTTTTAGATGGCTCGACATATATTTTGCAGGAATAATCATTTTAAACAATAAATATTGACAAATGATAACGATAGCGATCATTTTTCAGATATCTACTGAATGGATACAATGGATGTATACTATGTACTATGAATATCTACTATTACTACTGCTATTAATATGGATGTACTATGGATACCTACTATGGATAGGTATATAATACATGTGAATACATACAAGCGAACAACATACTAACGTCTAAAATATTATTCCTTAACATGTAGATAGCTTTTCCACAGTTAAATACAAAAAGTGTCATAAAACAAGTGAGGTAAACTTAGCTTTATGATTTTAATAAGTGCCTGATAAATAAATTGTTAATTAACGACTGAATTTTCCCCATAGCGTTACGTGTTCGGTAACATATATCTATCAGCACACTTTAAATTTAGTAATTTTTGAGTTACTTTTTTGTATCTGTCTATTAAGACTTAAGATGCCATGATATTCATAACTGAAAAGGACTGAAAGTTTAAGAACCCTGAGGATGGCGAATACTCTTCGAAACCGGTCGTGCGCAAATAAACCTGTGGAAAGAGTACACTCCTGTCTTCCTCATTTTAAAGACTGAAAGGTTTGTTGCAGGTACAACTTCTTCTTTCGAAAAATTTTGGTTTAGTTTAGAAAAGAAGGCACGGAATATTTCATTAGATTTCTTTACTTAGATACGTTGCAGATTTTTCCGTGAATGTGGATTCTCTTCTTTACAAACAGACTACTTTCCCTTTCCTATGTCTCTTAGAAGCACTACCAGTCTTTCGGAACAGGACCGATGAGTAAGACTACGGGAAAATTTCCGGAGGCATCTTTCAAACGAGTAACCAAAATTATAATCAACGTCTCCATTAGAAATACGTTATGCTACATTTACAGAATGGCGATTTAACAAAACTAATTTGCACATAATTTTGGCGTAATTCCAGGTAAATCTGAAAAAATACCTTTGAAATGATATAACAGACGTCAAATTACATCTACCATTAAGGGTTGAATCTCCAAAGGTTGATTAATTTCTTACGCCTTTCGACAGAGATTGAGTAAGAAAAATAGTTTTCTTGTTGATGTACCGTAGCATTCCAATTGCGCAGCCAATGATAGTTTATTTATAATTATTAAATCGTTCCAGAAAAGTTAGTGATGGGATACATAATTAGAATCGGAAATATTGGAACTTTTTTGGGAATCAGAATTGGGATCAAAATCGGAACATTTTTAACCCGATTTACGAAACAAAAAACAGGTCGTTTGGAAATTTTTATTTAAAAAGTGAATCTTTCACATTTTACATCGACGATGAATAGATGGAAAATAACTGACTAAACTATCAATAAAATCAATCAATCATAATTACGTCTAAATTTGTTAACCTATATGAATTGTATTTACTAATTTATGTGCAAAAAATGGAATCTTCAAGTTCTGCCCATTTCCTTAACTTTCAATAAGGGCCGATAGATTTATTTTTAACCTATTTTTTTAAATATTGCTAATTCGAAAATATAATAATAATAAGTTATGTAAAATTTAAATTAACCAAAATCGTTGTTCTGAATATAAGACTTTAATAAGATTCCTAGATGATTTACATCATTATTTTTTTGTTATTTAAATTTTTACCTAAGGTTTTCATTAAAAAGTGTATCCTCATTTATTCAATATACCTTTCTATCGGTCATTCTCCTAAATGTATTGTTAATAAGGATGCTTAGTTTATTAAAAATTTGTTTCCAAAATGAAGAGCACCAAGATTAACCGAAAATAATTTATTCTACTTGTTGCAGATATCTAAATCGGGAATCGGCATCGAAATCGTATCGCAATCGGTAAAAATGCGCTATTATCCTATAAAAAAATATTACATCTCATCAAAGGATAAAACTCCGTCAATAACGCTTGGTGATATTTCTTGGATACGATCTTCTCGCTTTCTTGGTGGCAGTTAAAGTACAGTTGGTAAAGTTTATTTTTATGAGAAAAAGACAAAAGCTAACTAAACAGAACTGAAAATTCTTGGTAAAGTTGGCAAAGTAAAGAAGAAAATCGATAGAAGGAATGTCATAATATTTTATTTTATTTTCGAAAAAAATTGAAAGTACGTGATAACAAATGGTTATACTATATTAAATCTTTTGGATTTGCTAATCTGGTCATTTGAGCTATAGTTATGCATTCATTGATGTTGATAATGATATCCCATTTTTATAGTACATCTTCTTACACCAGTAACTGTACTTCTATATGCAGTGGAAATATCTCCTATTATTCTTTCGTTCTAGTACTTATACTTTGTAAGAAAGATTCTCGGGTTTAAATCCTTATACTTCTACTTTGTTATCTCATACATTGTATGTGTGCAGAACCGCCAAAACATATTTTTTTTCAATTATATATGGCGTCTACAGTGCATTTGCAGGAATAAACATACAACTCTATAGCTATTCATACTATTCTATGCTTAAGCATACTATACTATAGCAATGTTAAAAGTTTGTAAGAAAATGATACTCTGATTTATCGAGAAAACTCTTGCGTTGTATGCGTTATGTTGTCAACGTTGTATGTATTGTATGTATGGTATGCGTTGATGTTGTCAACGTTGCCTTTTAGCTTATTCTTTTCTTAAAAATCTTAACCTCTAGATTGTAAAAACATTCTAATCAAAGCAAAAAATGAATCAGTGGCAGTTTCAGAAACGAAATACGTGCATCTTGTAAGTTGTAGCTTATAATTTGTAGAAGGAAAACCAACTCTCAAAGAAAGTGAAACGAGAGTCAGGTCAAAACAGAGTCTCTATATGAGTTATCGTCGCTGCGGGAGAGAGAAAGCGTCTTCCCCACTGCATTCAATTCGCCCTTTTTCTACGTGCGCAAGGCATTCCTGCCGTGGATGTTTGTCAACCGATTCATACCCCTGGTCAAATACGGGACTCCTTTCCTTTCCAACCAATGGCAAACCTCCTTTAAGGGAGATTCCGTCCGAGTAACGTAAGATTGGGGGAAGAAGAGGGTACGAGAAAGATGATGATATATAGAATGGAGAGAGGCAATCTTAGCATCACGAGTCTGACCTTTAGGTGAGTACTGTGATTAATCCGTTACGGGGCTTATCGGAACACCATCTAGCATTCGAACAAGCACCTATTCTGATACATATTTGAGTGACACTCTCACCTTGTCTGAACCACCACAGTCATTGGCAGCTAAAAACTGCAGGAAATGAGTGCATGGGGTCAGCAATTTTCCACCTATTACATAATAAACGAGAAAAGAATAAATAAATAACGTCTTTTTTTGGCGAAATTGAGACTTTAAAGTCTCCTCATCCATTTAACCCATCGTCAATATTAAAAAAAATAAATTAATTAATAATAATATCAAAGAGTTAAAAAATAGATAATAAAAGTTAACTTAAGTTGAATTAGGACAAAATTGGAAATATTTAGTTGTGGATTTAAAAACCTAAGTGAGGCCTAGGAAAAAAAATATCCACAGCAGGAAAACACCCACAAAGAAGGGGATACATATCGTATGAACAATCATTTAAGTTTAGAAAAAAGGTGTAGAACAAAGTAGAATGGAGTTAACAGAAAGGGAGTTGAAAGAAAAACAACCCTATTGATGAAATGGTATCGTATTGTATTCGTATGGTATCGTAAATGGTATTGTTTTTAAAATAAAAGATTCCGTAGCAAGGCTTCGAACTGTAATTGCTTTGATTCCGGATTTCTCCCCAATTCAGCGGATACGCCAAAAATCGGTTCTGTCCTGGTTTTTTTCCGGCAACAACCATCAACCATTCGAACCATCGCATC
>KZ308296.1:245787-377938 GCA_000376725.2 Ladona fulva | reverse complement strand
TGAAAACCTAAGGCAGAGTATTGGTAGTGCATCGTTACGTGCGGTAGAATAACTTCTTAGCAGGGATGATTATATTGGGAAAGATATGTGCGACAATTTCTTTTGAAGGAGTGAATTGAAACTGAAGATTTGATTTCGGCAGGAAGCTTATTCCAAAGTTTGCTCGCAGTTATAAGAAAAGATTTGTGAAAGGTTTCAGTTCTATGATGAGGAATGAGAAATTGATTGTACCCTCTGGTGTTACGGTCATGCATGGCATTTAGGCACACAAATTCTGATGAAATGTATTCTGGCTGGCGCATATGAAGTATTGCGTACGTAGAGGAAAGAATATGTAGTTTTCTGCGCTGTTCCAGCTTCAACCAGGATAGTTTCTCATATGATTCGGAAATATGATCATATTTCCGAATCCAAGAATGAATGTATTTAGCTACAAACGCAAACTTAAAATTATGTTAGAGCCCACTGGTTTTAAGCGTCAATCGCAGATCGTTTCTGGAGATTTTATGTAAGGTTATATATTTGGCACTTGTAACAAACCCTAGCATTTTGAAAGTATTAAGTGCAGTATCCTTATAATTTTATAAAGGTTTGGTGTCATTTTCTTAGTCAAGAACACACAACCATGGCGTATGAAGCTAGTTACTACTATCACGAGGAAAAAGTAAAATGAATAAATTAATTTAAAAAATTTAGGCAGCGTCACTTTTTAAACTCACTATGAGATGCTACAAAACTCTGAGAAGGACAGCACATAGATGATTTCATTATATCCAAATTGTTTTCCAAGTTGTTCAAACTTATTCCTTGAGTACAATATACGAGGAGGAGGTGCGGAATTTGATCCATAATATTCTTTCCTTGAGGAAGACACGGCATGTGATTCACAAACAGGACATTATTATTTGGAAAAAGAGTTAATGATATAAACACTAACCAATAATTTAACACCGTAAATTCTTAATATATAGGCTACAAAGAGAGAATATGGGCTATACGTATCTATACTGTACGATTGAGACAAAATAAAAATGTATCACCTCAAACTCTACTGAAATAATTTTAATGATGACCGGTTCGTGCATCTGGAGACCTTGTAAAATGTTATGAAATACGCATGAATATCTTACAGCAGCGTTAGTATTGTTAAATTACTTCGAAATATGAGGTAATTTCGCACGGAGAATCGAACCCGGAATCGCTTTCACCGAAGTCGAATGCGTTACCCATTTGCTACCTGGAAGACCTTGCATATGTTACAATGGTAAAGATAAACCTAAAGTAGTGTATACTCGTGTTTCAATGCATAAGCATCGTTATCAGAAGATAAGGAAAAACTGGAAAATGCTTCTCATTTTTTATTTATATTGGGGAAAATTTCTTCTTTACTATATTCATGTATCCATCTCTTTCACCATAAATAAGGATATTGGTATGATTATACTTACCTTATTTATTATACCTTTACATAAAGGGTAGATAGTCTATAAGGAAACAACGAAGATAATACGTCTTGATAGTAAATATAAATATATTTGTAATCGATACCCGAGCGGCCATCGTGAAAATGGAAGGTAAATCAATAAGCAACTCTAAATACTCCCCTATCCTTGTATTAGCAACTTTTCTTCAGTACACGCACGTATCTCGGAAAGTTACCCCCCCCCCTTTAGTACTTGGGGAGGAAATTATAAATATATTTGTAATCAATACCCGAGTGGCCATCGTTAAAATGGAAAGTAAATCAATAAGCAACTCTAAATACTCCCCTATCCTTGTATTAGCAACTTTTCTTCAGTACACGCAAGTATCTCGGAAAGTTACCCACACTTTAGTACTTGGGGAGGAAAATCAGGGGATGTTCCCTTAATGCGAACGTGTTGCGGAGATTGGAACAGTGCCCAAAAAGGAGAAAGTTCCAATTGCCTCCGTTTGTGGGAGAGAGGCACTGCAAAGGGATGGGGTCGAAATGAGGGGGTTGGAAAAGGGTGCATTCAGCCTTGGAGTCCCATATTCCATCCCCTCCTTCCTCAATCACCTTCCAGACTTCCTTCCTTCTCAAATCTGACTCCTTCCTCAGAAACATTCTCATTTCAAAAGGGGGTTTGCTCCAAGTGGGTTCAGGGGTTGGAAGGCGGGTTTGGACCACAAATCTTCCGCCTTGTCGCCATTCACTGCGGCCTGGACCTTCCTTCTAACTGACCGATTGCGTCCGAAGCATATTCCCTTGATGCTCTTAATTCTTCCGGAAATCTCTCCCACTCCTCTTCCCTTGCACCCCGAAGAGGTTCAGGTATATTTTATCACATCGGTATTAGAAGGTCATTAAAAAGCATGGATGAAATTCGTTTCTCGGTTACTTACATATGGAGATTGAGTGTCGGAAAGCAAGAAGATAAGCATGTCAAATATGCTTCAACTAATAAGGGTAATCTGACAATGTGATTACTCCGTAGACCAATCAATGAGAGGAGGCTGGATCTAACTGGAATGTGCGGCAAGCGTGTGTGATCCAGCGGATGAAATTTGTACCCGCGAACTCGAGGAAGTGCAGTGGAAGTCGATACGATAAGATGAAAACGCTACGGAAAAAAGCGTTACATGAGTGCCCTCAGAAGCATGTTTGGAATCCTTCAATAGAAGGAGATTGGAAGATAGGCTGCGATTTCTTGATAAATTTAGAGAATAAATTTGGAGAAGACGTAATTTGTATTATACGATTTCCTGCTACTTAAAGCCGATTCGGCAATGAGCATATAATAAGAGTAATGTATGCGAGTACAAGTTATTTTATGTACTAATTCTTTCGATGACCAATGCGGAGCGACAATAAGCTAAACAAGTTGATGGAATGCTCAGTATTTACATATCTTGCTACACGCCGAAAAGCGGCTTGCAGGGTCGTTAAGTACATGTAGATGTAGAGACTGATTTCTAGGCTTTCCTTTCACTCACACTCAAGAAGAATTGGTGCTATGGTAAAACTAACAGCACAGATAGCGTTGAAAGAAACCAAGTTGACTTGTAGGCTGCCAAAATGGTATAGGAAATAAAATGAATACAGCAATCAGCCTCTGTGATTGGAACAGAAGAGATTCATTTGGATGCTAATGAACGCAATTTTCCTCCTATGCACTGATTCCGATAATTTTGGTAGTTGATGTTAATGAGTGTTGAGGACTGTGTAGATGAATAAGAAGGAATGTAATCGAAATGCCACGTTCAAATGTTTTGACACATTTCCCGATTTTTACTCTAACTTCGCGTCGGGTGATAGAATTTGATAATTGGTGATCTATAACTAGTACATGATATGTTTACTGTAGTGTACGGAAAATAATGGAAAAGTATAGAGCTTGAAAAAAAATTATCAACTTATCGCGAATTACATAAAAACCAGCCAAGTATTAGAAACTAAGCAAATATTATCAAAAACATATTTTAATCACATTTTACATACACGTACTTAATTTAGTGATTGCTAAAATGTTAGTAAAATCTGAAATCTGAAAAATCTGTATATGGCTCACAGTGATGAGTAAAAAGCAGCACAATGAACTTCTTATAGAATTTTTCCATTTTATACGCTCTATACATTCAATAGAACGAAGCATTGAACACAATATCTTTAATTTATAACTCATAAATATTTTATGATGGCATGGGCATAATTATGACCGATATCAATCACAGAATCGTTAAAACTACGATTTCTGATTCTAACTTTCAAAGTTTTTCTGGGAAGAAAGTCATTTGTAGCACCAATCATTTTAGAAAAGAAAAAGAATTTGACCCTAAGAGGATAATTTTTCGTAAAAGGTACTTTAATTCACGTATTTGAGATTGGATGTCATATTTTCAGCGTGGGATCCTTATGAATCATATTATATAGTGTAGAAGTTGGACGGGCAGGTCAATTTCTCGATAACGACATTAAGATAATTTTTATCAGATAGAAATATTTATTCTACAATTTGATTCTCCAGCAATGTAAATAATAATAATAAATCGCCCATCACGATGGTGAATTTGAGCGTTAATTCATTTTTCCTAAACCAATGATATCTTCTTTCCGCTATGAATTGTTTATTCACCCGTCAGCAAGAATTCCAACAGCATCGTCTTTCCTCAAATGCATTTCCTTTTTAAATGCTACATCAGCGAGAATTCTTCCCTCAATCTCGTTCCGAAAACAAGCATAAATCACGGAAAAAGAAACATTAGCCGCTCCATCGAAGGAAATTAACTAAATACCTTACCCCTTACGTGTCCTCCCCCATCTATCTGGACCCCTCCCAACTCCATAGCCTCAGAAACCACACAAGACGGAATGCTTTCGTCAATTCCCCGTGAAAGAGGATGCAAGAGGGTTCTCGTGGGCAATCCAACCAGGGGTACGTCACCAAGGGGTTGGAATTTACCGCTCTTTAGGAGGCAGTCCGGTCTACCCTTCAATTCCTCGGGCCAAAGAATTCCCCATACAGTATTTCGTCCGGAAGAAAACATTAGCTCTCGTACCGATCTCCCCTTCCTTCCCATAGGGACACAGAATTCGTATTTATCTTTCCACCAGAGACGGGTCGCGCCTTGTAGGCCCTAATGTATCTGCTGTATCCCCACAATCTACTGCCCTCCCCTTAATATTGGCTGTCCATAAAGTTTATGTGGTATCGAAAATGGTTGTAACTCAGTAACTATATGTGATGGAAAATATATGTAAAAGGATTGTGTTTCGTATGTAATTAGCAAATTTGAAAGAGCGTCACTAGGGGGCAGACTGGTGGTGCTTTCTGTTTTTTTTTTGTTTCCCGCAAGGGTGCGGGTAGTTCGTATCCAGAGGACAGAAGACCAATATCGAGTGCGGAGGAATTCCTCAGCAGGACAGGAGAGGATTGCGAATGGTGATTGCCACAGTCTGCTTCATCTGCCTCTAACTTATTATACAGTCCATTCCATTATCGCAACAATTGGCTATCTTATATTTCTATTTCTAGAAACGTAGATTTTTTCATCTTTAGAAAACTTAAAATATAGCTATTTCAACATTTTATTAGATAGTTTACTAAGATTGAAAGTAAATTCCGTTCTTTAGTTTATTAGCATGATAATTATGGAAGAAATAAAAAGGAACCACTTTACGTAAATGAACCTAGCTCCTAATTTATTTAAAAACAACTATGCACAATACCACAGAACAATTTAAAATACGAATTTAAATTGTTCTGTGGTATTGTGCATAGTTGTTTTTAAATAAATTAGGAACTAGGTTCATTTAAGAAAATTGGTTCCTTTTAATTTCTTCCATATTTGTCATGGAATACCACAAAGTTACCCGCCAATCAGTTGAGTTTATGTTTAGCATGATAATCATCATAATGGTTTATATTATGATGAGGGATGTAACTTTGTAGAATATTTCTTTATGCTTCCATATGTTATAATAAGATTCCTCTCCTTTTTATCGAAATTAGTCGTAACTAGACTCATATAACGTTAATAAAAGGTTCAGTAATAAGAAATTGCCTCAACCTATGAATCGATGGTGAAAATGTTTCCAAAATAATGCTTAAAAACGAGCAATATGGATGCCTAGGTATTCCCGAAGCTGCTCACGGAACTTTGGGTTAAGTGACCAAAATTCGTGACGAATTTTATAAAATATGCGGAATAGAAAGCTTAATCATCTACAATACTGCTTATTTTTATGTATATTTACTTATCTTACCTGTAATTCTGTACGTTATTCACGTGTATCTATAAACATATGAAGAGGACCTTTCGACTGACTATCGACCTTTCGCTAGAAATTATTTACAAGGATTCTAAAACAACGTTCTCGGACTTTTTATTTGGGATACTCGATATTGTGGCCATAGATGACTTTGATCATCGAAACTTTTTTCACAGTTTCTCTTAGTACCCTTTCTATTATTCTCTGCTTCATAGTTACAATACAGTCTTCTCTGAATGGTGATATTTTTAGGAGAAAACTATCGCTGGGGTGGTACTATTTAAAGTGTCTATTTGTACGCCTCAGCTGAGCGATCGACACTGTGAATAAGCTCACAAGTCAATGTACACATACACATAGAAAGGCAGATTTTTTTCACTCTTCAGGCAAGTTGGTCTGTGTACTTTTACACTAGAAGGCACGCAAATGGTGAGAGAACGAAAAAAATATTTTCAGGATAGGAAGTTCCCAACCAATATTCGTCTGAGCTTTTAGTCCTTTCATTCGTATACACCTCTTATCATTAAACATTTTTGTCTACGAATTTGTTACTGTAATTGATTATCAACAACTAATTTGGCTGTAAGCTGTTTTCTGGCTCTCAAAACATACGTCACTTTTCTCTTCTCATTTGTCTTCAAGCAATTTTTTGGCAATCGAATGCAGAAAAAATGCCACAGCCTTTTCTAATGAAAAAAGTAGTAATAATACATAAGAGGTGATCCATATACCGGTAGGTTTGTTCGATTTTGGAACTTCTGCATTAGTAAGGTTTGGGATTCAAAAGGTATAAATGATGTACCTAAAACTTTTAAATGTGTTCAACGATACTATATACAAGACCTCTCCTGTGCTTGCTGAAATAAAATGTTTGGTAAAATGGCATTTTTATTAGGAGCTGAAAGCGATATATTTCATTTAATTTTGGGAGTATTTCCATTTTATTCATGAACTACAAGTGTTGTGGCCCAGGAATATAATGAAATATATGTAAATTGATCTTATGCGTGATAATAAACCCTGCCGTGTTCGGAATTTTAACGATTGATGTAAATAAATCATAAGTAAGATCAATATCCATATTCAGGGAGAGAATAAGTAATGGGTAGAATACATTGAAGAATGTTACGTAAATATGCACATAAAGTCAAGCAGCTAGAAAAAAATCCAAGGAAAAAGATACATGTAAAAAGGGCAAGGGTTCGAACCCGGAGTCTTCCACTTTTGGAGTGGATGCTTTCTCCAACCAAGCTATTAAGTCAGGCAATTCTTCTATATTCTTGCCTATAAGGTATCCCGTAACAGCAACTGTCTACATCTACATCTACATCTACATAAATACCCTGCAAGCCGCCTTACGGCGTGTGGCAGGGGGTGAAAACACCGGGCGTTCGGACTATTTTTTAGCCTATTATTATCATGTATAGTTCGCGGAAAGAATGAATTCTTAAATCGACTCGTCCTAGCATCTATTTCTCTTATTTTGCGCTCATTGTCGGATCGTCCAAGGTAGCAGGGGGGTCTCATAATATCTACTATATCTTCCGAAAATGTACTTTCCCTAAATTTATCAAGCAATCGCAATCTAGCTTCTAGTCTCCTATCTTTTAAGGATTCCCAACCTGCATCTGACAGCATTTTGGTAACGCTTGCTTTTTTATCGTAGCACTTCTTAACAAAACGTATCGCTTTCCGTTGCACTTTCTCGAGTTCACGGATGCATGTATCGTCTGCCGGATCCCATATACTTGATGCATATTCAAGATGAGGCCTAACCAACGCAAAATAACATCGTTCTCTAGCTTTTTCGTCACATTTACCGACAATACGCCTAATGAAACCGAGTTTTCTGGTTGCTTTAGCATAAATGTTACGGATGTGCGTGCTCCAGTTCATGTTATTCGTAAGAGTGATTCCGAGATATTTTACCGAGTCCACTACTTTAATTACTGTTCCGCTAATACTGTACAATTTATTCTGCCGCAACTGTTTTCTTTCGAAAAAATTTACTACGGAGCATTTGCTTGTGTTTAGGTCGAGTTGCCATTTTTCGCACCACCGTTAAATACGAACTAAGTCGTTTGCTAGGGATTCCTGGTCTTTCACGCTTGATATTTTCCTATATATAACTGTATCTTCCGCGAATATCCTCACTTTACTATCGATTTCGTGGCTCAAGTCGTTTATGTATATCAAGAAAAGAAGGGGCCCAATCACGCTGCCCTGGGGTACGCCTGAGGTAACTTTGACTCTGTTTGAAGTACCACCATCGAGTACTACTTGTTGTTCCCTATCGCAGAGAAAATCTTTGACCCAGTCAATTACTTCCTTATTAATTCCAGCCAATTTTAATTTGTAAATTAATCTGTTGTGAGGAACTCTATCGAAAGCATTCTTAAAATCGAGGAAAAGAGCATTCACTTGCTTACTACTCTCGGCAGATTTTAAAATATCGTGGACGAATAGCGCAAGTATCCATGTCCACATATCATCTGTGGATAGTGGAGTCTGAGAGGGAAATTTTCGGGTTCGAGTCAGGCAGGCATTTTTATATCCGTTTTTTCAATGGCTAATGGAAGAGTTTGCGACATAATTTGTGGTAGAACGTAATTGTCCTACTCGTACATATTTTGACTGATTGAAATCCATTATGGATTCATGGTAGTATTTCTGTGTCATAATTTACGTTCAAACCGAGACAAATTCTACCTTCCAGAAATCAATTTCGGAAAATGGGCCAATGGCAAAGATGTAGAAAGAGAAAAATCTCAATGGACAAATAAGGGACGGAAGAGGAGTATGTAATATAAATATTTTCAAAATGTGAGTTTTTTGTCCAAGTGCGCACTAGGGAGCTCTTGGTGATCATTAATGAACGCTTTGATATACCGAGAATTAATAATAGGAGGAGAAAGGGTAACAAGAAGCAGGAAGCAAGGGTAGATAGCTGTTTATAAGATGAGCATAGAATTAGGAGAGCCGGCTGGAAAAAGCGGCTGCAGGATAATTGAATTCATTTTACAGCTGGGAGCATACAAAGCGTGTATGAAAAAGAAATATTCCCACCAAAAAAATAGAGAAATGTTTTGTCTCTCGCGAGAAACCTCTAACGCAATTATTTAATTCCTAAATGTGTATTTATCTTGCTTTTATCTGCTAAAACTCATCAGAATTTTCACAATGTATTAATATGAATTATTTTCCGTATTTCTCATCACAGGATTAAAATATAGGTATCGTGTTAACACATAAACTGCATCATAAATTAGTAGTATTATTGTTAAAAGTGCTTTGACAGCCAAGGTCATTTCGCACTTAGGACCCCACCGGGAATCGAACTCGTGAAACTTTCCTCGAAGTCGAACACGTTGCCCACTTGGCTATCCGGGAGAACTGCATCGTATTTTTTTATAAAAAATGAACCTCTTCTGTTTATAAACAATAAAAAAAAATTATGGACTCCTCAATCGACAGCAAAAGTTTTGATCTTAACAGTAGTATTTTGAATAATTAAAAACGCATATCAAATTGTGATAAAATATATAGTGGATAACTTTGTACCATAATTTAAGCATTCATTGGTTCGCCTTTGCTGTAGGTCAAGTAGTAAGTCCTCTTTGTTGAATTTCTCAAAGTTATTTATGATTCCACTTGTCTGCTTTGATGTCCACATTCATCGGAGATAAAACTAGCTGTGGCTCCGAGGACGTAAATCATTGAAATATTCTTGAATTACGACTTTGCTTGAGAATCATTAACAACAAAATAAGTAAGCACTTCGTTATTTCCACAGAGAATATTTAATCTAACGACCGGTTTCGGCTCGCGCCATCATCAGGTAAGTGATCATAAAAACAACACACATATATATACTCAAGACAGTTTTAAGGGGAGGGTAAGGAGAGGGGAAGGGTTGGAAAAAGTACACTCATTGGTGAGATTGTCCGCCAACCTTATTTCCAAAATTTCCAAGGCATCAAGCTTCCTTCCCTTGGGCTGCCGATGTAGGAGTTTCGCGGAAAAAGTGCTATTGTGGCCGCTCTCCAGGAGGTGGGCTGCAAAGGCTGAGGAAGTTGGGTTTTTCAGCCGGTAGCTCCGCTGGTGTTCTTGCTCGCGTATCTTAATGGGACGACCGGACTGGCCCAAGTAAATCGCCGGGCAATCATCACACTTTAACTGATACACCCCTGAATAGGAAGAAGGGTCCCTTTTGTCTTTTGTTTGGGATAAGGAGTGCCGCAAGGTAGAAGAGTTGTAAAATCCTGCTTTCAGATTCTTGGGAAGGAGGTTTGCTAATTTGTAGGAAATGTTTCCTAGGAATGGCAATTTAACCCATTTTGGTTTTGGATCAGCAGGAGAGGAAAGGGAAGGGAAGATGGAAGAGGCGGCTCTTTTTTGGGTTTTCTTTTTCAATAATTTCTCCACAAGTTCGCAGGAGTATCCATTATTCCGGGCTATAGTCTTTATGATATTCAATTCTTTTGTAAAGGCTTGAGGGGAGAGAGGGACATTCACTAGTCGGTTGATCAAAGCATGGAAGGAAGCGTGTTTTTGAGAATAGTGATGGCAGGAGGAGGAGGGAATCACATGGTCCGTGTAGGTGCACTTTCTAAAGATTTCCATCGAAGCTTGGCAATTCTTAAGGCGGATTGAAAGATCTAGAAAATTTAAGACACCATCAGTCTCTAATTCCTGCGTGAACTTGATCCTCGGATTTAGGGAGTTAAGTAAATTTAAAAATGAAGAGAGTTGGCGGACAGTCCCATTCCACACACAAAAGATATCATCCACGTAACGTTTCCACATAAATATGTTTTTAACTAACATCTTCCCGGATGAAAAAAGTTTTTCTTCCAAATGGTGCATGAATATCTCAGCCAAGAGGGGTGAAAGTGGTGATCCTATTGCTAGTCCTTCCTTTTGCTCATAGAAACGATTATTAAATTGAAAATAATTCTGGGACACACACAGATTGACTAATTTCATGAGTTCTTCCACAGTCTCGTCCGTAGCACCACTTAGTCTGAGCATGGAGTTAAGTAAATTTAGTGTTTCACTCACAGGAACAGAAGGAAACAAGTTACAGACATCAAAAGATACCAAAATAGCACCTTTCGGGAAATGGAGAGAAGATATATCATTCGAAAATTCAATGGAACTCACTATTCCATATTTTGGTTTAAATTTAGTCACATTTCGGATCACTGAGTTCAGTTTTTCTGCAAGTTTATGAGTCGGAGCCGATATTGCGGAAATCACTGGACGGATTGGTATAAGATCCTTATGAAGTTTTGGAAGACCATACAGGCGGGGTGGCTGCGGATTCATCGATACAAGATGATATTTTTCACGGGCACTAAACACAGATTTAATTTTACTTAAGGTATCTTTCAAATATTTTTGATAGGTCTTTCAATAATTCCACAATATTGTTAGCATCGTTGAGAATCATTGTTCATATAATACTATAATATAATATACTTTACGAAAATTTCATCCTAAAATTTAGACATAATAGTCATATTAGGTTGAATTGTTTTATATTCACTAACTTTTTCTTTATTTCCACTTCGTTGCACCACAGAGGAAAATTCCGACGATAAGGATGTCATATTCGAAGAGACTAGGTGGTGCTAGAGAGAAAGTAAGAAATGGATTGTTGCTTTGACTGTTTATTCCAACTGACAAAAATCCATTTCTTTGTCCTGGGTGTAGGGAAAGATCTCGATATGAGAAGGCCGAGAGAATACCTGGAGGGAGTTAAGGAGCCAATATGTTGGGGTGGGTGGCAAGAGAAAGGTATCTGAGAGTGAGAAAATAAGGATGTGAAAGGCCTGGAAATGCTATAGACGTCGGAAGGAGGTGAACGTAAGGGAACTTGGGATGGCGTGAAAGTGTATGTGAGAATCGGAGAAAGGCATATAAAGGAAAACTGAGAAGTTTGCAAAAAAAGTGGTAAGTAGATAGTAGGCTTACATGGAAATTTCAGTAAAATTGGTTCGGAGTGAAAGGTTTTATGACAATGATTGGATAACGTACTTTATTTCATAAAGAAATTAGCTACTCGTGTACTCATTTTTTGTTCTCTCTTTATTCTGGAAATCTATAATTCTCTCAAGCACTTCGAAGTTCACATTTTTATTGAAGTACATAGTTTAGGGGAGATGATATTATTTGAATTTAGGGTGTTTAAGTTTATGCGTTATATTAGGGGTTTATTCACTCAGTAGTTTTTGAATGGCTGTATTTACTGATAGTTATTTTAAGGTCATAATCCCAGATAGTGGAAAAGTAATGTTTTGTATTCGCGCCAATTAGCGCTAGTAATGGAGTCTATGGCCACAGAGGGCATTGTGATTTGTCCTATCGGGTGTCTTTCTATTTTTTTGGGTGTGTAAGTGCATTATTTTCTTGTAGCCAGACGCATTTGAACCTTCTCAACATACGGACGCTGTTTGTTTTGACGGTAAGTCACATGTTGCTCATGTCCATAGTTTATAGAATACAGTCCACTGATTTTGTATCAAATTAAGCATTCTTCTTTTTCTCTCACTTTTTGCGAATCGTGGTAGAAAGAGAGGACACTGTTTTTGGTACTTCGGATTTCGGATTTATTATCTCTGGGAGTAAATTTCGTTTTTTATGGCTTACCTACTTATCTTGGGAAAGGCATTTTATGTAGCATTACAGTTTCTATTTGTATGCATTTCATTATGATTTGACGGTATTTATCTGTTTGCAGGTGATTGTTTTATCTTTAATACTCGTCAATCTATCTTTGCGTGAAGGTTTCTCTTACAATTGTTAAGTTTCTAGTTTTCACTTTCGTTAATTTGTTGGGTTTTTCTAATTTGACGTTATCATGCCAATCGACAACGAGAGTGAACAGGAAAGTGGTTTAGTGAATGATTCACGAGCTATCCGCGCATCGAAGCGGAAGTATGCCATTACGAAGAGTAGACGCGATTCAGTCATTCGGACAATCGAGCGACTGTACTAAATGTCAACTACGGTTTTATCGCAAAGTGAAGAATTATCTGTTTTCTTAAGTCGTGTTTCGTCTTTGCAAGAAGATTTCAAATCTTTTGTCTCGATGACGAATGAATTACGTGAGTTGGCATTTGACTTGAATTTAGACGTGGAGGCGTCTGAAAACGAGCTAGAGGAACGCATTGAATGCCACTATCATAAAATCAACGCTATCGCGAGTCAACTAACGAAGGAATCCCCTTTAACTGTTCGGGAAGGACAAACTTCGTTCTCTCCCTCAATGCGTCTACCGGCTATTAGTAATCCGTCTTTTGATGGCAATTTGTCAAACTTTAAGCAGTTTTTTTAATGTATTTACGAGCTTAATTGACTCAAATAACAAATAAAAGTATTACGCGTCCAAAACCCCTGTGATAGTTTTGCATTCGAAACTATACAGCCTCTGTAGGTCGGGTTTGTACGTATATTGCCAGGTGGGTGATGCATGATCGAGAATCTGGGCATCGGTCGTATTATGGTTTGGCATGTTAGGAGTTTAGTGTTTATAGTCTCCTGAAATCTGTTAAATAAAATTCCGGATAAGGCGAAACTTTTTCTTGTTGCCTTTCAATTGCGTTTTTAGCATTCTTCTCCCATTTTAATTTATCATGAAGTACGGCACCTAAAATTTTCTGAGACGTATTGCTTGGGATGTATTCTCCTTTCCATCGAATGCTTGACGTGTCTTTTTTCTATAGATCCTACGGAAGTGTACACGTGTGTATTTTTGAGCTTACATTTCCCTTATCTACCTTTTATCTAACAAGTTCACATATATTAATCATCAGAATTAGTAAACACTTTAACATATATATTTTTGCATATATAATAGAGACAAGCAAATATTTGTAAATACTCATGGCAATGAAGCCATTACGCAGGGAGAAAAGAACACCACCCCCTCTATATCTCTCTTTATTCTGGATACCAAGAGATTTTCCTCATATTAAACAAGCTAAACTGTGCAATTTTAATATCACTTACCTAAATTGTCCATTAAAAATGCATTCCGGCTTCTTTTCATTTGATTGTATGTTCAAAAGGGATACTTATAGATCTTTTAGAGCACCTCCGTTGTTGTACAAGTCATTACCCAAAAATAACCCCCGTGTTTGCTCAGAAGTTAATAGGAAGAAGCAAACTTTTCATGCATAGAACGGTTGGGATCGGACCGATGAAAATGAAATCCGAAGAATTTTTTCATTGCCCTCACATACACACGCATGCGAGGCATCGAAACAAAAGAAAGGGAATCTCTGTGACGACCGACATGCCCGTATAAACAGGGGTTTGCCGAGCTTTATCTTTTTTTGTTAACTCGTGCGAGAATAAAAGTCAAGGGGGCGTGGTACTCTGTCAGATTCCACAAAGAATCGAAAGAGAATCAGAAATCTCAGCACACACGAATGAATAAAAGGGGGGCCCCTTCGCCGATTTGAAATTCGAGGGGCGGTACACGCTCTGGAAACTCGTATAGAAAGGAGCGGCAAAGAGAGGGAACGTAGCGGCGTGAGAGATAAAAAACGAGTAGGTTATGTAGGATTTGATAGGAGGTTGAGATCTGTGAATGAATTACAGGTGGAACCTTCGAGGATGGATCGTTTCAACTTACCGGAGTATCAGGTCAGGACTGTAACTACTGTAGTTTTTTTTACCGATGGCGTATACAAGAGTAACCTGAGATATATTTGAGTTTCATGATCGTCGATTCAGTACAATGAATCCTTCCCTTTCTCAATCAAATTCTTAGTTATATAAGCTACTTTATCCAATGAACCAGTTTTGATAAATGTGATTGAGCATGCAGTTATTAACATGAGGGATTTAGATCCGAAGAACTTGACAGAGGCTCATTGTAAATTTATGCAGCTTCGTAATAATAAATTTAAAACAGATTATTCTAATTTTTCAAAAATTCGACGTCTGCCAGGCAAACTTATGTCACGCATTTAATGTAGAAACAGGACATCAAATAACTGCAAATTAAGGGTTAACTCAGATTAGTATTTTCCTGATCAGCGGCAATGATTCGTTAACCCTTTTGATGGTGTACGGATATAATCAAAATGCGCTATATCTCAGATAATTATTGAATAAACCAAAATTTTTAGGTCTCTTTACCTTAGATACATGCTTAATTGCTTAAATATGCTTAATTTCCTGACGCATGAATATCCTTTGATAAGGATATGATTACAATTAGGAAAATAATTTGATTTTTGAGAGTGTGATCAGAAACATGAAGCGATGTCTCTGTAGAGATTTAAATTACATATAGTTTCCCGATAATAAGTTATTCTGAAGCAATGGGCCGATTTCGTAAAAATGACTGAAATTGTAGTTTATGGAAAATCAAAGGTAGAGCAAATGCTTAATAGACATCATCCTAACTCTCTTCAGGAAACACCGAGTTAATCACCTCGGTCAGAAAAACTTTCACACTTTCAAAATCAGATAATACCGACTAAGATACCATATCTAATCTAAGAAAAACTCCATAAAAACATTTCGAGGATTCAGAGGACCGGAAAAGAGGAACTCTTAAGATTACCAAAGTTTAAACCACATTCTTTACGACGTCGTTTTTTAAAGACGCTCACGTGCCGCGAGAAGTAATTGTATGCGGGAAAATTTTGGACGCCTTTCGCACGGAAATAAAACATTCTGCGAATCCCTCTCCGAACCACAGAGCCTCGGAAAAACTACGGAAAGCCACACCCACTCAGCCACGGGACCCCCATCCGAAATTTCAGTCAAGCTCTTTTATTTGGTCACGTACGCCGGGGTCGTAACTCGAAGGTGAATGCGGTTACATTAAGAAGCGAGGAGATGAAATAAGGGACTGGAGGGAGGCTGGGGAGTCATGAAGACTTCTGAGAATCAGGAAGGGGACGCCGGACCGCTTTCCTCTTTTTCTGGTCCACGTAGGAATGGATCTAAAACCCTCAACCAAGATGTCGCTCCCGCGGGAGAGGGGGTTTGAAATCTCTCCGCGAATACCACGAGCTTTCTTTTCCTCCAATGTATTTTCCAGTCCCCAATCTTACTCCTAGCCCCAACGAAGCGGGTTACCAAACCATTCCCGGAGTGTCTGCGACGACCTCCCCCTCCTGACCATGGCATTTTATTGTTGAAGACATCTTCTTCATTGACTCCTCATCCCCCTTCACGGTAATTCCGTTCCGTCTTCCTTTTTCCGCACTCCCCATCTACATTCTCCACCTGCTCTATTATGCTCAACCTACTCTAGAACTCCGCTTTTTCCTCTCCTTTCTATTCCATCCGCATATTCTCCGCGATGCCTCCGCTATATTCTCTCTTTCATTACTTCCTTCCCCACTTTCTTCCCCTTTCCATTGCTCATTAGATCTCCCCCTTTTACTGTATTTTTCCTTCAATATCGCTCTCGGTGATTCTGGGCCGTGATAGAGACAAGTTGGAGGCGGCTGACTGCGTTATAACTATTTACAGATCGGTAACAGTTTGTTTCAAAGAGATATTTCATAGTATTTCGGCCAAATCGCGTACTACTGACTTGATCGTTATTTATATAAAGTTTATTATAACACGTTTAGCCAATTGTCTCTATAGAATGTAGAAAAATCTCTTAAAGCCAAACGAGCGCTGTTAATACCCCTCTTCAGCGTTGTTTATTCGTAGATTTGATCGTAGTAGCGAAACCATTCTTGTATATCTCCCTCTAAATGTACTATTTTACTGTTATTTTTCGAAGAAAATTCTTAAACGATGTAAAAGACATCGCCATTTTATTTCTCTGAAGTTTATTACACCCAGAATCCGGCCATTTGACGTTAAAACCATATTCATGGAAATAGATAATTCGGATGTGGAGGTTGAGGCATTACTGCAGAAGATTGATTCAGTTTCATTTAATTTCAAGGCTCTCAAGAGAATTTTTGCTACCTATTATCTTGGCCGACATTTTTTCTCGTGAACACTATATGAGATGTTACCAAGTCTCGCCGTTGATGAAAGAACTCGCTAACGAGGAGTCAATTTCAATTTATTTTAGTAGACAAAGGATTCCATTTTGAGGATTTCCCGCCGGTTAATATGTGTTTTTATAAAATTTCCTCTTCATATTTTTAGTTAATTTTAATTGAAATTATTTCGTAATCACAGTAGAAGCTCAATGTTAGCTGTTTGAAACTGAAATATAATATTCTGCTGAGATCCTTATCATCATACAAACCATTTTGAATCTATAGGCATGTGTAATCCAACCATATATAACTTTCAACGGAGCAACGTGGGTTGATGCGAAAATCATGACACCTGCTATCCTACCATCAAATGCGAATACATAGAAATGTTTAATACACAATTTCTGTATTCGATTTTTTCTTCTTCTTAAAGATGAGTAGCATGAAGAATTCGGAAATCCTCTCACATTATAATATTCTAGGTAACAATCTTATCAATAATCTAGATTGATGATAACAAGGACACGGTCATCTACTAAACATTATACCACCTTTTCTTCTGGTGGATTTTCCGGATCCAGTCATCCTATAAACTAGTGTTTTGTGACAGCATAGCATCCGTTCTTCAAATTAACAGCTTTTCTTCCTGGAATTACATCACTTTCTTTCTATTTCTATGTAGTGGTTGGGCATTTCTGTACAATTCTTTCAATCCCATCTCCTTTATCTTTACTATTCAATTTTACTCTGCTCATTTGAGATGAACGTTACTTAACGTATTTACGTTACATTTACTCCAACTCTATAACAGGCGATCCTAACTCCATGAAGATTATGTCTAATTCTATCTTATTTCGCCTTTATGTGCAGACGCATACGTTTTGCTTGCCATTTCACAGGTCTCCAACTTTTCTCCAACCAATACGCGGTATATTCATTCTTCTCTTTCCTCTGACCGCGGCTAATCTGAGAAGCGGAATCCTGGGCGCACGTGCGATTTAGATTGACTTTAGGGGAGCGTGCGCTGAATTGCGGATTACTTTCTAACGGTGTGCCGGAGTCGTTAGCGTTAATAAAAGGGGTGCGTTAAAAGGGTGGGCGATAGGCGTTAATTTTAAGGGTTTGCTTTTCTCCGCATGTCACTGAGAAGGATTTTTGGTCCATTGATGTTGCAGACGATATGCGGAAGAACGAAAGCGATACTGTTAATGGTTAGCGGAGGAGAACGGAAGTTTTGTTATAAGTCTTGCGGGATCGGCGATATCGTTTCATTGCCTCTCATCAGAGGGAGTAAACTTTTTCACCCTTTAGACGAACATTTCGTAATTTATTTAGCCGCCATTCTTTCATAAAGACGTAGGCTAACTTTACGCTCTGGCATAAAAATGGCAAGCGTTCCGCTTAACTGCAGAGAGTTCAATCTGTATTCAAATCCGGTGGCTATAATGGCAAGATTATGCGTTTACCAAGCCTTTAATAGCTAGATACTTGAATTAATTCTAGATTTTACATAAAGAAACCATAATGGTGAGAAGAACCATAAGGGTGACGCAATCAAGTAGGACGCAGGAATGTCTTAAGTTTGAAACCAGGAAGTGATCGGTGATATATTTATGATAGAATGTGTATCCAAATTTATGTAATACATTATTCTAGAATAATAGAAACGAATTCTAGAGGAGTGTAAGTCAAAGTTACTAAAGTAAGGCTACAGTAAGTTCCCCTAAAATAAATCATTGTTTTTAAACATTTAAAGTATCGATAATATTA
Source organism: Ladona fulva (assembly GCA_000376725.2). Taxonomy (NCBI): domain Eukaryota; kingdom Metazoa; phylum Arthropoda; class Insecta; order Odonata; family Libellulidae; genus Ladona; species Ladona fulva. Next base: position 359,464 of record KZ308296.1, on the reverse strand, counting down.
TTCAAGGTAAGAATAAACTATAGGATATTAAACGTTTGATGTCATTGCGTAAATTATAAAATTACTCGATTGGGTCAGGATTATTTATAGAAGTTGAAGATTTCCTTTATTCGGCACATTAAATTATTAGAACTGTTCACACGGTTGCTATTGATATGTTATGTTTTTCTTAAACGTAAATATGGCCAAAAGAAAATTAAACGTGAGAATGCAATTCACTCTAGCCTAATGAAGGAAATCAAGTTCAGAATAAAGTTAATGATCTTACTATCAAGTTTAATTTCGGAATGAGAGAGCTTGTAATCCTCAACGCATATTAATTCAGAACAACTTACATTGCGTAATAATGAGAAGAAATCATGTACGCAAGCAAAAATGGAATTTAAATATCAATTTCAATACGCGGAATTCGGTTCGTCAAGCTAATCAATCTGACGTAGTTGTTCCCCACACTATGAAACTCCGTTTAGATCATCCATCTTACTTTGACGATGAACATCTCACCAGATCGGTTAAGGACACATAACCTCCCACGTCCTTTTCCGATATCCATTCCAGGGTGGCTTTAGATCGAAGTACCACATGAGTAGGATTTTATTAAGAGAATTGAGAAACGAGATCCCGCAAGCCTTCCTTTAAGGGTCTAACGGCCTGTGAACACTTTGGAATCAGCAGATGAGTTAATGGTCGCACATGGGGTGAAGGATTCCCTTTTGCGATAATTGCTTACAAATGTTGTAAGAGGAGATGTAATGGCCTTAAGGGACCCACGAAACTGGTGGATGGAGTTATGGTTCCTCCTCACAATGCTCGCAAGTACAGTGCGATCACATGGAGGGAGTTGGGAGGCTACTATTAATGCTAAGTAAGGGACGCAGGTGCAACTTGCCGCTGATATATCATCCGGAGTAAACCGTTGCGTTGAAAGGATTGAATCGCCGCGGAATTTGGCCGCGTTGCATTGATTCACGGGGCGCACTCGTTTAATTTCTATGAGAAGCTATGAATTGGCGAAGGATGCTAAAGAGTGAGGTAGAAAGGACACCGTCGGAATAAAGTGCAGAAATGTTTAAATGACCCTGCGGATACCTGCGCTTCCCTTGATTAATTGAATGGTTTGGTGGATGCAATGACTGCAATTGACATTTCCTTCCTTTGCACAGGTTATCATACGGTTATATTATTGAATGAATTCTAGGTATCCAGCTTAACTTTTTTCGAATCCTTATATTACTTTAAGTATTCTCATCATGATCGATTTTTTAATATTCATCTAGGTTTTAGAATTGGATGGATAACGAAATATGACTAAAATGCGAGATAATGTCTATAAATTTAATCCGATTGATTTAACCAACTGATTTCATGTTTTTTCTGCTAAAGGGGGTGGCTGAATCTATTTTGTTAGTAATGAGTAGCAGTTTAGTAATTTAGACACACGGATCTCAAATTTTGAAAACAATAATCAAAAGTGTGTGCATGTCAAAATAATCGAAAGACCAGTAATAGAGCAAGGATAAATGAATAAATAAAATGAAGGCTAAATTATCAGAAGAAGAATGAGTCGTATTTTCGTTTATGAGGTGTCTTTCAATTGTTCCCTTAAATGTGAACATTTGTGTGATATTTTTAAATTCAACATTTTTAATATGGCCAATCAACTGCTTTACTGTGACTTTCACCTTTAGTCTGAACCTTAAGAACAAATTCATACCCGGGGTTTTGTTGAGTTAAATCGTTATGATACAATTATATTCTTTCTATATGCAACTTTTCCGACTACTGGAAACAAGAGTGGAAATTTTAATGTAATTTAAAATTGTAACTTTATTCCCGTTTACAGAGGAAATATATTCATGATTTTCATAAGTAAAATTCTCATCAACACAACATTTAAATCAACTCGCAATCGACGTAAAAACTGCTAATTAACTGAAATATTTGGATTTCAAAATTTCAAGTACGTCATAGTAAATAATAAAATGAATAATTTTTGCAGAAAACGATTCCTTCTCACTCAATGAGAGTGAGGAATTTTCATGAATTCCGTGTATTTAAGAAGAAAAGATATCATTTCATCAGAAACTATCATTTCGTTCCCATTATCGTGTTAATTAATCTCATTCATCACGACGCGTTTTCAAGTTATTCTCACGTCACGAAGCTTGGTAAATACAAGCTCAAATTAAACCAAAACATTTTCAGTCTAACACCGAGTTGTAATTAGCTCTGCAGATCCAATTGCAGCAAATTTGATGTCCCTCAGATTGGATGATGACCTCATAGGCAAAAATCCACGTGTTCCTCGCATTATCGCTAGTACTTCTACTTATGCCACCAAAAATACCCATCTCCATCCATGCCTGAGGGTGTGACAATGTTGATTTAAATCTAAACGCCTCAGCGGATTAATGAAGTGTGCTCTCACCCTTTTCTGAAACGCTTCCCGTTATCTACTCGAAAGAGAAAATCATCAAATGACACTCGCTAACTCAGGGATCGGCCCGTACATCGCAAACTGTCTGAAATCATCAAGTCTTGTCAACGGGGAATGCTCAGATGTGCTCAAGATGGAAGGGGCGTGCCTCTCTCTTTCAGAGCACATGAGGAGAGGGACATGGGACAATCTTTGGAGTAGATTGCTTGAAACTTCAGATATTAGAATATCGCAGTCCGCCCCCTTCATTCTGCTACCGCAAGAGGTCCGCTCCTCATCCCTTTCCAAACCAAATGCAATCGCTCCGCAAGAGGGTGTGGAGGGTCATTACCGCTACCCTCCGGAGGAGAGGTCCAAACCCCGAAATTTGATAAGCCCCCGCTCCGTTCCCTGGGGTGTTTGTGTACGCCGCCTTGGCGTAAGCACGAGGTGAGATGTTTATAAGCAGATATGCTTCAAGCAGTCATGACGCGGGCTTGAATGCAAGCGATGATGATTGTATAATGACGTTGGAGTGAGTTGAAGGATAAGAGATATTCTGATGTGTTTATCTGAAGGTTTCTCCTCGAGTCCTGTCGTTTCACAATTGGCAATACATCAAATGCTACATCTGATGTTGTTTAAATTAAATAGGTTTACATAGTCTCGAGTAATGTATTTTATATAGCTATGTTCGTAATATGAGAGACAGGTTTTTATTTTTTCCTCATCAGAAAAAAANTTATAGCACTGTCAAAATCTGATTCTTTGCAAAACTCCAAGCATTGATTGCTGAGAAGGCGGAAAATCAGGAAAGTATAGAACAATTCAGAGCTTTGTTAATTATTGGTTATTTATTAATCATTGGTTGGTCGTTTTTCGATGATTATCTTTAATAACCGGAAAAGGACCCACCTTACTTGAAATTAAAGGAGAATTTAATTACTCACAAGCTATAAACATCCATCGTCGCGAAGTCTTTTAAATATTCTGATTTAAGATTCAATAGAGAACTATAACAAAATAAAATATTGAAGTAAATTTTATAAATAGGAAATAGGTAACTTTCATAAAACTGGAATTAATAAATGTAGCGCTAGAGTATTATATTAGAATTTTACAGGTAAAAATCATATCTGCGAAGCCGTTTCCTATCGCAGGCATTAAGAATATAAAGCTTTTAAAAAGAAGCCGTTGGAGAAGTGGGTATCGAATACACTGGTAAACGAGATTTGAGTTTTTACGGGAATCAACCAAGAGTGTAAAAGGGTTTTAGTTAAACGAATATAACGGATACAGTGGGTCATTTATTGGGTTAGGAGGAATACTGAATTACAGTTACCTGGAGTGGAAGACGGAAGTAGTTTGATGATAAAAAGAGAGGTTACTCATGAATGGGTGAAAGGCGTTTAGAAGTTACGAGGGTACTTAAAGGCGCTTGGACCTATAGGGTGATTTACTCATTAAAATTATATGGTGTACTGAAACGTTTCGAAAATATTTGTATATTCCATACATATTCCACATAAGTGGAACAGAACTAATATAATCGAGGAAGAGCACGGGATCCATTATAATAACGTTTTTTGTGTTGAATATAAGTTAACGTACATTATTAGCAGGGTATATTTCATATTATTATAGTATATCAAACTCCATAGGACGTCAAATCCGTAACATTATTATTAATAGACCAAACGGCACATTACGAGTTGAATTTGCAGTATTTACAACCTTACGTAATATAACATTTATTAGAAGGTATATACCAATTAATTTAACGATTTCAGAATTTCTATGAAAAAACAATATATTTACAAAATAACCTGAGCAATCATACTATCGCCAGAAAATAAAAGTTTGCACTTAAGGCGAAAACATAAAGATAATGATAATAATAATATTATTATATTACTATACGTATTTAAGAATATAAACTCATATTTTTCGACCATCGTTAGACGGTAAGACGCAATACCTAAAGCATGTAGATATTTACTCTTTAACATCACCTGCAACGATTCTTATCACCTATAATGGCTGGCTACGAAACCTTAAACTCTATTACAATTGGTATTTTCGTTACACTTTAGAGAACGTTTTCCGATCTCTGAACAGACTTCATTATTTTAACACCAAATCCGCCGCCGGGAACAATTCCGCCTCCTGTTAGCCCGCATTTCGCGAAAAACACGCAGGCTACGAAAGACCGTGGTCAATACCCTCAGAATATAAACAAAACACCCGACCGAGTGGGGACGGTAGCACCACAACAAGGGCGCGGCGGGAGAGAGAAACAAGGAAAACGACCCGTAGCACTTTCTCTTTCCCTCCGAATACCTGAGGATAACAAATCCGATGTGATTCGGGTCGCCAGCGAGCATAAAAAAAGAAGTTTTCATCAAAACGCCCTAACGTCTCCGTACCTTTCCCTCTCCCGTGAACCGAAGGGAAATCCTCCTGGTGCCAATCTGCACACCAACCTCGCTCCAATTCGAAAGATGAGATAAAAATGAGTGAAAGAGAGGCGGGGTGAATAGAGAGGGTGAAAGGAGATCCCAAGAGGAGCGGAAACGATGGAGAAAGAGGGGACCTCCGCGGATCCCCCGGAGGGCGAAGACCAGAAAGCTCCATGCCTCTTTTTTATGCAAACTACACCGTATGGCGATGGAAAATGATAGCAGTAAAAGGGGGCTGGATGCAGAGGATATGAGGAGGAGGAATTGGGGACCGGAGGTCAAGTCTCCTCTATTCGGTCCCTGTGTTTTCGAAGGACAGAGCCAGAAGCGAGGGCGAACAAAAGAGATGAGGAATAAACAGCCGAAAGGATGAGTGTGGAAGAGGAAAGGGTTTGGAGGTGTTCTGCGAATGCGTAAAATATGCAAACCTCCGACACGATACCGACTGGAGAGAATGAAAGAGTTTAATATGGAGCTAGTTTTCCCGTTCAGTACTAACACGTAATGTAATTCCCTCTTCAGATCCTCAAGATTCCCTTGTTTCGAGTAATCACTTTAATTATAAATTAATTAGAAGTAGCAACGAAAAATCTTATATTGGTGTGATACATTTGATCTTGGAGTGTTAAATTGCTCTTATTCTTTATCAAAATTCTGAGATAAAACCAAATGAGTTCAAGAAACTTCCGCTAAAAGAAGCGAAATTGATAATATGTAGCAAGGTTTACTAAAAGACGAAATCTATGGAGCACCGAAGAATTTGCAGCTATAGTATTATGCATTCGTTTATAAGACAAATAAAGATAAGGAAAGCAACTGAAACACATTTCAGATAGCAAAAAAAAACTGACGAAAGTTTAACCCAAGAATAAGTAGAGGAAGGATAATGAACTATTAAGTTCATTGCAGTTTTTAAGTATTCGATAACCGCCTTCATTCCGAATACCCTTTTATTCATATGGATTATAGCACAGTCAAAATCTGATTCTTTGCAAAACTCCAAGCATTGATTGCTGAGAAGGCGGAAAATCAGGAAAGTATAGAACAATTCAGAGCTTTGTTAATTATTGGTTATTTATTAATCATTGGTTGGTCGTTTTTCGATGATTATCTTTAATAACCGGAAAACGACCCACCTTACTTGAAATTAAAGGAGAATTTAATTACTCACAAGCTATAAACATCCATCGTCGCGAAGTCTTTTAAATATTCTGATTTAAGATTCAATAGAGAACTATAACCAGACAATTGTTAAACCACCAAATTTACCCTATTATTTAATCAAAACTATCTCCGTAAAGGTAAGCCTCAATGTGTATTACATTTTAATACACGACTAATGATTCTAAATGATTCGCAATGATTTGTATTTCGATTAAATAGAACTTTCTTTTGCTGGAAAAAAATAAAATGTACCTGTAACATAGTCCTCTATGAATGATAACTCCACTATTTAAAAGGTGGCCATTTAGTGTCTTTCTTTATGAAGATAATTAAAAACGAACTCAGAGATCGAATCCTGGTCTAAACTTGGCGTCCTCAAAATTATCTTCTACGGGAAGTGAAGTGGACGTAAAATAAATTAAACATGACCGCTTGCGTACGTACGAGGATGAATTTACCCCGCATGTTCCTCCAGAAATAATGACCCACCCTCTTTCAATCCTAAACCCTTCGGCAACATCCCGCATCGTACCTCTCCGAACCCTACCCGCCGAGATAAAACATAAAAAACCCGGAACCCTCCGATATAGTGAAATAAAGAAACAGGAAAAGAGAAAAGGAACTATGTTCATCTCTTCACGGAAAAATGTAGGAAACGGGCGGAAAAAATAACACTTGCCGCTCGGATGGCATGGCATTTTTTTCGTTAAAGGGAGTAGTGGGTGGCAGGATGGAGCCTTGTGGGACGCCCGATAGAGAAAACCGTAATGGGAGGGGATATGGATATAGATGAGTTAGAAGGAGGGGAGGAGTGTTTTAAGGATGGAAAAGAGGGGGGAATGTGGATACGGCAAAGGGGATTGAGATATAAAGAGAGGATAGAATGGAAGGGGGTCTGTGTTTGGAAGTGTAATGGGAGATTTTTCCTATATAAGGTTCGAAGGATGGAGAGAAAAGTGTGCGTTGGTGTCGGGATGGGTGCGGAAATTGTTGGATATGGAAATATGCGAAGAGGATGATACCGAGGAAGGGTAGAGGGATATCGAAAATTACGTTAAAGCGATAGGAAGGGGAAGAAGAGTATATGAGTGAAGAGAAAGGCAGGAGACAGAGGAGATGGAGCGGTCTGAGAGAGTGAATGAAGAATGGTATTGGAAAGTAAGAAGGCAAAGGATAATGGAGCAAGTCTCATGAAGAAAGTCGGAAGTGATATCATAGATAGAGAGGTAAATAATGTCCAAATAGGACGAAGGAATTGATTAGATTAGAGTGAATTAAATAAAGATGTTCTTCCTTTGGGTAGGGAAACGTGCGCAAGAGAACCAATGAAGAGATAGGTGAGGTGAATCAGTTTAAATGAGTAACATTTCTAAAATAGGAGTTTAGTGGGTAAGAGATACGGCAATGGGGAAAAGGGGAAGAATAAAAAATGGGGGTTGAAAAGAGATATTGATAGCACAGGTGATATTGGGCGGAAGGGAAAATCTGAGGCAAGGAAAGGGTACAGAATTAAGGGATGATATTTAAGACCCCCAAGTGAAATGCGTAATTAAGATAACAAGAAAACATTCTATGTACGATAATTGTAAATACAAAGATATACCCAGCCTTGAATATAAGTTATTCCTTGATACCTTTGTAATACTACTTTGTAATTTCAAAGGGATCGAAGCAAAAAAATCCTGATAAATTCATGATTCCGTGTGTGCAAAAGTTAATAATAGAACTTATATTTGCACGAGTCTTATTCTCTAACGAATTCACTCAGATCAAAATAAGTTTTCAATTATTCTCGTAAAAATAAATTCATATCATCAGCGTTTACTTCTTTCTTTCCGATGTAAGCATTTCTCTTCTACATCTTTTCAGCCTTGCTGGACAAACAAACAGTCCTGTGAACAAGCACCCTATAAGGACATAAAATTGATGCGAAATAATCCTTGAAGCTGGAATGGAGATGCTAGTTAAAAAAAACTTAGCCGTAGATTTGTTATAGTTCTTAGGTGCGGCAGCATATTGATGACAGAAAACAGCAGGCAGCAGTCGTAAAAAGCTTCATACCAACGGAAGCAATATGGTAAACTGCTAATCACCTTTTTTCCGACTTTTACATGACTTACAACCAAAGAAATCATAGAGAAATTTTTAATATTTTCCTAACAGATGGTTCAGATACGTTGATGAGATTTTCGCCTCTTTTCGACATATCAAAAACAAACATTTCATGTTTCCTAGAAAAGTTAAATTAACATTATGACTCCAAAAAATTCACATTTGAAGAAGAGACAAACGGCACACTACCTTTCTTAGATTTAAAAACAATGAGAATACAAATAAAATTGAAATTCAACATCTAACGGAAACCCTCTCACACACACATGTACATACCGTATGACTCAATCACCATATATATCTCAAAAATTAGCCCCATTATATTCCATGATAAAGAGGCTTCTAAAAATACCACTATCATAGAAAGATTTCGATACAGAAACATCATACATCAGAAAAACAAAATGGCTACGATACATATGTTACCAATAATATAATGTGAAAACACAAATTATTTGATCAACGCACGAGCTTAAATCATCAGATGATGTAGGATATAAATTGACAAAACTACCATTCGCACGGGGAAACGGAAATAAACTCAAATCCATATTTTTTTTATTCAATTTCACTCCAATATTTTCCAGTAGCAATAATCTATCAAACCTTCTTCCTAATTCTAAAGACCCAATTTCAGCATCAAGTAAATCCGTCGTCTACGAAATATAATGCCAAGATTGTGACAGAGTCTATAACGGACAGACAAGAGAAAAATAGAAACCAGATTCAAAGAACACATGGCTCAATTAACATAACTAAATACACAGATCAAGCTTCGAACAACACATTCGAGGAAACAGTAACACAATTAACAGAGATTACTTAAAACTTAAAAACTCAGTACATAGGATCTCAAAACTCGACGCATACGAAATTCATTCGCGCACGGAAATCGCCAGCGCATTATGAAAAATTACGTGGGACCAATATCTTCTTCCGTTTTGTTTTTCCTCATTGACGTCACACCACAAAATGCATAAATACCCTACACCACCCCTAACCACACACAGTTATCTTCTCTCCTAGAGTTGCCGAAATCAGAACTTTGTATTAAGAAAAATACTTGCAAAGAGCGACTACGGAAAACCATAACACCGCTGGTTGGAATTTCCTAAAAGTTCGTTTGCTTGCAAACAGCGGCTTTCTGGAGCTTTTCCGGAATTCTAAAGCAGACGGAAAGGCAACTTAGTGACGGTCAAATCGATGTTTCGGTGTAATAAACAAAAAAAAACCATGACTTTTACACATAACCAATGAAAATCGATTTTCTCGCAGAGTTTAAATTATTATGAGGATGTATACTGAGAATAGGACAGAAAAATTCTACCCTACAGGATTTCATCATAAAGCGAAATATTGTATTTAAGTGGAGTAAATGTGTAAAGATTTGTAATTATTTGTATATTTGTAAATGTGGTGTAAAGTTAACTGATAAACTGACATGTGGTCTTGAAACGGATCTTTGTAAACTGTGACTATGGAATTTAGTAGCTGTAATTACAAGAGTTATGAGATATACGTGCATTAGTAGGAATATCAGGAGATGCTATGTAAATTAAGTCTTGTTGTAGTTTTGAGATTTCTAATTCTGTTTGTTAATAGAGTGGTGTTATTTCAGAATTTTTATGATGTTGTTTAGAAAAGTGGGAGATGCCATGCTGTTGTGCATTGTTTGAATCTTTAAATAAGTGTATTTCGTTATTTGATTAAGTTGCCACCTGATTTGTGTATAGCCGTAGCTTAATTTTGTAAATAAATCAAACTTGTTCACTTGATTGCCGCAATTAGGATTCGTAGAGAGGTAAATGAAACTTTATTCGAGTAAATTTCATTTAGAAATGCCAATTATCATTACATCATTTCATGTTTGTGGAAGGTACTTTGAAAGCAAGTTGAACATCTAACTAAAAGTTGATGAAAGTCATCAATACAACGGTATAAGTTTCTATATTACAGTATATTACAATATTTGTTCGGAAACTAATAACTCCCCGAATACGTCACACCGTACCAACAAGGGCCGCAAACACATAATTTTCATAGCCGAACAGTTAGTGTTAACACATAATTCTCATAGCCACGCTCCGACAAAACAAATCCTCTGAAGAATCCCTAGTTATTGTTCGGATTCGCGACTAAATGCGCACGGTGTGCAGTGAAAGCGGGGGAGAGGTAGAAATAAAGGAATGGAGAGGGAGAAAACGGAAAATTATATATGGATATAACCCCGAAAACGGCAGGACGATGATTGAAGTTGGCAGAGAAATTTCAGAATCTTCTCGAATGAGGCAATTGGAGAGAAAAAAGGGGTACGAGTAGAGGAGAAAGATACGACGAGTTCGTATAAAATAAGGAACAGGCACGGATATGAAGTATGAGAGACTGGGAACTGGAATAGTGGTATTTTGTAAAGCGGTTCATGAGGCGGGATTTGCGGGTGAATATGATTGATATGAAGATGGGTTATCTCGGGATATATGAAGTGTGGAAGAGTCTTGGAACTGTGTATTTGAAAGTTACGCGACTCTTGGTTAGTTTCTTTCCTGCCCTTCTCAGCTCTCCAGGGTTTTCGCTGCGATGTTAATTCAGACATAAATATGTGCTTCGGAGAATTTTTACTCTGTCATTAGTAAAATAAAGGTTTCTTGACTTGCAAAGCGGAATCTGTTTCTTGGTTCCTACGAATACGTATCAGAAGGCTCTTTATCTGATTTGTATTTCCATTTAAGCTGATATTCAATTCAATTTCGGGATGAGGTGTCATTCTTTGATTTCAATGAAGTTAATGAATTAATTTTTTCACCAATTCACACATCTAGGATACACAATACGTGATATTGATATCGTTCCGGTTGTGTTCTTTAATCAATATGAATAGGAGGTCAATATGAATAGGAGGCACTCATACGATGATACTCTGGCAAGTTTTTATGGCAAAGCACAAAGACACACGAGATTGTAAAGATTTCATGTAATCATCGATATTATTCCTTAACAACATTTTTTACAAGTTAATTTGATAACTGGTTAGCAGCCTCTGACCCCTGAGGGCAGGATCACATTACCCCTGTCACACTTACAGGGTACGTACATAGATGTAGATCCTTAAATCATCTCGAGAGTAGAGCTGCTCGTCTTGTAGAATGAATGAAGGATTTATGAACCGACTTTCGTTAGACCGAAGCAATATAATGTTTTTCTTATAAACATTTTGATTATTCTATCTTAATAAATAGCGATATCAAAATACTCAATTCAAGACGCTCAAACATGAGTGTATACTACCATCATGAGGACAACTTTGTAAAAAATTTAGTAAGTTGTCAAGGAGACAATTTGTCACACTGTGATAGAAGATATCATGAAAGTAAGGCAATTACTTACATATAATCCATTGAAATTTACTGCAATAATAAACCTACCAATAATCAATTAGAAAATATTGACAGTAAACATGCCGTAACGCAACTCTAAAATGGAAGCTGGAAGCATGAATGTTAATATAAATTGTATGGCAACATTTGTGCGATTCTAATTTCCATTGGAAATACGTAGCGTGATATATAAATTATAAGTTGCTTTCATATAGTACTCACTGTTCCAATGTATGCATAAAAACTTAATAGTGTTGTAATTAATTGGGTTTGAATAATATATACTGTCTTCCATGTGTGGTATCAACCGCTGTACAATGACTTTTAGCTGCACAATAGCTAATTTCTATTGGAAATACGTATCGTCAGTATAAATTATACCTTCATTTCATATATCTAGCTCTTTTCACACTCTCTGTTCCAATATATGCACACAAACTTAATAGAGCTGTAATAAGTTGGGTTTGAATAGTATATATTGTCTTCCATGTGCGGTATCAACCGCTGAACAATGGCATTTTAGGAGCTTTTCACGAACTGTAATGTCTTACCACCGCCTCGTTCCTTTTCTTCATTTAATGTGTGTTTCAAAACCATGAGAATAATGCCTCCTGCTACTACTTTATAAGTGCTGTAAATGTCCTCAGCATGAGAAAATTAAATATGTTCGTTTTCTAAATTTAAAAAATCTAATTCATTGGATTCCCAAAGCTGTGACCAATCGAAACACATTCGATGTCAAAATGATATTCATTGGGTAGGACTTCAGAATCTATATAAATCACTCTGAAGACATTTTGTAAGTAAACACTCTCATCACAAGAGCTAAGTATACCAGCAAATAAAACTTATTTATAAGATGCGTGTAAAATGAATCTTCTGGTGCCAGCTGAAAACATCGTATGGAATCGACGAAGAGACGCCTCTCTCAGATCCACCGATAAATACTTCCTCGGGCAACGAAGACTTCTGAAGTCAGCCATCACCATTCCGGACGAAAGAAACGATAGAAAAAAGGCGGGAGGAATCTGCGGAAAGCGCAAATAGGGGACATGAGAAGGGAAAAGCGCCGGAAAGGGGAAAGATAGAGCGATTTGAGTCGGGGGCGAGATAGGGAAGGGGGGAAATTGGGGGTGGCAGGGCTAAAAGAGGAATGAGGAAAGATCCACGTTTTATGTTCCAGTATTAATACCCTGAGAAGGGCGTCAAAACTTTCCTCAGTATAAGCAACGAGGATAGGAACAGTGGGGGTGGAGGGGGAGGTGGGGGTGAGGGGAGGCTGACGGGTGGTCTCGTGGCTGGCGAATATGACATCATTTCCGCTCCCATGGGTGCCTGGGAAGCTGTGCCTGTGAAAGAGAGCGTCGTTTCGGTTCCGTTCAGGGAATCCGTGGAGAAAGGAAGAAGTTAGGAAAAGTGGAGAAAGAAGGGATGTAGGGATAGGGAATTGAAGAAGAAACGGAGATATTTGCGCTGAAGAAAGGGTAGAGGAGGAGAGAAGGATGGATTGAAATTGAAATTTTACTGAAGGAAGGAAGAAGTCAAAGCAGAATGAGTAGATTTCAGAGAAAGACCAAATAATGGAAAAATATATAAAGGAAGGTAAATATTCAATAATAAGGTAACATAGAGAATAGTAGTGGAAATATAGCAATAAATAAAGAGAAATGAAACAAATTGGAGAAAGATTGATGAGGATGATGTTGAGTTATAAAAGAGAGAAGGGCCAATTGGAGAGACTTGAAGCTAGGAGCTAGGTAGAGAATTAACTGAGAAATGAAGTAAATAAGTAAACAAAGGTTATATATGAATGAAAAAACGGAAAAAAACTAAAATATTCAACCAAAATAGCATTGATAATCAATACTGATGCTAGGAATTGACAATCGATATTAATCAAATAAGTGAGCATAAGTGAAATGAAATGGGGTTGGATGACAGTAGTAAAATAAATAGAATGAAAATAAAAATTTCCCTAAAGGTGAGGCACTGACAGTTGTTGAGGATCGACAGAAATACCAAGAATTGGAGAATAACGCCTAAGTAAAGAATCATCCCGTTGAGCTTTCACAGTCATTCAAATGAATCGGCGAAATAAAAGAATGCGAAAGTGAAGATGTACGTATGTACATGTATTAGGTCAACAAACCCAACAAGATAATAATTTTAAATTAAAGGTAAGATTACTAAGGGTAAGAATCTGCGAACAAATGTCTAAGCGAGAGAAAGAAGAATTATTTTTTATTTAATATCAGGAATAATGTTCATCCTTTTATCTAACTTTTTCAACGTATTCCACTATAAAATTTACCGAATTTCTATTTATGATACATTAGAACAATGCATCAAAAATTATTTGTAAGAATGATTAAGTCGATAAACATTAATTCTGGCTGTGATGCTTAACTTTCCTTGATAAAGCAAGATTATCGAGGTCATCAGAGCTGATTTTGAAAAATGAAAAATATCATAAATGAATAAATCAAACAACCTTTAATCTTCATTTACATGAAGAGTATTCATAATTATGGATACTATGGATACCATGGTACCATTGTAGTAATACCATATGAACTTTAATCAGGAAAATTACTAATATATTATCCATATTTTACAGAATTCAGAAATTCTCCTCGTTTACTCGTAAACTAACTGCCGAAGTTTGACTAGGTAGACTTGGAACATCGTTCCGTGTTGAATGATAAAAGCAATACGAGGAAAGCATGGTTTCCTTTTGGATGTTTCTAAGCGTTGAAAAGACACTGATGTGCAGTCAGATATAAGTGAGATATGTAATTTTACGTGTGAAACATGGAATCCCCTGTATGGCGACGAGCCTGCACGTATGTACGTTAGTCCACTAGTTACGAGTAGCAGTGTATTGGAAAATATACTCTAATGCAGCCGACCAGAGCCATAAAACTTCTCGGAATATAAGAACCCAGGCACATGCGGTCTTTGCTGCAACTTTTGGTGAAATGAAATACTGTCACCGGATGACGGTATGCAACTAATATGTGGTGATAAGCATGGAATTTGGCTGTGCCACCAAAAACATGTTTTAAGTGAATGAATAAGTTGATATTTTGAGAATGAAAATTTTGTTTACAACTTTCTTGTTTTCATTTAGTTTTTATCATAAAAGCGTGATTTTGTCGTCCCATAATGACACATGTTTTGATTTTCATTTTCACGACTGTTGGTGAACATTTCTAGATATCCATTGCTGGTCAGTGTGTAACTGATTTAATTTAGTTAAGTTTCACAAGTTCCTCCTACCCCTCATTTATTGCCAAAATCATTTACAAACGTTTGTATTACAGGGAAAACTTCTGAATTTAATAAATTACGTATTTTTACATTTTTATTTATTTCGTAATTCCCCACAAGCTCTTATTTGTTGGAAAATAGCAGTGGTAGACGTTAACAATAACAGAGGTCGAACACATCCAACGATTCCTTAACCTAAAATATCCGTTCAGGACACAAACCTGGGACCTTGGAGTTAGAGCTCTGGAACAGAAACCACTCCGCCACTGCGGCGGCCAATGTATGTACTGTACCAAATTCTGTTGCGAGCTAAACCACACGTCTGGCATTTAGTCTAATTTACGCCGAGAAATAAGAAAGTAGTAAGTAAATGTGTCCTATTATATTTCACATTTACATCGAAAGGCGAATTTTGGCGAGAAAATTAGTATGAAGTAGCACAAGTGAACAATAATGGAAAGGTGTATCGTGTCTTACGTAATTACGTTACTCTCCGATTGGAAGGGAATGCTGCGATAGCCATTTCCTTACACAAAATTTGAAATCTGTATATGCTATCACTCTTATGATGTGTCATCTATCTATCCATCATCTCGTGTATGCACAATTACCTCATATATGAAAATCAAATTACATTATCTCAGCGATACAAATTTCATTTCTGCAACCTAACCTCATACTTATGGTCCTATCGCCGAATATTTTGAAGTAAATCGCACGCGAAGTCAAACCAATTTAATTTATCCCTGAAAAAAGGCGTCATTCACCAATTACGTCCGGACCATATTCTTGCCTTCGGACCAGAAAATAAATCACATCTTCCAAAGCGGGCGAGAAACTTTAATGCACCGGCATATTGACAGATGCGAACTTTTACGCGTTGGGGTAATAAAAGAGGACGGAGTGAAGGGAGCGGATTGCGCGGGAGGCGAGCTCTTTTCTTTCCCTTCTAGACAAGACTTTGACGCCTCATTAACGCCGAGCGCCTCGCACCCTCTCAATCCAAACCTCTCTTTTTTATCTTTTCGTTCGCTTTATTTCCCCTCCCCGGCCATCCAATCCGGCGCGACGTAAGAATTCGAGATTAAGTCGGCGATCATAAAAAAAATCAATCCGCCGTTTACAGCTAAATCAGAGAGGGACTAAGGGACGGAACGAGGTGGAAGTAAAGAGAAGGGTGAAAAAGGGATAGTATAGGGATCGGGATATTTTCTAAGGGTACGGTGAGACGCATTGAGCCACGTAAAAAAACTTCTCGCGAAGGCGAAATCCGATTCGCATTTTTTTTACGATCTTCCTTTTATTTAAAAGTCCAATCTTAAAAGGAAGAGCCCCATCCTTACTCCCCACTTGGAGATATTTATATGAGGGGATAAAAAAGGAGGAATAAAAGGGGTTTTGAGGAGCGGTACGAAGTCGAGGAAAGAGAGCAAAACAATTCCCATCACAATAACCCCACCTTCTGAGGAGGAATCAAATCCGTCCCGTGGAGGGTGAAATGAATGAGGAAATTTGCTGTCAAAGAGTGATTTATAGAAGCTGCGGGGAAAGGGAGCGGAAAATTTTTCCAATAATTATGAAGGTTGTTAGTGTCATGTTCAAAGGTAAGTTCTAAATCACGTATGTTTGGCATCTATGCTATTGCTTAATTGTATGCCAATCGAATATGATTCAACCCTATATCAATTGTATGCATCTACGAAACACCATTTATTTATATAGTGCTTCAAGTTTTCTCAATCGTCACCTTAATGGTAAACCAAGTCATTTCAACTAATGCTGTTGGAAATAGCCCCATCACCTCGAAACGTACCGAATTTTACGCACAGTGTGTACTTTTGGTTTATTTAAAGTTAAGTAATCACATCTTGATTATAATGTATTTGTTCAACCTTGGACTTTGATTTTGAAAACTGATTCGAATTTGTTTTAGTCTGATCGCGGCTTAAAGCCAATTAAATAAGCCAACTTGACACAAAGATAAAATATTTCTGTGTATTTTCTACGTATTTTCATCTTTTTAACCGACATGATACCTATTTAGTCTTCAATTTCAGTTCCAATAACGCAGTTAACAACATTTCAGACTCTACATTACATACTAAGTAATTTATCTGAAATCTATATATTATCATCATACGCTGTACATACTAAGTAATTTATCTGAAATCTATATATTATCATCATACGCTGTACCTTTTCCCATTTCACTTTACATGGAAAATGTTTCGGCATCAAGCATGCCCCATGTTTCTTTCCTCACATAGAAAAAAAATTATTGTTCTTCTCGTTGCCCTTAAATTTTCTCTTTCTATGTATTTATAATTTTAGTTGAGCACAAGTAAATACATGGGGGAAATACTAAGACAAAAGGTATTGAATATTGCAAAGAGAAAGAGATTATTCGTCAATAGGAAAAGGAAAGAATATTCTGGAAGGAAGGAAAATTCTGGCACACAGTCCAGCGTAGAAGACTAATGCAAGTCATGACAAAGTAACTCAGTAACAAAGACTCAGTTTCTTACGCAAACCTTACCCAAGCAACTTATCGCAGCTCCTGATAACCCTCTCGAAACCCTCGAAGGAAATAAAAAGAGCTAAGGATACTGACTCTACTTCTTTCGGCTTAACATAGAGGGGAATTAAACCATGAAGCTCGAAAGATTTGATACGATAGAGTGAGATATTGGCTTGGCTTTACGGTTCCGCCGGAAGCGGGCGCTTTGGACCTTTTGAGAAAGGGCGTGAGAAGGTGGTATTCCAGATTCGGTATCGGGGAAGGGCGTCCCTGGGGCCGGGGAAACGAGGAACTGGGGGAATACAGGGGTTCGTAAAGAAGGACTCTCACAGAGCCGTATTTTTACGATCGAGACCCGCCGCGATCCCGCGTAGAAAAAGAGGAAGAAAGAAGATTATATTCCGGACTGCCGCAGCAGTATTTGACGCCATAGGGATACCCCCAAGAATATGCCCTCCATGAAAGTCCAACCTACTCGTTTAGTATCATTTTAATTTAATGTTAGCTTTTTTAAATTTATTTTAATCACTCCTTACGTCCTATCTTCTCAGATTTCAGCCGCGTAATTGTTAACTGCCACGTTTTATTTAAAATCTGTTATCTGCTGAAAAAAGAAGCCGAATCTGGATAGTTATTTTTGTAGCAATAGTTATTTGATTTCGTAAGCAATTTTTTATTTCAGACACTTTCCTCCGCATATCTTTACGAACTATTAGACAATGAAACTGCAGATTTTATGCCAAATGTTTCAACAATATTCTAGCTTTGATTAGTAAAATTTAACTCACGAGAATTCTAATCACTTCATTACTCCTTTAGGTAACTATTTGTGAAATTTGGCAGACGTGATAGATTTGTTAAATCAGACCGTTATGCAAGGGAGAACAGAAGATTGGAAAAATTGGAGATGAAGAGCTAACAAAGAATTTTGAAAAAATGGGCATATTGTGTGATGAATGAAGATATCCTTAGAAGAGGAAATTACGGAAGATGCATGAGGAAAACATTGATTCATGAGTGAAGTCGTTCGTAAGTGAGACTTCATAACAATAGTGGTTAAAATAACTATTTACAAGCTTCAAAATATGTCTTTATTGGCGACCGGTTTCAGATACTTATAGCATTCATCAAGCTACGGTATCTTGTGGTAGTTTTCGCCTAATGGTGAAGCTTGAAATTGTTATTACAATCATTATTGTAGAACATTGATATAATGGAAAGGTTAAATATTTGCCCAATGTTTAAGGTTCAACATTATGCTGTTGATAGTATCGAAAAGAATAATGGGAGGGACATAGACTTAGGTTACTTTACAAGAGGCAGGTAATGTATAGTGCTAAGTAAAAAAAAGAAAGGATGGAACACGGCTGTTAATGAAGTAGATGTTTAAAACCACCCCGAAAGCCGTAATTCGGCAAGCGGAACTCGCCCTAAGGGACAAACGGGAAGCTCCTGATTACCGATTTCTGGGAAGTCTCAATGATAATTTCAGGGACAAAGCCTCCATCTTCAGGGGGTCTTCGCAAAGGAATTCTGTAATCCGGATCTTCCAGTTAGTCTCTTAGCGAGAGTTACGCTTACGCCGAAATACGACTTACGGAGTGTTTTTAAACCTCTAGTTTAGCGTAAAGTTTAAGATTTGTGAGAATATGAAGCGATTGGCTGGAAATGGAACAACTTGGAAAGTTGTTATTGTACAATCTTTTTGTTATGAATCCATGAAGATGACTAATATTAATCTAAACCGAAATTGAACGATCTCTTATGTGGGCCTCACTCATCACTGGTTGAGGATATCAGCACTGCTTAATGCATTTGTTAATTGCAATCCGAATTCATACCGCTAAACGGTGTAGCATTATGTTTAGGATGGAAATTTTTTTACTCCCCGCCATGTTTGCTAAACGATAATATATCTCGTGCAATTAAGAGCATTCGAAAATAAAAATATAGAAGCATTTAGTAGTATTCGATAATTTTCGGCAAACCTAATGCTTAGTTGTATTTTCCAGAGCTTCAACATGCGGTGAAACTATTATCATTGGCACACCGGCCCTTATGGACTGTTGTCCAGCACCGTCCCTTTTAATATCAAGGTTTGTAATTTAAATTTGTCATCGGTACATACCTGTATTTTAAGTATGAGTTTGCATTTATACTGTCTAATCTTTCCAGTCATGCTGCTTACACTCCTTTTTCTCATATTATCTTTGATCTCTTCTCTGTAAATTTTAGTTGCTAGTGGGAGGAGGTTTCGCAGACCTTTCACGCCCCTTTCTCGTGGTGTTTCTCTGGTGTTTTCGTAGTGTTTCTCTGCTTAGGGCTGACAATTATTATTTAGTTCATATAATACCCCTTCCGTTTGTTGTTGTTTCTCATATTTCACTCCCGGAAGCTATTTTTTAATCTCTAATTACATAGGAATAGATATAAGAAGAGACTAACTGGACTTTAACTCGCCGTAAAATATGACAGTTTTATTACTATTGTTAATGATATCTAGTCTTGGTTCATGTGCGACTTAATGTTTTGGCATGAAAGTGCTTATGACGTAAATCTGTGCCTATGCGCTTTTTACGTGGCGATGCCGAGTGAATGTTTTCCAAATAACAGGAGCGTTGCGAAGGCCCTGAGGGTACAAAATTTTCCGCCCGTTTTCCGAGTCGATTTCATCCCCCGCCGATCCGTGTTTTCTCCGTTGAAAATTAAATAAAAAATGACACGGTCTAGCTGGGCAAAAAACGGAAAGGAAGAGAAGCGCTGGATTTATTTTGCCATCTCTTTTCCTTTTGTAGCTTTCGAAAGTGGCGGACATGAATAAATATTATGATAAGAGGGGAATGATGAAAGTCTAAGGGATGTGGGAAGGGGAGCAAGCAAAAGAAATATTCGAAGATGGCGGCAAGGCATCAGTAGAAGATATAAGGTAAACAGAATTCTGAAAGAAAAACAAGCGACTGTTTTGGAATGATATAAGGACGAGAAGAGATGCATGCAGATAGAGAATGTTTCGGCGGAAGTTCAGGTTCTCTTTCCCCTGACAATATGCTGGCAGTCATGAATTATTCTTTCGCTGTGGCAGTTTTACAGGTAAAGAGATAGCTGCAAGGGAGCTGTTTCTCGGAAAGCGAATTTGTAAGGTGGATCTAACAGACTTTTTCTAATCTTCTGAACTCCCAAGTTTCTGTAATCGGGAGTTTAAAATTATTATAAATATTAATACAGCTTATGAGGAGAAAGTTATCAATTAAATAGAAAAGTAACGATAGTTTACGCCTCGCTCTATGTCTATTCATTTTGATATGTGTGTAAACCGTATATGTTTCATAGGTTTCCATAGGTTCTTGGTGTACATGTAGTCATTTTTGTTTTTTATTTGGTGTAAAGATCCCATTACATTTACACCTCTTCCTTTAGAATAAGCTGATTCACGTATTTTATGGTAGGCCATGCATCGTTTTGTACTTCGTAGCATCTAAACTACGAAAAAGGGAATTAAATCGGAGAAAATTTTACCGAGAATTGGTTAAGCAAAAAAATTAAATCACACTTAAGGAGATAGATATGAAAAATGAAGGAAAAGTTACAGTTTTATAGTTTACTAAGTAAACATCGATTAACATCCGCTATCACAGGAATCCTGATATTACCCTGAGAAACGTTTGATATTCAGAAAAACTATAATTCCCATAAACTGTATAGTCTCGGCCTTCCCTTGGTGGTGGTAATTCATGACTAATAAATAGGAACACATAAATATAAAGGACAATTTATTTATAAATATAAAAATTGTACTATGCCATAAGATAACATCACGAGACTACCCGAGAATTGAGGGTTTGTTCATAGACGAAGATAAGGTATGGCCTTGAAACCTTGATCGTTTTTATCTTGCTCGTGATATAGTACGATTTTATTTCTTTTAAATACATCGTCTTTCGGTCTGTTGTGTATTTATTTATTTAATTCTAACTGTATTCCTGTATTATTTTAGGGTAACATAAGCAATCATTCTAAACATAAAAAAACGCATCGGTTACGCGTGAAATATACAAATTACCTAATTAATAAGATAATTAAGATACTACAACCGTTTGTAGATATTTTATTTATTGCTTAAGTATCAAAGAGGTATTACTTATTTCCTATTGACTATGAAATTACTTTGCTAAAATGGAAATTCCTAACCATATTCCTAAAATATGCCTACATAACATGGTAGCATGAAATACATTTTTTCATTCGTTTTATGACTTATAAAAACTATAAATTCTTACGGAAATTTTAGTTCTCACTCAGAAGTCCTCTTTAAGTTAAACTCTCAATCGAAAAATATCCATATAGAGTAATTACATTCTAACTTGATGCATTATTTCAAGACAATAGTAATCTCGAGAAAAGTGAATCGCTTTGGAAGACAAATGTCATTTATCGGCAACCTCCTCTGCTGAATAAGTCTCGAACTGAGAGTTCATTTGGCTCGAAACAATAGAGAAGCTCTAAGATTTCATAATACCCCTCTAAGTCAAGACCTTCATCAGACCAAATTAGCGGAGGAGAGGAATATTAAGGCGGAATAATCGAAACAGCGAGTAATTCACTCCTTTTATGGAAAAAGAGGCTATTCCAGCGCCGTCACTCGGATAAAAAGAAAAAGAACCTTCCGACGGAAGAAGGTAATACTTCGGGACGAAGAGAGAAAATCATTGGAGGACGAGGAAGAAAGAGGTGGAAAGGGGAAAAGAAAGGGGAAGGAAGCAATAAATAGCGGAGTTTGAGGATAAAGGATAAGGAGGAAGAATAATACGCATGAAGGTAGGAGGGGAGAGGCCTTAAGAGGAGGAGAGGATAGGACTGAGTTTAGGAAGGGCAAGAGACGTTGGGTGGAGGTAAACGACCAGGAAGATAGTGGGCCCACGGCCTTTCTCATCCCTACGAGAACATTCCAAATAACGGCTCTCCCACTCCCTTCCTATCCCAAACCTCTTCGCATTATATATCTCTTGGTCTCTCTTTACAGCCCAGAATCGAAAGCTATTAAACGGGGCCGGTTTTTGGAGGAGGGATAGTCTCAGTGGCGAGGGGGGTAGGTGGAGGAAATAGCCAAAGAATCGGGGAATCTCTGAATGGTATGAGTGAAGAAAATGGCTGAGACTTGGAAGGCTGCTAGGAAAGATAGGGGATGATGGGATGGGTGAAAAGTACAACTCTACAGCATAGAGAAGTTTGCTTTGAAGGATGACCCTTTTGAAGCATGTCTATAAAGTATTCACGCCAAAGACCGGTTACTCAACCCCTTTATCATTAGGTAACTCTGAAAGTTTTGGGAAGGGGATGAGGCTTACTTGATAAGATGAGGAGTGAGGGCACTGAATCATTCATTGAATCAGAATGCCAACAGTGACAAAAGAATACTTAATCGAAACAGAATGTCAATGTTTCTCATAGCCTGATGCTAGAGAGAAATGAAAGATATCGATGTCACTGGGAATCGAACACACATCTCTCACATCCGGGAGAATGTTGAAGCCAAAAAGATACCACGACAAGTCATGCCCACTCTGCTTCATGGGGAACTTTCGCTGAGGATGCTATTATCCAGCATAATTCATATATCAGAAGTTTTCATGCTGGTATAGTCATTAACAGTAAATACAATTCAACGAAAGATACATTACCCTATTTGTACTAAAGGACAAAGTTAATAATAACCCATTTATCAAACCATTGTAACTGACTCCTTGTGAAGGATGGGACGTAAGAGAAATATGGATGTAAAGGGTAGGAAAGAACTCCTGACATGTACTGCGGGGGGGTAAAATAGGATGGATTTTACGCCAATGAAGGGATAGAAATCTAGGCTGTCTTAATAGAGAGGGTGAAGCTCACAGCTTCAAACGGGTGTGAGAGCGATGCTGGGGTATGAAGGGGGAGGTAGCGCGGGGAATTGTGGGTAAAAGGATAGGGAGTAAATGGCGGGAGAGGCACACACACAAAAGCCCCGGAGGGCTCCCGGGTAATTATTCCCGTACAAGATCTCGTAAAACATGGGGCAAAAGAGGCTAGATGCTCTCCGGAGGTGGGAGTGTGTGTGTGGGGCGGGAAAATGGGAAAGAGGGGCTTAAAGGATTCCTCGCGAATTTTAGGAAAGTGAGATGAGTTGGAAGGAATGGCGGGATGTGTAAGTGAATGGAGGAAGAAAAGGAAATAAAGAAGGGGGAGGGGATTTGGATCAGCTGAGAAGAGAGTGATCGGAGAGCGGAGGGTCGTAAAATATTACGTTTGCTGCGAGGATGGGGGGTTCGTTTGCGATGTGGAAAAGTAACGATCCTCGCAAAATGCGCCTTGCTCTCTTCGTCCTCAAGTTGATGACGCTAGGAATTTAAATTTTTTACTGTGAAAGGGTCAAGCAATTTGAGGATATAGTTCATTGCCATATTATCGCTGAAATTGCACCGTACTAATACCTATTTATTTTTGATAATATTTCAAGTATAAAATTACGACAGAGAACCTTTCTTTTGGAAATTTAGCTCCCGTATTCAGACGCGTATCTTTTCCTACTCACAAGTCTGGAGGAAAGAAAGAATATGTTTCGCTCACCATTTGGTGTAGTACAGTGTAAAATTCTTCTTTACTTACTTTCTCCATGTCCTATTCATGACTAATATAATATGAAACGTACTCTGCATGACTTATGTTGAATAATGGCATACATGTTTACTAATCCTTCTAGAGTGCTTTGAAAAGTGTTATTCATAGGGTCATTGGGCTGCTCTTTAGCTATGTTTTGACATTCTGAATTTGTGAGAAAAGAGTGGAAATATTACTTCACTTCTCCGAAGTTTTCGAAGCCAATGGAGGAGGCGATAAGGACCCAACCAGCCTTCATATGAGGACTACACCGATAGATTTGGAGATGAGGAAGCTCAATTTCCCCTTATAAAAATATACATACTATTTCAATAATTAAAAGGGAATCATATTTATAATGTAGTAATTCCCATTATGTTGCGTAATTCTGATACTCATATAACGATATTTTGAGGAGCTCAAGCCCTTAATTTGAAAGTCTACCTTAAAATTATTTATCTTATGGTTTTACATTGTGATATATTTTTTCTAATAGTAATTTAACATTCCAATTAGGAAAATTAAAATTATTACACTCGTTCTCATTTAACGAGATATTGACAAAACACACTTGAACATGAGCCTAGAATGACCAGTTACCGCATATCCCCTGCCTTAAGACACCAGACACTCTAAGCCGAACTATAGCATTCTGCACTCAGTCTTACAGTGTAGTGTCTTCGTAAAACCTAGTGAGATGTAATCAGAGAAACAGCGGCTTGAATATAGAATGCTTATTATGAAGAGGACAATGATAA
Organism: Ladona fulva; assembly: GCA_000376725.2. Taxonomy (NCBI): domain Eukaryota; kingdom Metazoa; phylum Arthropoda; class Insecta; order Odonata; family Libellulidae; genus Ladona; species Ladona fulva. The sequence goes on along the minus strand of KZ308296.1, from coordinate 334,760 downwards.
GATGTACGTATCCTAGAGAAATAGAGGATATTCGAATCACCTAAAATCGGAAAATCCCGTAGCCACATTTCACTCGCGGGAACCAAAATGATTATGAATGGTGTTATATCCAATACTGATTTAGAAGAAAGGCAAAAATATATGATAAGGCATGATATCGTTCATCGATATAAAAGTAAATTGTGATATTAGTAATGACTATGTTAAGACGAAATAATTGCAAAATTTACTCAGGGTATTACATTTCCTATTATCTAAATAGGGTACTCCAAACGGTCATTTTCTATTGTAAGGTCTCGCTCAATCATTAATTTTGCGAGAGACATACAATATAATCTTTAATATACATAACTAATTCGTACTAATGGGACACTCTAATGCAAACAGACGGATACGTGACAATACTGCCAAAAGCTGAAGCATAAGAATTCATGACAACAGGGTAGTTAATTTAAGACTTAATATTAAACAGTAATTACTTAGATAATTCACTCAAATTTGATATATAAAATTCCTTTTCATAAAAAATGCTAAATTTGGGCACGTCATACCTTACATAACCAACATATTAACATGCGATAGTTTGACCTACTGAAATAGCTAACAGAGACTCCTTCTAGAGGATCAATATCCATAAGGTGGCCAATAATAGTTTATAATACACGATCTAGCTTCAACGTAGACTATCGGAAGCTATATAAAAGACTCAATCATAAAATTCGTTGAAATAATATCTCAATGAATATAAAAGAGTAGCAAAATTCCAAAATATAATTTATTCATAGCCTCGGTAGTATAAAAGGCATTTTTAGTGTTGAAAATTTCCCACCGTAAAGGACATTACCTTGAAGTCATTTTCGACTGATGGATTCATAATACACGACTTGTATATAAATTGGTTACAAATTTCATAAAATCTATTATTAACTCAGTAACAGTAACTAACGTTGATATCCATTAGCTATCAAAGAGTATAATTTTTATTGTTTACCTACGCTGTTATAAGCATAAATGTTATGAAAGAGTTCTGTATTATGATTTTTTCTTTTTAAAAGAAGTTAAATGAAAATTACCTAGTATATGTTGCATGTTTACCTAGAAAGAATTGGAAGCCTTAATCATGGTTCAGTGATTGAGCTTATGAAAACTACTGGGAATTTATTACCATGCATAAAATTGAACGAAGAGATTATAATTGATATGACATATTAATCTATGAATATTTATAACGATAGTTGTATAAATGTAGCAGAATAATCCACTATTCGTTAAATCTACGTATGATTATACGTTATGTTGGAATAAATAAAATTATATATATTATATTATAAATAATCATATAGTTGTGAGAAATTAGCACAAGCGCGCAGAATTTCACCAATCTATTTTTATATTTTAAATTCTAAAGTGCGTATTCCATTAAAACACGTCCGAATTACTTTTTTGTGCCTTCAGAAAGGCCCATTTGAGTTAGAAAAGATAAGACAGATTAAATTAAGTTCCTCGTTTATTCTCAACCTACTCATCGAGGCGCTTACGTAGAGAAAGGGAAAATACTCTCAATTGCAGTCCAATATCCTCGATAATCTCAAATGTAAATATCTCTTGCGCTATAAACTCCTGGCAATTTCCATTTCCTTGTATTTTCCTTAATGACATTTAGAGAACGGGAAAAATCCTCGCTGTCCAATCTATTGCGGCATAAAGGTCTGAATAAGAGAACAAAATCCAATCAACCCGTCACAAGAGGGACTTTTCCAACCATTTAGCCCCTCTGCATCTCTTATGAGGACATCTAAATAAATTGAAAAAAATTCTCACGATATCGAAATATCCCCATCAGCTCCGGGTCCATTTTCTAGGATTATCGAATTCATGATACTTAGGAAGTATTCCGCATGGTAAGAATTTCATCTTCAATCCTTAAAAATATCAGAAGTCTCGCTTAACATTAAGTCAGTAAAATGAACCGCATGATTTAAAAAATTAATTTAATGCATACTATTGTTGAACTATTGGCTGAATTTGACAATATATAAACGTAACTCCTTAAATATATTTATGAATGAAGAAAATAATTGCCCCAGTTTCCCAGTTGAGTGGAAGTAAGGAAACATTATTATTTTCGAGATTATTCATATAGACTGACGCAATCATTGGGTTCTAATTAAAGCATGTCTTATCTGTGAATCTTTTAGTTATTTTTGAATGACAAATACATAAATAATTTATTTTCGGAATAAAACAATCACTAGCGGGAGCCATAACACGCAATTGATAATGTCATATTATATTTTAATTATTTAGTCAGGGATATTTCCCTTCCACTAGATATTTTTATCATATTAAACGAAAATGTTCCTCAAATTCTATTTATCGAGACAATTTTATGAATGGTCATTTCATTCAAAATTCAATTAAAACAATTCCTTTAAAGGAATAAGCAATACAAACTTTTATCACATAACTGATTTTTTGGCATAATTTCCGGTATGAAAAACATAAATCTGAAGAAAATTGACCGCAAACCTGCTTCCAGATGGAGATACATATTTAATTTGACCGGGATATGATTTGACAGTACTGGTATATTCTTTATGCTTACCTCCTGGACATAAAATTTTCCCTTACTGTGAAATTTTGTAAATTCTCGCTGAAGTCTCCAATTATATTTTCAGTCATGAAGCGGTAATTTTCGAATAAAAATGTTCAATTATTTTCTGGAATAGCGAGATAGCGAATTGTCATCGTTTGGGTTTAAGTGGACCTTTCATTTCCTGAAATTGTTTACATATAATATAATAGACTTCGATTAATTACTTCTGTGAAGTAATTTCTATTTCAAACCTTCCATATGTCGTCTTTTGGTCCAGGGTAATTCAGGTTATGTCAATCATATAATCATTTTTCCGCTCGTACGTGAGCATTTTTCACTCGTAGCGCTTCGACCCCGTTAGGGAACTAAGATTGAACTTTTTTACTACTTACAATGTCTTTGAGGCTGATGATCCTTCATAAGCTTTTGATTGTTGACGGTATTCTGATTTTTCAGAAACGTTTCAACCATACATTTGTTTTAGGAAGTAAATATAAGCTTGAGATGAGCAGCAGCGCCTGGTTTGTTGGCCACAGCAATACATCAAAGTATTTCGGGTTGCTGCGACCAATCTTACGATTACTGTTCAGTGGGTAACCACTTCATTTGGTGGCCCTCCTTGGCTTCTCAAGATGAATTCTAACACCACTTACAAATCTACTGAATTCTTAGACACCACGATGTAGTAAAAGTGACCTATCCGTAAAGTGGAGCATGTTGCAAAGGCAGATTGCATTTTGTTGGTTTGTGTCATCTATCGTACTTAAGTGATCCATTGTTGCTTGTTAATTACTGCGAGAACGTCATTAGCGACGTCTTCATTTTATAATTATTCACACTCTCTGTAGCAGTTTTCTGTGTGTGTGTGCAAGTGTTTTCTCCCCCGGTTATTAGCTAACGTAGAGAACCAAGCTTAAAATTCCTCTCACTTAGTTATATTTTACTTCAGTAGAGAGACAGGACCTCAAAGAAACTACTAGAAATATGAAATACATCTCATAAAATGAAATTATGCTGATGCGACCAATTTGTTTTTAGTTTTTCGACGGAATAATCTCTGACTATTCGTGGTTTTACATCCCTCGTGCTGATTTTTACGCGATTATGTATTCTAAATATTTGAGGAGTTTAAGATAGATACTAACGCTTTACTGAAAAATATTGTATTTTGCGTAATATATTTTATTAAGATCAACCAAGATAATGAAAATAACGTTCTATAGAGATTTGACGAAGTAGAGCGCTGCTTGTGTGGAAGGAGTACCCAAATGTATTTCCCTGAGAAAGGCTACCTTAGAAAATATACACAAAAATTAGGACTAATTACAAAGAAATGTTTATCTACTTCCTCACCTACTAACATATTCTGATAAACATTGCGGCAGTTCAAATGAAAGAATAATCTTGGAAAGTTCTTGCTATTTCCGTAATTTCTATATTACACCTTTTCTGAATTTCATTTGTTGAAAGTTATCCGACAAATAAAAGGAATCAGATTTAAATTTAAGCAAAGCGAATATCTCGCATTCAGCTATTTGGTGGGGACCTCTTAGGATGAATAGTCCAACGATGTTAATGAATGTTTTAAAGTATTGGAGATCGAAAGGTTACCTCGCGACGTCGTTCGCTTGATATCCTTTGAGGTTTTCTAACAAGGTGGTTGGTTTCAACCTGTCGAGCATGATTCCTGTAGGCTGCAAACGTTAGGACACCAAAAGTGAAGTGTGGCTAACGGAGGTGACAGTAAGACCTGTTAGAATCAATTGGATTATAACGGTAAGATACAATTTTAAGGGAGAACCTCTGTCCAAAACCGAAATAAATAAATCTGCAAGTGAAATTTAGACCGCACTTAGAGATTTGGTTTCCACAGACTTAAGTTCAATTATAAATACATTAAAGAAAATATGAGACAAATCAGTTTTACGATTAGTCATGGTTCCCTAAGGTGAAGACAGAGGCTATTGATATCATGATTTGAATAAATAACATTTACTGTAATCATACTTATGAGGGTAAAGAGGAGCTACTTTGAGGTCACCACATAAATCTCTATTAAACATGCATCGGCAAAATCTTTCATTGGCAAGTCTTCCATTCCTCCTTCGCGGCGTTTTCTTCTTCTCCTCCACCTAAACATAATCCACACCAACTATACTGTCACTGCACTCGTGAGCATTAGTTTGGGCATGAAAAACACCCGGTTAACGCTCAAGCAACTCGAAAAACCTCATGTATGAGAAATAATGACGCAAAATCTAGGAACGGAACGCCGTAAGATATATCCCATTCATCCACGGAACCCAGAGAGCACTCTACTATAAAATCCCAACAGAATTCCACTATCCCTCTTTTCTCCCTTTCAGAGAAATCCGAAAGAAGTAAACCTTTCTTTGTCCTCTTCCCCTTTCTCCAGTCTTCCAGAAGAATCCCTCTCTTGCCTGCTCCTATACCTCTTTTTCCTCCCGTGCATACTTACCTCTATCCCTCAATTCTCTCTTTACTCTTCGACCTACATTTATCACGTCACTCACCTATTCTGATACATCGCAGGTTACAATCCAATTCTGACAATCATATCATATTATATATAATTTCCCATGTGTCCGTCCGTCCGTCGGTCCCCCTCCGTATCTCAGAAACGGTTAGATTTAGAGACACGCGGTAAACTGCGTTGGATTTCTAATTACTGGAAACCCCGGCATGCTTGATTTCATTTCCGGAAAGATCCGGAGTCGAACCCCGGAGCTGAAAATGTGTTTCCGTAAGATTGCATGCGATTTGTATTGTATGGGGACACGTTTCTAAATATATAATATATTCAAAAGCGTTTAAGTTTACTTAACGTAAAGATACTATATGCATAATGCGCGCAAATATTTGCGCGGGATCAGCTAGTTTTTTTTTAATTTTCCTATTCATAGCTCAACCATTTGAGTCCTCTTCGTCGTCTATGACTTATGAGTAATATACGTAGGTTAAAGATACATCTTAGAGAATATGAATAACATCTTATAAAGCCAGCTAAAGCTAGCCAAATTATAAAAAATGACTTCAAGACTAATGTAAAGTTTGACGGTTCCCAAAATATAACTTAAAATATCCTAGACTGTTCTTTATCATTATTTAGAGTTCATTTATTTAAAAAAATAATACTGTGAAAAATTCATACGCCTGTGCCGTTCGTCAGTTAGTGGAGAACGCATAAGAGAGCTTGCTTAACATTTATTGGTGACCGTTTGAATCGTACATAAGCCTAACATCTGAATCGTACGTACGCATGCAAAGCATGTATGTACGAGTATGTATTAGATAGAATTTGGAATCGTTAGCCTTGGTGTTATCTTTAGTTTTCTAAGCTGAATGTGTAGGATTTTAAGGACTTTAATTTCTTTTCCAATATATTTTCTTGTTAAATATACGCCCCGCCGTTGATTTCTTTATCTTTAGTTAATGAAGAATTAATATTGATCAAATTTTAGCAAAAATATTCTAGTTTTCTAGGCTAATAATTGTGAATTTTCAAGGCATTCTTCGGTTATTTTTCACTCTTGCATCATAGAAAGCGTAATCAATTGACATTTCATGATCTTTATTATTATGACGCAATGAAAGATTGTTAAACGTTATCCTTGTGCAGTTTATTATTATATCCTTATACATAAATGCATCATCATCATTCTTATACTCTCATATTTATTCTATGTAGATCTATCACTCTGCAATTACTTCTATTAAAAGAATCTTCATTTTCAGCATTTTGCAACGACGAAGGTGTATCGATTATCTGATAGTCATTTCATAATACTTATGCTAATAAAATGTATGTCCATAGAAATACGTCATTCCACTCAACTCTTTTATGGTTCTGAACATTACTGTTTTGTTAAATAATTAATTCGAAAAACGTATACTCTGTTGTTTAATAATTGTACAATAACTGTATTATTCAATATTCTACTAAACGATATGTTAACTAGAACATTGTATGTATACGTTAATAACCATAGATTGAGTTTAATCTTTCACTTACGGAGCCGTTTGAACGGTAAAAAACCAGCGAAGGAAACTTTAGATTCATTTTGACAGAGAATAACGTCTTTTCACGAAGTAATGCATAAAGTTGTCATGAATACAATGCATATAGTTATAATTGTGTAATCCTTTTAATTAAGGTAAATTATGCGTTTGATTGAAATTTTAATGCCCAATAAATGCAAAAAACGCAAACTTAAATACTTATTTCGCTGTTTAAAACAATTATACATATTATGGGAAATCCTCAGGCAGCTAGAAGGTGCAAGCCGTATGAGACCCTTCCATTAAAACAGTTAGGCCCATGTGACCGAGAAATTAAACTTTCCCACTATCATTCACTTAAATTTTAATCTGCAATTTATTCTATTAATTTCGAATGAAAATATTGTATGTCAATGTTGAGAGGGATTCCCACGGTCATCAAAATCATGCACATAAAGTGGATCTTTATATCATTGCATAGAGTAAAATAAAGATTCCCCATTCCTTTTGACTTCCTCCTCTCCCATTCTGATCTTAACTCATTCTTCCTGTTCTCTTTTACTTTTGATCTCCTTCCACACCCTCTTCTTTCCTTTCCCTAGCCATCATCCCTCTCTACTTTCACGCTCTCTTCTTCACCCTCATCTTTTTCCAGATTTCCTGCCACCCATGGGAAGGGACTGTTTCCCCCACACATACGCACACGCGGAAGCGTCCGTACACGCAGTCCTAGTCCTGATCTCGAATTCAAGTCCCACCATGGAGAGTGCTGGGACACACCTCTTTGCCCTTCACGTCATCCGCGCCGTAAGCCTCTTACGGAATCTCGACCCATCCAAGTCTCCCGTGTGCGTGCGTTCGAACCCCTCGCTGACACAGCGGCCTCGGTCAATACCCATACGTGAGGGTTCGGCTTAACAGAGGCTCTCGGTTGGGCACGCGAGAGAGGAACGGTACTGCGCAGGCAGACCACTGAAGCCGTCGCTTTGATCTATCCACGTATTAGATGACCAAAAAAAAGTTCGTATGATGGGTAAAACTATGAAATGGATCTATAAGACTCGCGTATCCCTTGCAGTGAGATTCACGTAAATTTGCGATAAGTCAGTGACACTCATTGTCGCGCACTGTGGAGCACAGTAGTAAAGTAAATAAAAACATAGGCTGCATCTCCACAAGTGGAAATCTGGGAATTTCGCATCACCAAATTAGATCCAAGACGGAACGAGAGAAAAGTTTCCTAAGATGTCTGAATTTTTTTACCGCTTCAATCATTTGAGAGAATCCGAGCGATTTTGCAGATGAGAATATTTAAATGAATGAGATACATTTCTTAGAAATACGTTTTCGGGGCTTGGTTTCCTTTGAAATTTTCTATAAATACTGTGACAAAGATTTTATCGATAATAATTTCTATTTCCTAAACAGCAAAATTTTTGCTCAGTACCAATGTTTCATTCATGGTGGCCACCTTATATCACTTTCCTTGGCTACAGTATTACTCACTGGAAACAATGTGTAAGAAAAAATGTTCTTTAATTTGAAAAATCTGAATCGTATCAGCAAAAGCTATAAATCGGGACATTATTCATTAAATGGACTACTAAAATTCGAATATTGTAATACATGGGAGAAATCGAAATGTACGGTAATCGCATAGAAAGAAATCCCTTGTAACTTCCTTCACCAAGTTTTGAAAGGGATAGAATATTCATAGAGGCCAAGAAATGTCACCAGATATATAACATTACCACGAGTTGCGGAGGCCTGAAGTTTCCACCAGCGTAATATACCTAAAATAATACCAAAAGCAAACACAATTTTCTCAGTTAAGTTAGCTTTGCTTGTTGTAGTCGTTCAGTTGTGGGAATAATAAGAACGTTTAAGATATTGCAAAACTAATGAAAAGAAATGGCATCTATTCCACAGATTTCATCGACGGAGAGACAGATTTCCTAAGGAAAACCGTACATAGTAATAATCTGTAAACACAGAGACTCGAACCCGTATCTTCCACTTTCTATGGCAGTCTACCGGAAACCTATATCCGAGAATATTTTATATCTGTTGTTCCTTGGTAAATAGGCCTTTCCCTCGTGGAAAATTGTAGAATGAATGTCATTTCTTTTGAAATATCTTTTCATTTATTTGTCTCATTGGGAATGTTTTTAAGCGCACGCCTTACTGTGCAAAATAACCTATCATTCTTTTTCTTCCAAAATACCCATTGGCAAGCTGTAGAAATAAGCTTCTGTTCAAGAATGCAGTTCGCTGGTTACAATTTACGTCTACGATTTATCTAAGTTCTTATTTTCTGCGGGCTCACGGATAGCCAAGTAGACAACGGGTTCGACTTCGTTGGAAGTGGTTCCGGGTTAGATTCCCGGTGGGAACCTACGGGGGGAGTCATAAAGCAGTCTAATCACTTTTAACAATACTACTACTATTAATTATCGCAACATACGCATGTTTCTTTCCCAGCCCTTCTCTATTCTAAGTCGTTACAAATAAGCTTAACGTCATTTCCAATGCAATCTTATAATGCCCATCCCTGAAACCAGTCGTGTGAAAAATACGTATAAGGCATAACTCCTTTCATTTCATTAAATAGAATTTCACATTCTAACGCCTAGAACTGTGAATTTCATGTAAGATATTCTCATCCGAACAAGACAAGTGTAAGGAATTTAGGACCGCAAAGAAAGGAAAAAAAAATCCCCACCTATCAAGAAAGTGGTGCACGATGAATAACGGCTTATTTCACTTGTGCATGGTTCGATAAGACATCCGGATTGTGTTATTCGCTCCGAATCCCTTATCGAAGCGAACCTTTTCCCTACGAAAATACCCAGCATTCCCTCTTTTTCGACACTTTTGTTCTCTTTCCATCTCACTCGCCCTGGAACGAATTTCCTTTCACTTCCAACAAGACCCCAACCTCCGCTTTCATTCATCCAATATCCTTCGCCTCCCCTTAGAATGTTAGCCCCTTGGTGATAGTGGACGAGTCAGCACATATCCACATTGGTCAGCCTTCCGTCCGCCAGAAGACCTTTCCATAGCGAATCGCATGTTCCCTTTCGAATATCTCCCATATTAACCTCTCCGAAGCTCGGAATTGCCACCTCATATTCAAATGGAATAAAATGAAGAAAGTGGGCTTTGGATATATCCTGGCTTCTGTTCAGCTGAAACGGCATGAAGAATCACGTTTTCTACAAAGGGACTTTATTGCTCACACCTAATGATTTACCATTCTTTTGCTCAAGGTAGAATTGCTAGGATGGTGCTCTGTGAAAAAAGATTTATTACGGGGTGCATTCAAATTCTGTGGGGGTGACTTTTGGATGCTCTCACCTATTGCCATTGGTGACATAAGGTACATTAATACATCAGTAAAGCATCAAGGCACTCAATTCTCATATAGAACATCACTTCTATGAGATTTAGGTAATGAATTGTTATTCACCGTGGTGGATTAACAGGAGAAGTTTTAATAAACTCATCAATTGATATTTCTCTACGTGATACATATAATTTAGTTGCATATTATCATTGTATGTTATCAATAGAAGCAGTATTTGCAGTTATAGGAAAAATATTGCAACGGTTTTCTTATCTTACAAGAGTTACATTAAATAATAATATATTGAAGGTGCAGTTTCTTGTTATATTTATTGGTGTAAATTTAACATTTTCCTACAAAATCCACTACTTCGGCCTCGACTTTGTGGTAGCTATTCATGATGAAAAGAATAAGAAACACTTATACACGTTACCACTGGATAAAGGACGCTTTATCCTGTGGTAACGTGTATAAGAGTTTCTTATTCTTTTCATCTTTTCCTACAAACTTCCTAGGGTTAGGAAGTATACCACGAAGACATTCTGATTATCCTGATGTTTATACAGCATGAGATATTTCATCATTAGGAAGTACAATTTAATTAGTTGGTGTTATAACATTAATTTAAATTTTATGATACACTAAAATACTCACACTTAAATCATTACACTTTTAACTTTATGAATCGTATAAGTCTACGACATTGGGCATGCTTTTTCAAAGAGCAATTGTAAAATACTTCTCATAATAGCCTTATTTTATTTAAGGTCCTTTGTTATATTTTGACATTGGCTTGAGTTTCATTGTGAATATCAAAAGTTTCATTTACCTTATAGTACTATATTTGAATCCACAATAGTCGACCCGAAAAGATGTATGCAACCATATCCATAATATGCATGTGATAATAACATGTACATTCCAAATATGTACTGCTGTTACCAATATTGTGGTTAAATAAAAATATTGAAATTGTTTCTTTAGATTTTTGTGATGAATATATTGGAATATATTGACGATAAGTTCACAAAATGGGTCCCTTATTTAAAAAGTAGAGTTAAATGTAAATATTAGGGAAATAACGTGTAAAAAATCTAAACTTATAATTTTATATAAAAAAGGGAGTTTTATCCTTTATAATATGTTATTGCAATATGAGACAAAGCAGTAAGTTGCCATCAAAGTTACGCCATTCGGATAAATGCTCCTTTCTGTATCTTCTTGAAGATGAGGATTTTATATTATCTTTCTTAGTGTTGATGCGTTTTATATATAATAATTTACTCTAAAATACGAATTCGGTTTACGTAAAATTGATATGCAGTTCTTGTACGAAAAGCTTCTCCTGTGAAAACCTTTAATACACGACCGTTTGATGACTTTTTGTTTCCAACCATAACCCTTTCATCATTCCAGTACCACTTTCCATCCATCTGCATCTTCCCACAAAAAAAAACTTGACTGCGCTCTCCTGCATATTTCTACCTTCACTTTTAATACTTTTTCGCGAGATTTCCAAATATAACTTTCATACTTTACCATACATTAGCATGAAATATTCTTGCCCTAACAAATATATCGCGAATGAATAGATTGTGTACCAATTTCAAATCCAGTTGAGAATAAATCATCTATAAATACATTCAACGCTTGAGTTGTGCTGAGATTCGAGGAAAGCTTGGAAGCTCATTTCACTGCAAACCTATTTCTGTAGAAGGTGACCGAGGAGACGAACGTTGTAAAAGTCGCCGATAATTAGATAAGCGAACCAAATCTCCAATTTTCTTCCCTCGTAAAAGGAAGAAGTGCCCCATCTTTCCGAACGACCTTCCACCAGTTAACGCCGAACCGTTCCCTTTTCGGAAATTATAGCTCCAAAAGAAAAAAGAGAACCATCCTATCTTAGGCTACTTCCCTCTGGCCACTACAAAAGCCCTTGAAGAATCCATTTTAACGATTAGTAGACCAGGTTATCAAGTCTTTGTATGAGCTTGGACAGGTACGTGGAACGTTTTTGTATTTTGTACCGAGGCTTGCGCTCCAAATTAACTTGAAAAGGTACTAAAAGTCATATTCTGAAATGCATTAAAATTCAAATCCATCTAGTAAGAAGTGTATTCATGAGACTACCAACATCTTTAATTTATGTGGCATGGTGGAAAACACAACCATCGAGGCTTTTTTAAGAATATCGAATTATTCTCCTCTCCCAAATATGATTTCCTCGGTGTACATTAAAAGCTGGAATATTATAAGATTAGGCGTGAGAAAATACATTTCTACAAATTAGCTAGTGTCGAAACAATGAGGCTTAAAACTGTAAAGATAAAAAGTGAAAATGTGTGAAAATACGAGAGTCGGTCAAGTGAGTGTCGGTCAAACGATGTAGACCCTGAAAATACGACGTAATGGAAGAAATGGTTTTGAACGAATCGGCAGATAATAAAAATTCATTTTGCTGAGTTTCCTTATATCATTACCAGCAATATAAGCACCTACATGTTTACTTGTTCAGAATTATCAATTCCGAACTTCATTTATCATCTACTTTAGGCAGCTCGCGCTTATTTGTGTAGGGGAGAACCTGCATTTAATACTGCGATTAAGGATGGTCGGGCTCCACTCAGAAAATTACTTTTTAGTGCTTGTTATTTTGTTACAAGCTATTTCCTGATTTCCTTTTCTTGCGGGTAATCGTCATTGTAGGCCTTATAGAATATGTATATATTTACACAGAGACGGATCTTAGGACTTATTTATAGTTCCATTATCATTACTAGATATTTCACAACATTTATATCATGGCAATATCGGTACCAGTTATCGGCTCCACATCCAGTTGAATCGCTCTTCACATTTGCATCGTCCAGATATCCGAGGGTAAGAATTGAAAAGGGCTACAAAATACTCTCTAAACTATGCAGAGAGATTGTAGGAAAAAAACGGCAATTGTTAAAAAAAGTTTGAAGGTCAGAAGGGTGTCTCGAGTTTCCGTGGGAAAGAAAGAAATCGGTGTTTAGTGGAATGGCCATCGCAGAAGCTTTAAAATGGGCGCTGCGATCGGTTTCCAAGAGCAAAAGGGAGGCAGGTCCTTATCTTTACGCCTTAAACCTTGCGCTTCGCCGCTCTCTTTTGACCAAACCCTTAAACCACCTTCTAGAAAATCCCCCGCCCTTGCCCCATACGAGGCAAAATAATAAAAAAGGAACTTTTGGTTCGACCCTGCGACCAGGGCGTTTTACACACCCTCTTACCCTTTCTCCTTTCTCTTTCTGTTCCAAAAACCCTTCTCGCTTGACTTTTCACCAATGGAGAATCTTACTGAGATCCGTTAAAAGTCTGCCGGTGGCCGAATCTTGCCTTCTCCAACCTCAAAAAAAGCTGCTCCGTTGGCTACGAGAAGGTTTTCGGAGCGGAAGAAAAGAACGGGAGAAGGATTTTTCCGAGGAAAGCTTACGAATACGGGAGTAATGGGACGTACTCGTGCTGATTTGACCATCTGTGACGGGACCCAATGCTTTTATACGTATAGTGCTAATTGGATATCGCATTTTAGCCCCCTTTCACCGATATTCTGAATATCCTTCATTGACTCGTGGTCAGGTACTCTCGTGTCATCAACAAGCATTTTTAATGACGATGATTTGTGGAAATCTCCAATTAAAGGTAATGTATATGACCGATACCCCATTTTGGAAGAACTCGTTTGAGAGCATAAAATTCCCCTAGTAGCAGCATCCGAGAAATATTTATTTTACTATCATTTAGTTTCAATACGTATTACCAAAAGAGGGAGTCTTCCCTGAATGTTTAGTTAAGTACTTAATATACCTTAATAATATACCTTATATAAACCTTATATATACCTTATACCTTAATATACCTTATAATATATTATATGTGTTTGTGAAATATGACACCATCAAAAGAATGGATGAGAAAGGAAATACGATTTTGTAAGTTCGGAGGAGAATGCCAAACATAAGGTGAAATGATAAAGTCAGAAATGAGGAGGTCAAGAAGAGAGTCGAAATTATGTTGCTTGAGTGAATTTAAGAAATGAAAACTCTGGATTGGCCATACATTAAGAAGGACTTGCTTCTGAGCGACGCGATAAAGGAAAGAGAGAAAGGGGAAGGAGAGGAAATTATATGATAGTTTGAACAAAGGAAAATATTTTGTGAAATTCAAGAGAAGAGCATGCGATAGGAAAAGTTCAAAGAATGAAACTGAGAAACTACCCTAGCAGATTTCCGATGATTATGATTTACTGTTACATTTACATTATTAAAATAGTTTTATTGGATGAAGGAAGGTTACGAGTGTACTCACATTGGGTTCCTTATTTAAAAATAAGTTATCCTAATTTGGTGGTTTAAATTCCTGTAAATAAACACAATTTAAAGTTGGAGAAAATAGATTTCCAAAAGCTGATTTTGTATTTTCCTACGTTATATTTTATATTCAGATGTTACCTGTCGCCTCAATGACTCAACATAAAGCGAAACAAACTTTCTCTGAGTTTTATATTTCATAAAGTAAAGGTATTGATACTCCAGTATTATTCTGAAATCATCAGTAAAGATAACTAGAGAATACAAAGTAAAATACGATATTGAGAAGAGTTAAGTATATCTATATATCTCAAAGTAAGTTCATACTCCATTTTAATATTTTATGACTAGGTCGAGTACGTAAGATTTAAATTATATTATGTATTAAAGTAGATCCAAATACAACCAAAAACAACTGTTTACTGTTTGATCCGTCGAACTTAATATTTTTTTGTAATTTACTAACACTGACGTATGCCTGGATGGATAAGATGTGCCTCAATCTTGAAATCCTGAGTACACATTTTTAATTGTTCCCATTAGATCATCTTGTCAGCTGAAAAATTGGATTGATTCGCAGAATTCATTTACATGCAGAATTAGAACATATACACAACATTTTACGTACATACTAAGGTATAATAGACACAAGACAAAATGTGTAACCTCCAATCGCATAATATATAGATAAATGATGAAGTTAACTGAATGAGGCTGTATATTGGCCCATGAATAAACAGGAAAGGAGAATAGCAATATTGGGGCCATAACCCAGCTCTCTCGCTTTTCAGGCAGGAATTATTCCCAGAGAATTTTGCCCGTAATTGGGAACCTGAGTGTACCAGAGATGTAGCCATTTCTCATTATATTAAATCTTTAGAATTATGACGCACTTCTCTGTATACAAATGAAAATAAATTTTCCTTTCCCCTAAGGAGCATTTAGTAAAACGGAGTCGAAAAATTAAGAAAAGGAAGGTGAAGAGGTCGTATATAGAAAACAGTACATGTTGAATATTCCCAATCAGAAACCCGAAATATTCCAAATTCCTTTAGATTGTATCAAGTCACTTTTCAATATTATCATTTTTATGCACAGCGTAAGAAGTAAGTTTTATAATAATTAGAGCAATATATATCATATAATAAAGACTTTTAAGACAAAAACCTTCGGTAATGAAGCATGTAATCTGGAGAAAATATTTGAAAAGCCTACACGTACGGTGCCATCTTTTGAGGATTTATTTAATATATTTCATTTGATAAATAAATGTATGCTTGCGTTCTTTATTCGCTGCAATTTCTTTCATTTTCTTAATAAAACAAAAGGTTATTTTTAATGAAAGTCTGGCTTTGTCTCGATTCTCTTCCATTCCACTGAGTCCTATATCCCGAAATTTGGAAAATTACAAATTCCGGGACTACGTTGGTCACAAGAATTCCGGATTAAGGATACTCATTCTGTATTTTAAAAATTAATCCCTAAATTCTTTTAGGTCAAGTCGTTCCACATACGTTATGTGATCTGACAGCATAGAGATACGTCGTAATTCCTGAATTGCGCGCTGAATTCCATATCAAAGAGAGCTTCTTCTAATGAATAAGTTTTTCAAGATACTTTTAATGGGACAAATTGCACAATTAATCAAAAATATTTGGGAATTGCACTATTCTCCATTAGGATTGCAATCCCCCTAATGCCACTTATTTAAAAGAAAACCAGAGGACGGGAAATATGAGATTCAGTGTAGGAAAGTGAGGGAGGAAAGGGATGGGAAAGGGCCGCTCGGCGGGAGGATATAATGGAAATATGGCGAGAGATATGGTAAGAGAGGGAGAGGAAGAAAAAGTGATATGTTGCAGGGAGGCAATTCGTCGCCGGAGAGTGGTACGCGCTGGGGTTGGATGAAATGGCAAGGAAACAGAAGAGAAAGTGTGGCGGCGGGAGGAATGGAGAAAAAATAAACGAATTCCCCATATTGGTGAAAGGGATCCAGAGACAGGAATCATCGTTGACTGAGGTGGAAAAACTATAAAAAAAGCGAGAGAGCCGAGCCACGGGAGGAAGATGTTTTCAGGGGCCAGCATAAGCGGAGGTTGACGAAACAGAAGTTTGAGAAGCAGTTTGACTCCTCTTCTGAGTGGAAAGTTACAGAGCGGAAAAAAATATGTACGCAAAAGACAGGAGTCGAAAAAGAGGAAAGAAGTCGAGACTGGGAGTTTTTATGAGGAGTCTGTAAGGAGGAGACTACACGTTTAATATCTTTGTTTTTAACTCGGTTTATACAGATAAACCCCTTAGCTTAAGTTCTGGTTCTTGATCCCATATCTCTGCTCCTTATTTGAAGCCTATTTATGTTTCTTCTATCTCTAGGATGAGGTGAAAGAATGGATCGTAGTTTACCTTCCAGGAAAGTTATTTCGGTACTAAAATGGTTGCCGAGAAGACTGCGTTCTAGAAAATACATTATTTGTCTTCCCTTTACGAGAATATTTCGGTACTTTCTCTCAAGCATAAATTCTAGTTTTGTTTATTGCAGGATTTAACGATGATGGTTTCATCTAAAAACCGTCTCTGATGAGCGATATTTAGAAACATGAGCGATAAAGATGCAATTTTTCCTAAAACGTTTCCAGTTATTACTTATATTTGTCATAAATTACAAAAATACGCTAATATCGTTCATAACCATACGTAATTAGTTTGCAACTGATGGGTGATTAGGACAGATTCAGCCCTCCATTACTCAAATGTATATTGTTTTGCAAACATTTGTGCAAAATAATTAGGAAATCATTTCGCCAAATCGTATCGTAAAGGAGTGACACATCAGGATTCATACCTCATGCACCCATTTACCAATTTTATGCGGCCAAGTAGGTTATTACTTAATTTTTCAGGCAATGACATATTCACGCAGTTTAATAACTGAAATGGAATAGTAAACTTCAATTGAAATACACTCAGAATAAAAAAAACACGATACTATATATAGCACCAATGAGAGAAATTTATGAATTTTGGCAGGTTTTGATATCAATGAATGTAATGTAGTATATGAGCAACGATCCGCGACTTTAAAAAAGTACCTTGTAAGGCCCTCAACTGTCAAAAACTTGGACGTCCCTGTTTTAATGGCATTTTTAGAGGTTAATATAATCTCTATTCGTTACATCCCCAGTTTGCATCCTTTCGCCGCTTTGCAAGAAATATATCAACTTCATAGACCTTTTATACAATAACAAACCAAATGCTTCCACTCGATCAGGTTTTCACCTCCTTTCTTAGGTGCCACTGTATTTAGAGAGTGTTGAAAAATTGTGTGCCCACATCAATGCTATTCAGAAGCGAAATTTACTCTGAATATAGAATTAATTTTATCATAGTTCTTTTGCTGGGATAGTGTTTGCATTACGTTTACATTAAAAGCATTCAGGGATTCAAAAATTGAAAAACTGTTTTGCTTCACATATTACGGTTTTGGCAGACCATCATTAAGGGAAGAACTAAAAATGATACAAGTTCATATTAAAATTGTACAAAATAAACTGTGAATTTTGCATTTACGTCTGAAACGCAAAACGCAATTGTATTTCTGTATGCATTATAAATTTAATTACTGATTCCTCACCTGCGAATTGTATTTCTTTTATCGATAAGGTACTTTTCCTTCTCGAAATGTAATACGTTCTCCACCACCTTTACGCTTCTAAAAAATTCGTTCATGAATCCATAATTCTTTCTCTTCACCTACATTCATTAATTTGTTTTGCAATTTTTCCTGGACATAAAATTGGCCTAAATCGCAAAACCGGTCGTGTCTATTGAATGTTTGTTGAACTGTTATAGTATTTTCAACTAATTTCACTTTGTCAAATAAATGTATCCATGGTAGTCTTCCAAGTAATTATGGTACTCAATCTGGATAATCGCACTAAACAATGATTAAGCTAGAATCTTTCTTATCAATAGTGCTTTCATAAGATTACGTATTAGTTATTTCACGAATCAGTTTAAAAGTAATTCTCATTCAAGCTTTATCGCATTTAAACGGAATATATCTCGAATTACACCACTGAAGTAGTTATAAATGGAACTAACAGTAAAACTGCCATCTATTATATTGGCTTATTGCCAGTACGATTTAAAAACTATTTTTCATGGAACTAGAGTCCGTTGCGATGATTCTGCGGAAGAAATTGCACGCTCAGGAGGAAAACATTTGTAAACAAACCACTCGTATATTAGGTGGGAAGCGAAGATAGCTGCACTAAAATATCCACATCTTTCCCATACACGAGGAGAAAAGTACTCCGAAGATGTGAAAAACAACTTTTCTCGATTTTTTTGCTTTCTTCTGCGTATCCCCCTTTTGGATTTCGTTCCAAAAGCTCTCAAACCCGTTTAAATTTTTTTCCCCCGAAAGATTGCTTCTTATGCTGCCATCCCATTAGTTTTCTTACCCATGAATTCATTTTCATTCTCATAACTTTCTTGGTAACACAAACAATTCTACTGATGGTTGAGTACGACATTTTGATATGAATATTTTTTCCAGAAACATATTCAACAAAATAGAATTCCTTGGGGCGGTAATGCAATGATTTATGTTCTCAAAGTCCATATTGGTAATTTATATTCCTCTGTTAGTTGAAAGATATTTTTTCTCTTGAAAGTTCCAGAAAACATAAACGAGTATACTTTTCTTTTTAGTAAAAATAATTTTCTCAGGAAATTACCAAGTATTAGCTTTATGCCGATCATGTTTGAAGTACCTTTTGACAGGTACCTACTGAAAATAAATTAGTAAAATGGTAAGAGAATTAGTACAGGTATTAGGACTTACAGATAGCCAAGTGGGTTGAGCGTTCGCCTTTGGTGGAAGCTGTCCCAGGTTCGTTTCCCGGTGGGGACCCACATGTGTAAAATGACCTTAGTTACAGAAGCACTTTTACCAATACTAGTACCATTGCAAGACACGACTATCACTGAAAATGCTCGCTATTTTTGTCCAAAACCAGCTTCAAATTTAAAACATAAACAAAGTGCCTGTATATTGAAAGAAGCCTAATATGATGTCTAAATAAAATTTAGTACATACCCAGCGTTTGGTATTCGGTACCATAATAACATGATATTTTGGTTGATTTTAACTATAATAAGCTAAATTCATGTTATGAAAACATGATTTTTACTCATTTATTGAACATATTTTGTAATATTTTATTCTCAAAGCTCTTGAATTAGGGCAACTATAGCTTATGTCAGACAAATTTTTAATATAAAGAAATCAAATCGTAAAAACATATTTTAGGAATTTATTTCAGTATTGTATGTAGCTCCACATTCATATAATTATTATATGGACTACTGAGAATCGTATTCTATTGACAACGATGATCAAATCATCTATTTAAGACAAATTTGGTCGTCATCATTCCATATATTTCCGTATACTTTTCTATTTGTATGCTCCTACAATTGTACATTTCATTATCAGCTGTGAGAAAATCAAAAAAATTGCTACTCGTTCAATAGAAGATATATGAATGCAAATAAAAGCTCACTAAGAACAATAATAATAATAATAATAAAGGACTTTATTCAGGGCGAGATTGAGACTAACAAGTCTCTTCTTACATCTAACCCTTACAAGGGTTAGATGTAAGAAGACCTAACCCCAACAAGAGGGAATTGAAGTTCAGTCACGTTTGTTATAAGGATGGAACTTCAATCGCTACCTCCAACTCCTCAATTGGGAAGATGCGGGGACTGACCATTTACTTAAATGTTGCTAAATTGTCTTTTCGTCAAGTTGAGCGTTACGCAACTATCCTAAACTAGGCATGTACAACATGCAGCTCATTAACACTAATAAGGTTAAAACTTCTTCCAATACTTCTATTATTTATAAAGTACAGCCATCATCAAAGAAAATAATTATGAAAATAATCTCCCGAAAATGAAATCTGAGACTAGAAAGTTTAAAGCGGAGACAAATGACAGGTTGTGATAATGTCTTTCTCAGGGGATCCCATAGAGGAGCACTTATTGGTTTTTTTACTTTTATGATCAATACTGGGGAGAAAAAAATTATTTCCACCTGAGTATGCTAAATGAACACTAGAACACTAAGACTGTGAAGATTTTATTCTTAATTAAGCCTGGAAAAAAGTGGTCCCTAAAGAGACCACTGCCTTATAAAGGGTTAACCAATTTAGAGCAGCCCAGTAGATAGTTATTTCTGAAAGCTTCATGCAGTTTCTATGTCAACCGTTAATAATAAAAGTCAAAATAATGAGATATCGGTTGTATACTAAAATAACATCAAACTACCGCATCATTGTAATATAAACATAAAATATATTTTTGATGGGCTATTGCCAACTTCAAACAATATTTGTCTGTGAACCGTCTTTATAAGGTCTAATGCTGGGGCCATAAGTTTCTCCACCTTTGTTCGAAACCATTCAGATAGTGAGATATAAACCATAGATGTTATGAATGAAACTATATTTTTCTTGGAATCAAGATTGAACGGTGCAGGTAAGACACGCCACACTCTGATCGGCTGGTAGGGGTGCAGGAGTAGATAAGGATATAGATAATGTGCATATCCCAGTGGCAATAACTTTGGCAACTTCGTAATTAAATTTTTCATGAATGTTAAACACTACGTTGTTCTTATTTCGCAGTACCAATTCGTCATATTTATATAGAGAAAGATGTACGGCAGAGAAAACTGGAGAAGAGCGTTCTGTGGAAAAAAGGGAAAGTCACAGAAGGAGAGGCAGCGCAACCTCATCTCTCCGCTTCTTTTAAAATCACCTCCGCCCTCATCAGTCTCCCGGACGAAGCATCACAGAAACGGTTTTCCATGCAAAATCCCGGAACTCCTCACAATCCAACCTCTCCCTCCTCACGTACTATCCAAACTCGGCTCTCTCTCTGGACCATAAGCAACCATTTGAGAGCGTGCCAAACCCATTGAACTCGAATAAAAAGGAATTAAGATGCAAATGACCGGCCGTAGTGGGGTGAAAACTCCTCCAGACCCTTTTTTCCTCGCGAGATATTCCCTACACGACCCTGAACTCAATCGCGTCCTACTCCCTTCCCTCGTACACCCCTATCCCATTCAAAAAACTGTCTCCCTCCCCTCCGAGAGGATTTTCCATCACGCTCCCGCCGGCACTACCAAGAAGCGCAAGGGTTCACTACGCGCTTGCGCAGTAGTACCCTACCCCTCCGCTCTTGTTCTTATTCGGGGATGCGTAGTTCGTGGATTTTTTTTATCATCCACCCGTTTGAATGACTCGGAGAGTGAGTGGCGTAGTACGAATGGCGTAAGGCAACCTTTTGTCATTGGAAGGTCACACGTACACGCTACGGGGCCGCCATTGTGGTGTATGTTGAATAATCGCTGTCTATCATCGATGCTAGATATGACGTGTTTGCTCTGTAAATAGAATGAATTCGATTATTAGCCAAAGTACTTGGAAGTAATGGAAATGAAACTTACTACGTGGTGATTTGTGGTAAAAATGACGTGGTGAATTGTGATAACTTTCACCTGTTAGATAACTGCAATGCTAAAATATATTTTCACACCATTGCCGTGATTGTGTCGAGTGTGGTTTGATAGGGTTATTTGTATAGAGGGGTTTTCTGCTCCAATACAATTTCAAGCAGCTTTTTTTGTACAAAAATGGCATCTCTTTGGATCCAGCTATTACTTTACTGGTAAGAATGTTGACCAGAATAATTCCTGTTCTATCTGGGTATTATTTTTCCATATATATGAGTTCAATTCAATTTCAGTTGAACCGAATTTTCATTGAAGTGTCACGTAATTATCATGAAATCCTGCCATGAAAATCCCAAGATTTATAGCAAGTTTCCAAGCTTTTGGGCTCAGGAGCAGCATCACACATGATATTTCAGAAAGAACAAATAGTTTGCCAATCCAGTCTGAAAAGGAGTTTGATTTTTAACCCAACAGTTTTATTTCCATATTTTTCGTTCGTAGCCCATATCTATTAATTCATTACAGGAAAGAGGATGATATAAGCGAGTACATTGATGATGACCGATTTGGGCGAAGAAAATAAATCAGCCGTGCCTTCGTTATTTTACACAATCTGGGTTGTAGCCAACAAAAGGCGTCCTCCACATAGGCCTTTCTGATATTGCGAAGATCAAAGATATATACGCTAGAACAAATCGATTGAAGAATTCATTTTTTCCGCGAGCGATACGCGAAATTAATCGATTAGGGAAGTAGAATAGATGCACCCTATGCCACACGCCGAAAGGCGGCTTGCAGGGTACATGTATAGATAAATACAAGTGTTCAGGAATAGTTACATGGGGAACTATCTTGGTCTTGCGTTTTCAAAGAAGATTGGAAATTATTGGGTCAAACTTTTGACGAGGTTAACTGGAATTCGAGGGGAACAATCGAGTCAAGGCAAAAACCCTTAGTATCTCATGATGATGAGGATCGTAATATGAGAAACGTTCGAGTGTGATTTATCATTTGTTCATAGGCCTTATAAAAAGCTTTAGTCCTGGAGACATTCATCAAAAATGCAACTAGCTCTCTTCATAAGAACCAAGCGTGAAGATTTCCCAAGGAATACCATTCTGCCCGAGGACACCCCGCTGAGAGAAAAAACATCTCAAGCACCCTCCGCCCTTCAAACAATACATTCCAGTTAAACATTTTCCCGCCGTCTTCCTCCTCACGTCAATCCGAGCGTCCGCCACTTGGAATCGGAAAGAGGGTGACGGAGCAAAAGGGTTCTGAAGATCAGCGGGGGAGGGCATCTCAGAAATTACGCGGGAGAAAATGGCAGAGAAGTGGGAGGCGTCCGATGCCCTCGACAATCTTAAGGACCGGGGAAAAGAACGATCCAGAGAAGGCTGGAAAAACGCGGGGGGTGAAAATGTCGCTCGCTGATTCTCAACTGTACTCCGAAGGAAAAAAGCGAGACAATGGAAGGGGAAGAGTCGCAAGGGTTTCCGAAGGGTCTGAGAGGGAACAGAGGGTGAATTTTTTCCCCTTGTGAGTCGAGTAGTAAGACGTGGGGGGAGCAGTGGGGGGGATGAGATTGCAGAGAGAGAGAGATATGTCGGAGAAGGCAGCGACTCTCACTCCCTCGAGGCGTGAAAAAGATTTCAAACTTCAGGAGAAACTCGGGGGTCCCCTATTTTCCGAAATTCGTACCACTCATCTTCCTTTACCTCTTCGCCTCCTCCTTATTCCAGTGATATATAGGGCACTCGTATGCGAATGTATGTATTTGTGAATTTGTGAACGGGCGAAGACAAGCGATTTATTGCTCGTGTGTATAAATTCTCGTGAGTGTGAGTAGGAGATATAAAGAAAGGACTGGATCAAGCCAAGAAAGGCTGTGGCACATAGAAACCAATGCAAGTTTTATATTTTAGAACACTGCGTTGAAGCTCATCCTACAATATCGATCCATGAAATGTTTTGGAGGATAATCCGTATGTCATCATTATTATTTTCAGTGATTTTATCAATTTTTATCTCATTTGTAAGCTGTTCATTTGTATGATTTAGTGATAGACCTTGAAAATGGAGTGTTTCAGGTGGCATGGTTTTCAGCAAGCAAGATTTACAGAATTCAGGGGTATCAATGAGCATAGGGAAGAGTTCTGTCGCTTTTTGAGTGATAATACTGTTGAAGATGGAATGAAGAAATGAATGATAGAATGAAACAAATGAAGCAGATAATAATGTAGGCATGGATGAATAAGCTTACGAAAATCGTAGTTAAACTAGAGTTGAGCAGCAAAAATATAGAGTGCTACGAATGTTGGTTGAGGGAGAAGTGCAGAAAGAATTCCAGGAATATAGATCTAGTAACCATTAGGCGAGAAAAAATAATTTCGGTCATATGTGCCAGAATCCTGAGGTCTTTAGAACCGATAATCGTTAATAATGAGAGGATGACGATCAGATAATCAGCGGACAAAGTGAATCTACTACAGCACTACTGTACTTAGCCACTATCGGAAGATTTACCCAAGACAATGGTCGTAATAACGATTTTCCTTTGCTCGTTGATACAAAGATGAGATCAGTTGAGTTGGTGGTGAAGAAAGAGCAATGTTACGGCAAAAGATGTCAGGGAAAAAGGGCCAGCAGTAGAGGTATTCCATCTTTCGTAATGCAAACACTGGCGAACGAGCTTTCACATTTTACTTCCCATCTTTATGGAGAAAAATGTTGGACGAGGACGTTGTGCCAATGTTGAGGAAGAGAGCGCACAACACCCTGGTTCCTAAGAAATAGTGCACCCCAAAACCGACTATTAATTACGTCAGCCCTTTCTGTGAATCACGTAGTTACAGCAGCTGATGAAGGCATAAGAGCAAAAGCTGCATTTCTAGAATTATTGGATGGATAAAATCATTTCTCAGATATCAATCGCAGAGAAACGCGTAGGACGGAATTTCTTCCGATTAATTATACTTAATATTTATTCTAAATAAGTAGATATCGGTTTACTTCGTCCAATAATGTGTGCATATAGAATGATTTACAAGGAAAAACGTCCGTGTAAAATGCCTCACAGAACCGGGACTCGATCTCTCATCTTCCACCTACCATGCTGTTGCTTTGACCGAAATAGTATCTCGATAAATTAGAAAATATTAGTTGAATAATTTATGGAATGAACCGAAGCACTTGAATACATTAGGGGCATGTTGTAAAAGTAATTTAGCAATACAAATAATTAAGCGTCTGAGAAACTATCCCTTGTTTAGCAGAAGACTCGTTTCAATAAAATAATTTCCAATGTCTACTTCTTCTATTAGTTAAATATTTATTTCTTGGAGTCATATTTGCCCTGTCCTTGATCGTGATAGTGACTGAGTAATTGAAAGAAAACCGCAGTTAGAATCCACGTATAATTTCACGGTATATACGAGTGCATTCTGTGACCTTATATTCAAATTATACATGCCATACACTCATTTCTATCCAAAGGTAATTTACTTCAATGCATTTTTCTTCAAGGAATGAAAGATTTAGACACTAGGTGTTCCTTTGATACCCATAGTCTACCAGATACATAGATATTCTTTGATTTTCGGTCTCATAAGTATTTATTCCGTCTATTCCCCTATGTAATGTAAAAATTTGTTGTTTTTAGGTTATATACGTGCATTCATGGACATGTGAGAATTCTCACAGAAGTGGCTATCTGGTAATGTAGCTGATCACGGAAATGCTGCTAGAACAACTACTTTGGTGTAATTCAATTATGTAAGCTACTTACATTCCTGGTATTCACAATTCCCCCTTAGATAGTTTCTTTCACTTATGGGAAAACTTCCAGGCTGTAAGTTCTAGATTGAGACCAATTGTGTATTTTTATCGGAAGCAAAACTTAAAGAAAGGCAACCTAAAGTTGTGGTTCCCAGATTTTTCGGAGACAATGCCATTGTTTTTTAGTTTCTGAGTACGGTCGGTGCTAGAAAAAACAGAGAGCAATACAGAAGAAAGAGAAAGGAGTGGTATCATTATCCCCTACCCTATCCTACGATGCAGAGAGAGAGTGAATAGCAAAAACGGCAGAGGAAGTATTTTATTCCAAAAAGGTAACGATTTTTCCTGCAGAAGATCGGGAGGGGAAAATATTCGAGTAGGAATGGGAAATTGGGCGATTTGGAACGACGGAAAACGTCCTTCCTGCTCAAAAACTTTGCATTTTTCCCTCCTTCCCCTATTAAAGCATTTTCCTCCCAATTCCGAGCGGGGAATTTTCCCCTTTTTTTCCTTCCCGTTAGAAAATAATGCCTTTCCCTCTTTGGGAGTCGATGCACTTCCGATTGCTACATGCAAATCGAGAGTCTCGAGATAAGAATGCTCACGATTTGGGTCGCTAATTTAGGGAGGGAGAGAGCGGTTGTTCCGTAAGGGAATTCGGGGGTTGAGTTGGGTTGTTAACGGGGTTGGAGAGGAGTGTCGTTCATTTCACAAAAGGAGGGAGAGAATGAGCGAATCTCGTGATGGTGCTTTTTAAAGGAGATTCTTCTTTCCACGGGGAAAGACATTTTTTCTGAAAGGGAACACGAGGTAACAAAGCGTTTAATAATCCCCTAATTCCATCATTCTTCCTTCGGTTGTTTGCATTTAAAGTATATTTTTCCCCGAGGGTCGACGTCCTTTTGTGCGTCGGGTGGGGTGCCTCGCGGGGCTCATTGCGTTAAATTACTTGCTGCCGTACCCTGTGCTTCCTAATGTATCCTTAGTATATTTGTGAACACGGCTGGTTGTGAAGCACGTAATACAGCTCTATAGCATCAAAGTTTGAGATATAATAATAGCGCTACTAACATACTGAAATATTTTATTGAAATATTTTACTGAAATATGGTTATAGTAGTTAATATTACGGCTGAATTTTAACATGCAGAGAGATCCCTGCTAGCGGCCGATCGGTGGTTTGCTTGCAAGAAATGAATTAAATGGAATTTGGCTCATAGCGTGAGGTAATGTCTTAAGATATATAACAATATTATTTAATAATGTATATGGCTTCATACTAAAACGATTATAACTGTATAAACAATCTAGTACGCTAATAATCATATAATGTAATACCCAAATTTTGAGGAAAATAATTTTATTCGGTGATAATATTAATTGGTTCAGGCACGACCTCGTGGTAGGACTTCATACTTGATGTTTGTTTTTATTTCTGAAATTTATACAGTACATTTTATCACGCAAATTTCGATTGCTAAAATTTTGAATTCCTTATCTATTTTATTATATCTTATATATTATACTTATGTATTAAAATATGAAAAAGATAAAAGAAGGAAACAATAGTTAGTTTGACTTTTAATTATTTGTATACTTAATGAGAAAATGCGCTCATTTACGAATCTTTTAATTTATGCCGGAACTAAGAAAGACATTACTCGTCTAAGTTCCCAAAATAGCCTATATAGCGATCGTCAACCTTTACGTGAAATTAAGGAGGTTTTGTAGCCTAATATTGGAACGAGGAACTTCTGAGATCAAATTCTGTTTAATTTCATTATGAAAGAAGGAGAAAATAAGTAGTCCACATAAATTGCAGTTTCTTTCCCTGTTTAACTTAAATCATCGATGTAAACTGTCTCGTCTTCCTTGAAAACAAATTATACGAAGAAATTAATATTGAAGCACAATGCTGATGGGCATCATACTTTGCATCCCTAAACTCCAGGAGCAATTAAGAATGCAATACAATCCGGAGACTCTAACATCAGCTTCTCCAATAATGAGTGAGCACTCGGAAAAAATTAAAATACAACGCGGCCCTTCTTAATTTTCCAAGCGAAAGAGTCGAGATAAACAAACGCAAACTAATTTCAAAATCTCCCGAACCGTAGTAAAGAAAGGGTTGAGACAGAGAGACTAAATTGCAATTAAAAAAAGTGAGACTCCCTCCCGAGATTAAATGTTCTCTCGCCGATCTCGTTGAGACGAGAGAAGGGAACCAGATACTGAAAATGCGAATAAAACTTTTAGAAGAAGAAAATGGACCGACGAGATTTTGTGCATTTTTTACTCGCGGAGTTGGGGTCAAGGAACAGGATTAAAGGGGGGGGAGAGGGGAAACTGTGAGGGAAGGAACGTAGTATGGTAATGCGGCAATTGGATACCGTGTCCCTTTATTAAGGCAGCGTAGTCATCCTCCTCTCAAAAGCAAGGGGGCCTCCTTTAACCAAGTATCATTCTCCTTCTCTCTCGCGAAACGCATTATTTCAATGGGAGAGTACTCCTCCATCAGCACCTCCGAGCAGTTACCTCCTTATTCATCCCTAACGTTGCCCCTCCTACAGCGCGCCAATCTCCCTCTGAAAGTGTCTTCGCCCCGAATTCCTTTATTTCTCCCCGCTATCTCCGCTTCAACACCCTTTCGGTCTTTCTCTTTCGGAAGCAAACTCATTCTTTCGCTCCGCCTTTTCCCTGCTGCAGATTTCCAGCTGTGTTATGGTCATAGGTATGTATTTTTCCGGCGAACTGTTATCCTGCGGAAAGTTTGCTTATCTGAGACTTCTCGTGGAAAATTGAATATTGCGGCTTAATTGACGTCTCTAAGTGTTTGATGGTTACGAGGTCTGTGCTGCGGAAAAGGAGTGAAGATGTTGTTAAATAAAAACTTGAGAGCTGTAAAGTTATGTTTCCTGCCAGGCAGTGCGGATTTAATTTGACCTAATACACCGCATTTAAAGCACAGTGATTGTTGCAAGGTATGTTATTGTGTGCTTTTTATTGAAAATTCCTTTTAAAATATATTAATTTATACAGAGTTTACGCATTAATACTTTCTTTCCTCGTTACTTTATTCTTTTGCTTCGTTATATGTTCCCCTGCTTAGTCCATGTTACCTATTTTCAAAATCTGTTTGTACATTTGTATGGCTGTGTAAATATGCGGTCTATTTTTTAACCTCGTTGCTGATTCTTTCAATTTTCTCGCTCTCATCATTCTCCTCTTCTTTCGTAAGTTGTCAGAATGTTTCGCTGGTTTTTCACCTCTCCCTTCTTGAGGGTGTTTTCATGCTGAGTTTTAATTTTCTTCTAAATTCCTACTAAGATTTCCCTTTGTTCCATTACTTCTTATCTTGTTGAAAAAAGAAAAGCTCTTTCATTAAATCTTTAATTATATAGGGAAAAGTGTAAAAAGAGACTAACTACTCTCAATCTTGCCTTGCAATTATTCATAAAATATTTTCGATTAAAACATAACTTTATTTAGCTATGATCAAATTCCTTGATTTTTACCCCACGGTCCAGAAATGTTATCCCTCCATTTTCAAAATTCCTATCAGCCTAAAATGGAACCTCCCATATTCTATTCATGTGCTTCCATACAAGTGTCGTTTTTTTAGTGTTGAACACACTTAATGAGGCAGTCTTACAATGAAACCATTTGCGATTAGTGAATTATTTTTTTTCGCGGATAATGATGGTTTAAACATAATTGTTTATTAATTCAAAAAAGGTTTTCTGCAATAATGTTGAAATATATACAACTCTGATGAATAATTAATACTTGTTTTAATGTATCATCTGAGCAACTTCTCATAGAAAATATATCTAAATACAATAAATATATCGTTAAGAACCAATCGAAGTTGGAACAAATGGGTTTCTATTTTTTAATCTTTCCTAAGATATTCATGCAGCAAAGGAGCTTGGATGAGAATGTTATAGTATCTAAGATATTGCAGCAATAATTACGTATTTGAGAACACTTATTCGTTTATTCAATGGCATATTTGAAGTGTTTTAATTTATTGCAGCATTACCTGCAAGTAGTTTTATCGTTGGTTGGTCCAACCAAAGAGAATGGTTGGAATATAAAGCGATAAGAAAGAAGTATAAAAAGGCTTTAGTATGAAGAAAGTTAATGAATCGTAATAAAAACGTGAGTGTTCTTTGTTAGAATAACGAATTCTTAGTAAACAGTTCAACTGCCCGAGGAACGTAATGGTTATTCAAGCTGGAAAGAATTTGGAAAATAAAAATTTTATAAATAAGTAAGGATTTCGTATGGGCAAATCGGGCTTCTTTATTTCACATCTTGAACGATAGCAGGAAGATTACTGCTACTGCAAACATCTTCCTCAAGAACTCCATTTACTGAAGCAGTTAGAATCGGAGAAAATTGTACATAATAAACTTCCCAATCCAAAAACTCCAAACTTTATTACCCAGGCATCCACCACGGATATTTCCATGCCTTTCGTGTTCATCCGATAATGTTTATTGTATAATAAGAGATGTGGGTGACATATATCCGAAGAGCAGACAATAAAACCCCGCGAAGGATTCCCTTGAAAAAGGAAGACTATAAGGCATTCGGCATCATCTCCCTAATCCATTCCCTTTCTTTTTAAACCTCTCGTCTCCCCCTAGATTTTGTTTTCCCTTCCAAATTCTCCACGAATCCTTTACCACTTCTTCGCCTCTTATGCCCCTCGTCTCCCGTTCGTCCTTCGAGGAACTCGTGATGTGGGCGGCTCGTGTATACCATTGAATATCCAGTGATAGGCGCCAAAGGGTCGGACGGACTAAGGATGCCAAAGAGGCGGGAGAAAGGAATGGTTTTCAAGAGAAAGGAGAGGGGTGGTTGTGGAAAATGGCACGGACAAAACGACTGGAAGACGAAGAACGGACGGGAATAAAAGATCCGGAAGAATTTCCATACATTCGTATTCGGAGGGAAAAACTGAAGATGGAGGTAGCATTTTAAGCTAAGAAAAGTAAAAAGTGAAAAGAAAACAAGCTGTTAACGCAACCGCGCAATTCGATACGCAATGCGCGATTATACCGTTTCGTATCATTAAAGATAATTGTGCGAACGAATTTTGAAAGATTTTCATATAAATATACCATTTCTTAGAACCTATGTCCCTTTTTACATACTGATTGTATCTCTACAAGACAGAAATCAGAATAACCCCTAGCGCAAAAATCGTTCTAGTTTTGAATGAATCCTAAATATGAAATGTCTCCATGGATGAATCCATTTGTGATCGATGGCTCTTTTCTAAATCTCAGATCGAAATGTAGTAAAAAAGGATTTATGTTATCATTTTAGTAACGCATCAATGCATTATCACCTCTTGAAACTAAAAGGGTTCAAACAATATCATTAACTTAAAAGAATATATAATATAAGAAAACGGATTGTTCGCATTTTTTGAGGAAAAATAATCAATGGACGGTTCCGAAGCGTGAATGCTTCAGGAAATTAGGACTTGTGGTCAGCCTAGTTATAGCAGAAATTCCCAAGGAAGACAGAAGTATACACCGCTACCTATGTTTTGTGAGAGGCGTTTGTGTGATTCATTATGAACATTAATGTGGCGTACGTCGTAAATAAGGGAAGAAAAACAGCTTTTCATATATAATCTGTAAACATTATGCCGTACCTAAATTGATTCTTCCTTGGGATTTTTCCTGGGTGCGCACCATCTTGCGCAAAGTCACCCGTACCCGTTTTTCTTTGTGTTACATACATTGAAATAGTCTAAAATCGAACTTTTAAGTAAGAAAAGGAATTTATCTACAAATAAACCAGAGAAGAATATTTTTCAGTATCCTTTAGATTTGATGTGATGTGATTTAGAAATAAAAATTTAATAAATATTTTCATTTAGAGAAGGAAAGAAGTAATAAAGAAGAAGTATTTAGAGAAGTTATTGTACGCCGGAAAGGACCATATGCAACCAGAAGACTGCAGAGTTTTCATATTTTCCTTTGATTTTTAAAACAGAATATTGCTTTTCGAGACCTACTGGGAAAAGCATCTAATTGAGTAAAGAGGAAACTGGAGGAGGCAACATTGGTTAAATAGATAAGAATATAGAATGAAAGAATGGGAGCTCTGCAAAAGATAACTTAAAAAATCTTATTCAAATTGATATACATCCCTTTACTATGCTTTTCGAAGCATAAAATGTCTTATGGCTTATCAAAAAAAAAAAACAAAGAAAACCACTGGATTCTTGTTCTTGATATCTTATCTGGAGGAAGGATCCTCACTCGTGGTTTGTAATATAAGACCGTAACCTAAATATTCCCCACGTAAAATAAAGATGAAATATAATCCACGATTTTCATTAAAAATTTATTAAAACAATATTTTACTTTTAAGTTTCTCATAATTTTATTTTGGCCACTACGAAGCGAAGTATTTTTCTCTTGAAATTTAAAACTTAAATTTCCATAGTTACAAACATTACAAAATAATATACTAGGACTACTAATTTAAAGAAAGCTAACTGAGCATATCGAATATGCAGTTATTAAAGTTGTGCTATAAACTAAACGGGAAACTTATAGGAGATTACGGTGCACACGAGGACGTGAAATGAAATATTTACGTTTGTTCGTACTTTAAAGCTTGGAAAGAAAAATTAAATTAGGTTTTCAAACGTTCTTTAGGACCCACAGAAGAAGATTGGGAAGTAAGTGAGTGAAAGGAATAATACAACAGAGGGTATAAAGAGATATTGGAGAAATCATTGGAAAAGAAAGTACGTTGGTTGGAAGTCGGCGCAGCAATATTGCGAGAGAAAGGAGAGAGCGAGTAAGTGAGATAGAACTCCCAGCATAGTGGTGGTGAAATGGAGTGTGAGGTCTGGGAAAAGTGAGTTGGGAAAGCGATATGAAAGCCTACCGCTCCGTGAAACGAAAGTAAAAACGTAGTAATAAAGTAGGGGAAAGACAGACATGGGGTCGATATATTAAAGCAGAGGATGATGATGAGAAAATAGAGGGACCAACGGAAAAATCGTGTCAGCAGAAAATGAAACACAACCATACTAAGGAATTTATCGAGATTATCCGAAGGAAAGTGTGATGTAAATACTTAAGGCGGATGATGACTGAAAAAACTAATTCTTGAGCATAAATATTAAGTTTCCTTGCACATGTAATAACTGATATTTATTTATTCATTCAGTGATCTCAGGAACAGCCATTTATTGAGCATTTATAGCGGTAGACGTAAGCAATAACAAAGGATAAATATACACATCCATACTCAAACCAGAGAATTCTGAACAACCGGGACTCGAACCCAAAACGTTTCATTCGATTTGATTTCGCGGCATTTAAAAAATGATGGAATACGTTGAAATACGAATGAAATCGTTGCTAAGTCACTGGTTTATTTGAAATAAAAATTAAGATTATGATATGCCAAAATATTAATTTATTTTTCTTATGAAATGATCAGAATGTTTCAATACCATCTCAGTGGATTAATAACTAGTAAAATGTTATAGGTGTTACTAAATTTTGTTTTTCTTGTGGGTTAATATCGAGAATTATTTCAGCGTAAAATGTTTCTGTTTGCTGCTCTTTTCTAATTATTTATTCGTTTAAACCTGCCTATTCTCTATATCACTAGTTTTAGAAAAACTGAACTATGAATTGATTACCCTTTGAAAATTGCTTATAAAATTTAAGAAAAGGTGAATTTCTTTGCATCACGAAGTTATGCAACTAATCCCACAGAAGTTAGGCATTCCTTTAATTAACAACGTGAAAGAGACGCGGTAGTTCAGTGGTTAGAATACCTGCCCGGAAAGTGGGAGACCTGGGTTCTAGTCCCAGTCATGTAGCTGCTTTTCACACTTGTTATTCCTGTACTTATAAATTGATGAATAATTAATTGTCTTTAAATGTACAATAACTATCCCGAAGGCCTCCACCATTGAATAAGGACAGCTGCTCAAAATCTCATTTCGATTGATTTAAACAGAAATAAAAAATAAAAAGGAAAGCAATTTTATTTTCAACCCATTCAGAATAATTGCTGCACTTCTGCAGATGCAATCGCCTTGTATCAGATAACCATATAAAATTGTTCATGAGCAGTATCTTATAAATATATTGCAATTTCCGAAAATATCTAAGATGTTAAATTTTATATATAATCTATATTGTGTTTGAAAGTTAGATACTTATATTCAGTCATAAAAGGATTTTTCGATGGACTCGAAATTTAGGTCGAGTTTTGAAACTTTAATTGAAACGATTTATTTCAATTATGAAGGAAATTAATATGAACTGAATGGTTTTAATGGAAGATAGCGTATAACGTAATACCATACACCTAGTTTTACCTATATTGCTTACTCCTATCTTGCTTTTCACTTATATCAGCCCTACAATCTCACTCTGTTGACCCTTTTACCACATTTTATGTATATATTCTTGTTGTATACTCTCCTCAATTTTCACCTGATAATATATACAAGTACTTGACCATTTTAAAGTTTTTAAAAAAGTATTTACCAATAAAGTTTCCAGATGGTAAAATTGCTTTTACTTGAGGAAATCCCAGTAATTTGTTGTAGTAACAGCTTCGTCGAATAATAGCACTGTAAAAGTCAATGTAGTGTTATGTAGTAAATTCTTTAGGAGAAAATAAACGGAGATTCTCAACAATATATGCCACCAAATATGTGGCTGTAATAACTCCCAATTAAATTAAATTATCCAGCATGAGATCCGTAAAAATTGACTTTTTTATCGATTTCTCGTTGCGCTCTAAGATCAAATAAGCCGGAGGCTCGATCAGAAAAATGGTTTTTATTTCTGCCAGTCGCCCGATTACTCCCAAAATGAATCTATCGGTGCGTTAAAGGGAGGCATTATGCCTCATTGCTCAACAGGTCGAGAGCGAGAGGTTTCTCAATTTCCACACAGGAATCATTGGAGCATTTCGCCTCGCAGGCAACGGACATAAAATCGGTAGGCCAGGATAACCTTATCGCTTTCCGTTAGAGAAATGCACGCGAGAATTTTTCCATCCCTTCATTTGGTAAAGCCATCAACGGTCGAGGCAAGGCAAGCGGAGAGCTAAAGGGGTGAATCTACCAAAGTTTCTCGTTGCCTCTCGTTTCCCAACATATGAAGGAATAAAGTTATATTTTACGAGTATTATTCACTTTTCCTGCAGAGAATAACCTGTAATATGCAGTAAGCAAACCTATTAATACTCTTCTCTATCCAACACAGTTTTGTTTCCTATGCCATTCCCTTTTTCAAATTCCCTCGAAATTAAACAATCCTAGGAATAAGACATTTCAGTACATACGAAGATTCAATTTATACATCTATAAGCTCTATCATCTCTTATTTTCTAAGCAAAATTACCCTTTCGAGAACGTCATCCATGATTTTACACATTAATACGGCATGTGTCAATGGAAGATTCCATCAATAAAATAATCTTATACTTAAGTAAGTTTATGCTGCGCCGTATTGTCGAAAAAATTGTAAATTCATTGCTGTTTCATGATATACTTTGATATAATAAGTCACCAGCCATATATTAAGTAATCAATCCAAAGAATTTGGAATCGCAAACCTCAGGAAAAATAGCCACGAGGCTCGCTAGTAGAAGGAAGGCTGAACAAGCAATGCATATATTTGGAGGAAACATAGAGAAATAGATTTAAAATTCCACAATACGTTTTAAAGGTGGCAACTTATCCTTGCATGTGGAAATTGTTTGTTATTATTTTTCAAATGAAAATGATCATTAATCTGCCATTCTCTAGCCACCAAATGTATCTTCAAACACCATCAATGGCATTCGTAGCACCGGTTGATAGCCCCTATTTTATGCACATCTACATCTACATAAATATCCTGCAAGCCGCCTTGGAAGGGGTTTTAAACACCAATTATGTTCCTACATTTTATAAAGATATAGTCTAAATGTCCCCTATAGAATTACAAAATCATCCAGGAAATAGCAAGATAACAAGAACGAGATTATCAAAGACGAATCTCTAAAGAGTAAATAATAAAAGTCAATAGCAAGCAAAGGTTAAGACGCCACAACTTCACGAACTTTTCTTTCCTGATAGTTAACGGCAGCTATGAAATAGTATAGACATGCGGTACTGAGGTCGTCATATCCGTTTTTCTCCGATAATTATTGCCCATTCATATTGCATCTACCGATCGTTTTCATAAGCAGAATAATTTTCCATCCCTCAGTGATACCACTCTCAGTAAAAACCGTCCTGTATTAATAACAAGCTAGCAACCAACTCCATGCACGCAAACACGGCACGATTTTCTTCGGCGTTTCATCCCGAACCTCACGCAGCGTTTCCGAGCCACCTAATAAAATATTTCAATGATTAAATTAGGGACACGCCCCCAATGCGGGAGGAAGAGAAGGAGAAGCAAATTGATTCACCTATATAGCGACGGATCGAATCAAATCCTATCCTCTCTCTTTGAACCGTTAATTTTCCACTTCCGCTCCTCCTTCCGTCCCGCCATCACGTCTCCCTCATCCATACCCTCTCTTCCGCACAAAAAGTCTTTGCCTTTTCGCTCCCAGAAAAGTCGAATTCTCCCTCTCTTTTTCACTCTTGGCATCGGCCTTTCTATTCCCAGCCTCGCTCGCACCTAACATAGAATCCATTTGCAACGAAAGCGTTTTTCTCTCTCTCTCTCTTGCCGTCTTCGCTTCCATCTGCTCCGTATCCCTTCTCCCTCTTTATCCGTCCGAAGTCTCCCAAGGCCCCCATATGAACGCCTTCCTTTCCACCATAAGATGGGGAGGAAGACACATCCTGGACTAGAGAGACCGCGACTTCGGGTTCCGGAAACAAAACACGGAGCGCTCTTACAGTCCGCTTTCTTAAATCCTCTGTTTTTTCTTTTCCTTATCTTCGGCTTATCCTTCGCCTCTATGTTAGTCGCGTGGTTCCTTTTCCGCCCGCCATCTATTTGGCCGTTCCTTTTCTCCTCGGCTTGATGTCTCTATCTCTAGTTCTCATTTCTAATGTTTCCCACCTTATTCACTCCAATTCTGGTAAAATGTATAGAACGTAGCTCATCCTATCGCGAATAAATGTATTACATATTACATATCCTAGAAATTAAAGTTAAACAAGTCGATTTGACCATACCAACCTACTGGATACAACTAACATTTTCCCAGCATTAATTAAACCGCTGAAGAGAAAACAGTTTTACCGAGCCCCCGATTATAAGTGGCAATATTCGCTGGTCCGGTAATAGTTACTGCAAACATTTTTCAGATGAACCAGTGCCAACAACATAGGCCTCTATTAACGCAATAAACGGACTAAAACTAAAGCGTTCTCTCATGCATGGAAACAGTTTGTCTTTTAAAATGGCTCAATTTTTGCAATACTCACTAAAATATTATTTCCGCAAGCTCAATGCAAATTTTTTTTTGGTGCGATAAATTAGAATATTTTATTGGATTAATTTCTAATTAAAATTAATCAACAAAATTTGCACACTTCAATGGTAAATATTTCGAAGTGTAGATTTCTGTGAAACTATTTCGCTTTCTCTTTTCCCTTATTATAGTTAATGATATTTTCCAAAAAACTTTTCCTAACGTACTGAATTCTATTAGCTCAAGCACATATTTGCGTATGTGATGCAGTCAGAATAAGTGTTCAGTATCACCGAAATGTAGGTTTGAAAGTTTTCCTCGGTTTAATTGTTTACGTTAGCTAAAATTTTATGTACTTAATGTAGTATGGAAAGTGTGGATATAGAAATAAATGTGGTTTTTAATTGAGTGTAAGTGATACAAAAGGAAGTGGAAGATCGGAAAGAGCCTGTTGAATCTAATGCCAAAATCCCTAAAAGAGCTTAAAGAATATGAGGTGAACTATGAAAAGAAGCTAACTGTGGAAAACGGATAAGGGTGATCTAGCCCAAAATGATGCGCACCCAGGAAAAATCTCAAGGAAGCATGGACTTGAGCAACGTCCTATGCCCACAAAATATCCCTAATGGCTTGGTGAAATGTTCTGGTGGGATATCTCAACGGACAGAGCACCCGACCGGCAAATGGGAGACCCGAGTTCGATTCCCGGTCCCGTCAGACTTTTCTGAAGTCCATTCTTCCTTGGGAAGCTGACTGTATTCAAAATGAATTCTGTGTTCAAGGACTGGGTAGTTAAGTTTATCATTATGAACGAATAAAATAAAGTGCTTAACACAATAGCGTTTTATATACGTATTAAGTGAATTTACACATGTCCACAACGACAGGAGTAAAACTATAGTACCCAATGGTTATTTAAATTTTTTAAACGTTTTATATCTACACATTTCACATATATAACGCATAAAATTTGACTGTTGAGATAACATCTTGAATATTTCCGTGATACTGGAAATCGCCTCCACAAAATTATGTAACAGTTTAGTACATGTATATCGATTGGTGAATACATGTAAACCGATTACCATGTTTTGCATAACCATGATGGCTGTGTTTGACAATTGGAGGTCTAGCTTCTACACCACTTTCCCAAAGGCGAACTTGGAATTAACTATTCACCCGCGTCTAAGCTAGATGTCACAAGCATAATGATATTGCGGGTAAGTTTCCCAGTCGCTCCGCATAAGGCACCATATTGCTTCCGAATTGGCTGCTTAAGGATGGAGCATGAAAATACAACAGTCTTTTTATAACTTCCCATACGTTCGAGGAACACTTTGACCCGGCAATTCCGCCTCCCTCCTTTGCAAAATACGTCCTTTCAAAAACACCAAAGCCTTCTCAAACAGGTAGGCGGAGGACGCGGTTCTTTTCTCTTCCGTAATACCGGCAAACAAACGCGGAGCGCACACACGGGGCAGGTTTAAGGGCAAACAAAAGAAATAAAGGGTGTCGGATAGAGAAAGGGGAAAGGAGGACGAAAGTAAAAGCCTATAAGGACCTTCTGGTTCTTCTTTCTTCCTCCGCTTACTCTACTCCACCCATTTCCGTAGAAGTTTGGAAATATACAAGGAGAGGCGTAGAAGGGGAATGGAAATCCGAGCGATGAGAAGGGAAAAGGTTTTCACTGGGAACAGGGTTTTTTTAATATGACGGTCATTATATCCCTTTGATCTAGAGAGAATGGATAGACTACGGTCACATTTGTAGGGGCAACCTTATTAATTTTTGTTTAACGTCTGCGTGTAAAGCATTCAGCCAGAAATTCGGTTTGAACTTTAATCCCACAAAATTAGCTATCAATATCTCTGGAAAGGAAATTTGACTTACTAGCCTAGATGAGGAGTGAGGTTTTCCTTTCTAATCTCACTTATTGGCCGTGCGAGCAAGCGTAATAGTTCATAATTTTCAAATCAATTGAATTTTCAATAAGAATTCAAAAAATGATTTCCATAAATCATCTCCATTCATACCTAAATATTAATCATATTACCATAGTCATCGCCATAGCTGATGCGGAGAAAAATTAAAATATATTTTCCGCAGATCCAACCAAAAACTACTGAAAATTTCTTATAGCATGGAACATGTCTCTGCATTCTGATTCCGTCGAAATATAGGAAAAAATTGCCGATTATTTATTCTAGACTTTCATGCGTGGCATCATAATTGATATATTTAGTATATTATATAACGGTATGAGAAAGCATAAATAAAATATTCTGGATATGTCCTTAATTGGTGGTTGGTGATAATCAGAATTAGTGGAATACATATTCATGAAATGATTTGATTACAAATACGACTTGTTGAATTCCTCAAAACTTGCAGTTTGGCGCTGATAACATCTTTACTAATTTAATTATTTTTGCATTATCATATAAAACAATAAATGATAGTTTAAATAATATCTTCGGAATAAAGTAAGATAACGGTTTCCGAAGGCAATTCCCAAAAGAAAAAATCACAATTTTTTAACGAATGAAAATGAAATTAATCAAAAAGAAGAAAAATATTGTAATTATATTCGTTACAGAGAAGGGACTACGATTTCTCCGATTTATTTAAAGACAGTCTTAATATTGCACCTGTTTATAATAACATGGTACTCATTAAACCTTAAAACTCAGTGGGAGAAAGTCAATTGAAGGCAAATAACAAACGTAACTCACATTGAAATTTATAATATTTTTTCCAACCAAACTAGATTTACGGGAAACCATTCTACATTATGTTATTTAAGAAAAGGTACCGCAGAAACGAATCGTTCGCTAATTAATATTTACGTACTCTATACATGTGAGAGAGTTTAAATTGGCGATTTTAACGTCAAGGACAATGAGCCGGAATGAGTTTGAGGATTCAGATTTGCGATGATTATTTAATTAACATCCATGTCAAATTCTTGAAAGTTCGACAGCTGAATTTAAAAATAATCCTTCCGCAGCTAAAAAAACATTTGAATGTAATCGCAATGCTCTTAAGGGAGAAAATCGGAATCATACGAGATGGGCTAGAGAGACTTCGGAAGTCGTTAGGTCACCTGCGAGACTTTGAATGACAAAAGAGGGAACCATTCTCGCATTACATTTTAGGCAACATGAAAAATTAATCTATTACGATGACCCTAAAAATAAAAATAATTGGATAAGTTGAGTGCTCCAGATAAATCAATTTTAAGTTAATGGTTGTAGAAAAGCGATGAGACACGCATGGTACACATTCTTTGAATTTAGAAGAAGAAATTGAAAGAGAAAAAGTCTGCCGCAGCCGGGAATCGAACCCGGGTCTCCCACTTTCGAAGATGAGCATCTTTGATGGACCCTCCGTAGTACACCAGTCCCATCATAGCCCACGAAATTGAAGGAGGGATCGTTCTGTCGTGGTAGCTTAGAGGACAGAGCACCTGCCCGGGAAGTGGGAGACCCGGGTTCGATTTCCGGCTGCGGCAGACTTTTTCTCTTTCAATTTCTTCTTCTAATGGTTGTAGGGTTATATTACGTATTTCGTTGGAGCAGAAGGGTATCGTATATTATGATCAACTGAAACCGTCTCAAACGATCTTCTGATCTTTATTATAGTCTATAAGTGCTACGTTTTTAACTCATGTTTGAAAGGAAAACGACGGAAACGGGATGATACGTAAGCTTGATAAGCAGATTCTGCTAATTCTTATGCAATGTAACAAGTTGCAAAACCTGTCAAGAAGCACATTGAAAGAATGAGCTGAGAAATTTTAACCTTACCGCTGTATTCACCCAAGAATCCTTCGTCAGATTTCCATTTGCTGTGGTGGATTAAATTGCATATGAAAGTAACCAAAAGTGGCTTAATGAATGGATCGCACCTGCCTGATTTTTCTCATTACGGAATCCATTTATTGCCTGGAAGTTGAGATAAGGTTATGACTTCCGCTCGATCAAAATTTGAACGAACTTCATTCTGTTTTGAAATTTCCAAATGAAGACCTAATTTTTAACCAAAAAGGAATAAAACGCATTTCCGTAAAATAATTCATTTATTTATTTGAATTCAGTCGTTAATGTATATTAAGTAACTTTCAGACTTTTTACATTAGATTTACGTAAAATCATATGGACTTTTGTCTTTTGGAAGGACCTCA
This sequence comes from Ladona fulva, assembly GCA_000376725.2. Lineage (NCBI taxonomy): Eukaryota > Metazoa > Arthropoda > Insecta > Odonata > Libellulidae > Ladona > Ladona fulva. The sequence continues at coordinate 293,549 of KZ308296.1, read as the reverse complement.
CACAAAAATGCTGCATGTTCAGAATTTAGATTGGACGCCTTCGAAACCTACTTTAGGACCGAAATCAAGGTTACAATGAGGGGTACTTTATTTGACTATTATTTTTAACCAAGGTATAAGTACATTTAAAATGCTAAATGCTAATTTTAGCATTTTACAAGGAATTATAAGAATAGATATTTATAGAAACGAAATGCTCTATATAATTATTCACAAATATTTCTATCAATATACTAACTTTAAGCCGAGAATTTAAAATATGTTTCGGCGTATTTCACAAAAATAATGAAATTTAACAAAAGAGCACTATGAAATCAAATACAATTTCCAGTGGTACCTCAACTTCGAACTAAATTCGTCCCTGTTCGAAGTTCCTAACTCGAAAGGTTTGTATCTCGAAAAAAGGTTTTACACCATATCTTATCAGCTCTTCAGTTCGTATCTCGGAATCAGCTTTTAGATATATTTCACTAATTCTTAGAAATACCACTTCTTTGTCTATATTGCCTGCTTAAAATTTCAAATCCTCAAATCTTACTTTTGCCTTAACGGATTAACTCCATAGATCGTGAATTACGGCAGTAGAAATACAACAAGAAAAGGGTTTCCAGATCAACCCAAGATTTCCATTCTTTTTAATTATGTCCTTAGGAAATACAGGCACGATGTCATCGCAAATGAGGTTCGAGTTGATGAGAATTTCCTAACCCGATACAAACGACTGTTGGCAGACTCACCGTAATCCGTGAAGCGTAGAAGAACGAGAGCGAAAGCTGATGACGGAATAATTAATGGGAGAGGGACAAAGAGAAGGAGAATGAGGCGAGGGGCTTGAGGTGTGCCGGAGAACGAAGAGGAAGAAACACGCAAGGAAGAGATAAGTGAAACGGGTGGGCGGCATAATGGTAGGGCGTGGTGGGGTAGAGACGTGTTCAACATTGATGGACTCAGGGATGGAAAAGAGAAAGGGAAAACGAGACGAGGAAGTGACTGAAAGAAACCTTTGAAGATGTTTCCTTTGCTATGAGGGTGTGAGTGTGAAAGGTGTGGCGCAGTTGAGAGACAATGAGGTCAATGAAATTAAAGTTAGTTGTTTTTGTTCAAAGCTAGCCTAATTTCCAGTTGATTCCTAAAGGGGAAAATATAATTAAAATACTAATTTAGTAAAATGGACTTTCGGGAAAAAGTTGGATAATTAATGTAATTAATGAGATAGATGAATTATCATATCATCAAAGAAAATCACTTATCTTGCTTCATAACTTGTGATATCACGTTGACGAACAAACGTGCATTCTATAACGTATGAGTGGAATATGCCAACGAAGAATTTGAATTTAGCGTGGAAAAAATACGAAGATATTGATCAAATAATGTCCTCTATGAGAAATACATGTGTAGCCATAAATAACGGTAACCAAAGTGGTGAACGCAAGACGAAAGTTCCTTTGCGCACTAACATTTTGCAAAAAATATCCATAAATACCCCATACGTTTACCCTCTTCTGTCTCCGCACTGACGAATCTTTTTTTCCTCCTTGATCGTGAAAAAGCAGCAAATAACTGTTCCCACCGTAATATACGAAATCAAGCTTATTAAGAAACTTTTAATTGGTCGTAAATTTTACCACAGGATTTGTTACAATTTGTCTTATCTGCAAACATTCTTTATACATTCTTAATCTTTCTTTAAAACGGATCGGAATCCTCGCATTTATTCTTGTGATAATGAATGTGCTCGGATTCAATAAGTAGCTCTAATGTCATAGGGATGGGTTGCATACAACCTCAAAATATCACTAAATGTAAATATTCACAAATGATATAATTGTTACGAATATCATGATGTAAATATACCAAAGCCTCAAAAACGGAAATTTTAATCAACCCTCGATCATAACCACATAGACCTTATTGTGCGAAGATGCAGCTGGCAAACAGATTTCCAGATCGTATCCGTTTAATATTATCTCTAGAGCCGAGCTTTCGAGCTTTGCCACATCCACCCGTTAGCTGCTCCAAAGCGATCATCCTTACCACGATCAAAAGAGCCCAATGGGACGCAATTACGAGGGAAGCTAAACGTCTGAAGAGGATCGAGTCAAACAGTCTGTCCGCATCCGCAAAAGAGTGAAGGACATTAACTGCCCATATCCCAGTCGTTATCCGAGGCTGCATCGAGTGCAGTGGCAGGATGGGAAGGCCACACGGCAAGGAACGCAACGCGTGGAATGGGAGGACGAAGAGCAGACCAAGGGCCCTAAAGGCCCTTTGGCTCCGTCAGCGGATGAGCCAGTAAAAGATTATGACAGCAATGATTGTAATGGCAAAAAAAGACAGACAGAGGGGCATTTCCTGTTTTTCGGTGCTGTGGAAAAGCTGCTGGACTTGCAGACGTTGCGAAGGCAATATTGCTCGGGGAAGGACGTTTCGACGGATGCTGGAGGGAGGACGAGTTGAATAATAGGCCTCCAAAAGCGTTCGAACGGACTCATACCTTTCAATTCTCCGCGTCGTTTCCAAGCCCAGCGGTATCTCGTGGTTTAACTAACCCACGGTGGCGAATTAAATTCCAAGCCGTCACATGGCGCTCGCCTGAAGTGGGTCTTTAAAATGAGATGTTATGACGGCGGGAAGGGAATATTAGGATCGATGCTTCCAGAAGTTGTATTGACAGCGAAATTGAGTAGTTTCGAGTATATTACTTTTACGTTAAGCTTAATTCACCGTAAAAATACGCTATTTCACTCAATTTTGCACGTTACGGTCAGGTATCAAAGAGACAAGAGCATATATTCCATGCAATGTAATACTGATCGATGAAGAGTAGAAATTTCAATTTTATTTCAGCAGTTAGGCATATGTTTATACAGAAAACGGGGAAAATAATGCTGCATTTACTATGTGATTTTGTATAAACTGCAAGCGAAAATTCGCTGATGTGACCACCTGAACATTCAATAAATCTAAAAACGAAACCACTTTCACCACCCGCATTGTATGAGCTACATGAACAATAATCATATATATCATTATATAAAAGGAAATTATATATTTCGTTATCCAATAATTTACCGATTGCCGCCTACTCGTTAACTCAGAATAGGCAAAATAATTTCTGTGTGAATAGGTATTGAAGTATGTTTGCTTAAATATAAAAAACCAGATATGCAAATTTTTCATGGAAATACGCACTGTTATGATTCGACGGACTGCTGATCATAAACTACATTCAATCATCCAAACCGTTATCGATTTGACGCCAAGTTGTTCTGACGGATTACTACAAGAAATGCAATATAATTAAGTAGATTTCCATTTGTAAATTTTATGAATTTAGCAAAACTAAATCAAATATAATGGCCACACTAAGAAAATTATGTTTGGAAAGGAAGTTTATTGAAGATACTCATTTACATCATAATATACTATTGATGGTTTATACAAATATATAAAACCTCCTAGACTTTCGTCAATTTTCCTTACCTTCAAGCGCCATTTTTCATCACTACCAATGCCATATCTGAAGTCAATTTTCAATTTTTATTTCATCGTCGTCATCAACATACATACAAAAAGCTAAATGTTTGTCCGTCCGTCTGTTCATCTGCCTGTCCGTACCCCTCTCTATCTCAGAAACAGCATGATGAAGAGATATGAAACAAACTGTATTACGTTTTATGGGGTTGAAATTTACCCGGAAACAATTCATATCTCGCAAAAGGATCTGGTTCGAACCCAGGAGCTTATAGTATGTTTCCATAAGAAATGCACAATAAGTTTCTTTTTAATGTTATGCAGATTATGTTTCTATTGCAAAATAAATTTAGCAACATTGGCGCTACAATATCGAGAAAAGTATCATAAAAGGGAAAACGATTATATATTATTTCAGCTATGAAATATTGACACAGATTCGTAAGTACAAATATTTCGACAACATGTACCGACAATTTGTAAAATTTTGCTACAAAAATATTCATCCCCTTGGCGACCAAAGGGATTGTAGAGTTCAAGCTCTATTATTCAAAGGAGAATTAATGCTTACGAGATTATGGTATTTTGTTCACATACATTTCATGGCTTAAAGTTGAAGAATACAAAATATTTGTAAATGTTGACTTTATAATGATAACTGACAAAATAGCGTTTCACTACATTTACATAATCCCTCATCAACCAAACCATCTACCAGTCCTAATTATATTAATTAAGAACTACAATTGATACTTTCTGGCTTTGGAAGACCATATGTATACAATGACATATATTTTATTAATTAGTTAAGCTCTCTCATGCTTGACGGGTGCGTTTACTAAATTATGATAAAATACAAAATGTTACCGGGTAAAGGATCAATTTCAGAAGGAATGAAACTTAGTAACTTCCACGGGAATTTCTTTTATTTTCACGACCGGTTTCGTTAACGAATTAACATCTTCTGGTGTTCTGTAATTCGTTAACGAAACCGGTCGTGAAAATAAAAGAAATTCCCGTGGAAGTTACTAAGTTTCATTCCTTCTGAAATGTCTCCTCCATTCCACCAAGTGACGCTTGACCACATCAATTTTATAAAGGATCAATGGTAAAAGATGAATCTATTTTAGCCATTCAATTTAGAAATCGGGCCATTTTACGTTTATATAAAATGATGCTACCATATCAAAAGAAGGATGCTAAATATTCTGTGTTAAAGTATGGTATGCATTCCATATTCTCTATCAATGGTAATTATATCGCCTAATTGAAGCTTTTTAGAAAATCGCGAGTTCAATTGTTACTTAATGATGGATTGATTGGATGCGTCGGATACGTCTATTTTCCTTACAAAAGATTATAAATGATATTTAATGTTTCACCTGCGCAAGGCTGAGTACTTTATACATGGTAACTTTTTTTAAATCTCAATCTGTTTAATAAGCACTTAACTTACTTCAGTAAGTTTGCTTAAGATATCACAGTAATTCATATTCAATGAAATTAGATAGCTTTTTTCATAATGCTATGATAGGGCTAGTTAAGCTAGAGTTCGCCATTGCTGGATGATTTTTTCTTAACGTTTACTATATGTCATTAATGTTTAAAGAGATAAATATGTCAAAATTGCTTGCTAATCTATGACAAAATAAATTTTAGTTCCTTGGGTATTAGCCGATGGTAGGAATGAACCTCGCTACCGAGCGAGACAAAATGCGAATGACGTTATATATTGGCACGAAGATTGCAAATATAAAATTAAGATGTGTGGACACAATTCAAATCATTTTAGTTCATTTTCGCCTTAACAACCCTTGATTGCCCTTTAATTGCACGGCAAACATCTCATCCCTCCGATATTGGAATCGTTATATCTCTACCCTTAATGTCCTAAAGAACACCCATTAGGGGGGCTATTCCCAACGCGAATTGTCCTTATGAGCGTTTAATAACTCTTAAAAAGGCAATGAAGGTTGGATAGGGTGGAGAATACGAGTCATCAAAGCTAATATGAGACGTAGTATTTTCGTTTATCTTTCGCGAGATTCTTCCAACGTTTTTCTATTACTTCGTACCTTTCTTACTTTATTATCTTCATCCTTCTCCCCTTTTCCTTATTCTATATATGTAGAAGTCTGGATGTTATTTTCACAACATCGAGTTGTAACATCCTGCAAGGCTTTCCACATAATTTTTCCAATTACATATTGAAGAGGCTAATTCTTCACCTGCTCCACAGCAGAGATGTTATTTTAGTCGCTTTATAGATTGCATTTCTTAACTGCGGCAACATTTAGAATAGAACTTAATAGTATTACATTCACCAGTGCTTAAGATAACCCTTGAACGAAAGAAGCGAAATTTTACATAAGTATGATTTTTTAGGTCAAAAATTTTCATTTCCGGCAAATAGCAAATTCAACAATTATAAATGATAAACGACACAGAATCAGGATTAACTTTGTGGTAATTCTTAATATTCAAAGAATCAAAACACTCCATAGAGAGTATAAACTATTTTTACTAGACCACAGAGAAATATAAATACGACCTAGGTTTCGTAGCGTTGCTACATCATCAGGTTATTTCAATGTGTGTTTTACCTTCCAATTTTGCACTTAGCTTCCTTTTCTATTGTATATTCTTTTAATTTATTTCTTTCGAACATGATTCCGAGAAAGGAGGAATTTTGTCTGAATAGATCGAGCTAATCAACGTTCCATTGGGTTATTATTTCTACGGTTTGGCATATTGTCAGAGGCTATTTGCGGTATTTTGCAAAACCGACATTCTGAATTCTAATGTTCGCTCTGAAGATACAATAATAGCATGGGTGAACATTTGCAATGTCTATCAAACTTATTGTTGATTTGTACGTATACATCTGCAGTGATATTTTGAGATTTTGATGATATCTATATGCCAGTTTAATTTTAAAATTTTTGATAAGTTATTAAGTTTAATGAAGAATGTCGTTCAGAATTAAGAATTTAGTTCACTCAGTTAAGTTCTCAAAGAATTAAGTTTCGCTAAGAATTTTTCTTAGATATTCAGATGCATAGAGTTTCATTGCTTTACAAAGAAGTATATAAACGTATAGTTCAGTTATGTAAGACTAATTCCAATGAAGGAATTCAAGCAAACTGCAATTTTCACTCGCAAATAAGGCATCCATACATTTCAGTACACTACTATCCTCATTCTTGATAATTTTAGAATTCAAATCTTAAGGAATGCGGTAGCTTCCTATTTGTAGATATCAACTTTCGGCGTTGTATGTAATAGTAGACGTTGAATTGTTAGAAGTGATTTGACAGCTGAGTCAATTCCGCACGGAGGCTTCCACGATGGAATCAAACCCGAGACCACTTTCACCGAAGTCGTAAACCTTTTTGTCCACTTGGTTACCCTGGAGCCCCTGTATCTATTGCATTCTCTTTTTTGCTAACGTTCTTTTTTAATACAAAATGGTAACATTCATGGACATTTGCTGAGATCAAAACTTTAAGTTCTTCATATCACAACACCTTCCCTATTTAAGACGAAAGAGAAGCGTAATATAGAAATATGCAATGGAAAAAAATATGAATTATTTCAGAAACTGCTCTTTACAATGAATTCTACTTCTCTTTTTGCCCCTATTATTAGTAGTATTATTTTGTTTACCTGTGAGCAATTCTGGTTTTCGTAAATTTTCTGGGGTTTTGAGTTATTTATACTGACATTTGACCATCATAAATTGCACACAGACAATGATGATGATTATCAATAATACCAGGAGGTAAAATATGCGCATTTATTTTCAAAAAGACCTATCATATTAGGCTATTTTTGATTAAATACTCTAAAGTTATACTTTCGAAATATTTCTTTTATTCACAGCGCATTATTTTTCTTCGCCATAAAACAGAATAAAAATGGTTATACAAACTCATTATTCATTTATGACTACTAAGAAATGTTAATGAAATGTGTGAATGCAATTTTATGTTATTTATTTAAATTTTAGCTTGAATGTTGAGAATCTCATTACTTGAATGACAGTTCAAACAATCAATATTTACACAATAAAGGAAGTAATTAATTTAAAAAATCCTCAGTTATATATAAATACGAAAAATAAACATACAAGGTAATTAGTTAAAACAGAAAAATTAATTATATGACTCCTGACGAGCGTGATTCTTGTTTATTTTTCATAATCACCTAAAGTTTTGGTATGAAACTTGGAGAATGATAATTTTAAAAACTATGTAAAAAGTAGTACACAGAAATAAAAGTTTTTGCGTTGCTATGCGTTTATTTACTACTACTAAAGTGTGCTTTGTGTACATTCTAACCATTACTCTGAGAATACTCATGAGAAACATGTCATGTGGTATTCTGTTTTTGCCGCGTTGTCTATCTAAGCTAGGTACAGTGAAGGCAGATTCAAAGGCTCTCGCTAAAGATTATTTGGCCTAATACGCGGTTTTCTCTCGGCACTAGTCTATTTTTCCCGAAATAAATTGTAAAATTACCGCTAAAGTTGCTCTGCTAACCTCTTATAAGGCGGATTGCTCCCTTTCCCAGATGCGCTGCAACCTGCTATAGTATATCCTCCGCCTCGTTTGTTAGACTGAAGATCGTTCACATTATCTGTATCACCGTCCTTTTCTCACCCCTTCTGTCTTGCATTTTCTGTTAGATGGTTCCTTTTGGCTCTCTTGTTTGCAATTACTAACATTGTGAGAAGTAGTAGTAGTATTGTTAAAAGTGCTTCGACAGCTAAGGTCATTTCGCACGTAGGCTCCCACCGGGAATCGAACCCGGGACCGCTTTCATTAAAGTCGAACGCGTTGCCCACTTGGCTATCCGGGAGCCCAACATTGTGAGAAGTAATCTATAGCGAAGCCGAACCTTTCTCATATCACTGTTAGATTCGAGACTTAAAAACATTCCATCTGCAGATACACAACTGATGGAGGGTTACAAATCCTCTATTAGCACAAGTTTCTTTCCTTACACCCACAGGGCTCCCGGTGGGTAGCCAAGTGGGCAACGCGTTCGACTTCGGCGAAAGCAATCTCGGGTTCGATTCCCGGTGGGAGCCTACGTGCGAAATGACCTAAGCTTTCGAAGCACTTTTAACGATACTACTACTCCTTACACCCACTGTAGAAGCCGACATAGAGTGATAACTTTCCTTTTAATTTTCTTAACAAGCGGTAGGGTGGTTAGCGTAGAACGTTATTTTAAATAGTCGTTCGATGATATTTCCTTCCATCGGAATATCACGTTGTAAGCAAATCAAATTAGCCAGAGTAGCAGTGCAGTATTTGGTTGGCTGTTGAGCTCGATTCTAGAATACAAAATGACCAAATTTAGGTAACAAGAGAAGGCGTTCTCTTAGTCATTTGTCAAAAATATGACGAAAAGGTAAGCAGCATAGCACAATCTTAGTTCGTAGACTATCTATATATCCAAGATTTATTTCGTTACTCTTCGTTAACTCTGTACCTGGTGAAAGCGCTTCAATGTAGAGTAAAAACAGCAAAAATGCAGTAACAGAGGAAGGGGGTCTCTTAGTCCGGAGAGCTAACTAACTAACAGTTCTTATAAAGTATGAGGGAAAGATGACCAGACATACACAGCAATAGTTTGAGGGCTCTCTAGATATCTAACTTTTACTTGTGGAAAATAAAGCAAACTAAAATAGGTTTCCTCTTCAATCGAAGTTTCAATTTTTGTCTTAAAAATTAAAGGACCAAAACCCCTTCTCCTTTTGTTTCAACGTCAAAATTAAACGTTTTAATATCCTGGTGATAACGCCATCCAGCTTATAATGCGGTTTTCACTCTGTCTCTGGAAGTCTTCACAGGTTTTACCGTAAATAAATAAGTCAACATCTAATTATCACATATATTAATGATTCAATTTCAATTGAGTCTTTTGATTATAAACGTTTTCTGTCTTACATTTCATGTTAAGCAAATTATTTTCCAATTATACGTCAATATTGGATGACATACTTAACCTTTCAGTAATTTCCTCATAAGACGTTAGATATAACGTAACTCTCAGGCCCAACAGCAGTAGTACCTTTAAAGATGGAAATTACGGATTACTTCTCAAAGGCTTAAATTCAGCAAGGGTGTCTTGCGTATTGAAGATTATGATTAGCGTGGAGACTTTTTTAATTCTTCTCTTATACGGACAAAACTTAACATATTTTCTTGATTAGTTACTTTTACGGAATTAATGTGTCCTTTGGGAAATTGTTTAATTATTATAGCCATTACGATAACCAGTTATTATTTGAAATTATATACTTCTTTAAAATATTTAATTAAGAAAACTTATTTAAAATATCTTTAAGATTATTAGTTGTTCTTGGTATTAGTAGGATTCTATTACTGTCAATTTATCAAACAAAAGCGGTTTAATGACTTTTTGGAAAATTAATGTCATTTAAATTTTTTATATTCACGCATTCTTTTTTATTTACGGAAACACGTCAAAATTATCAATTCTAATCGTATCGTTTTGTAATACTAAAATCAAGTACGCTATCATTTTCATTCCGAATATCATTTTTTTATGCTTCACAAACATTTGGCTCTTTTATCTCCTACTCATGCTGTTCGCCTCTTTATCAGACATAAAGTAGGAATTCGTTTAAAAAAAGGGAACTCAAAACTCTATCTTTGTGGAATTCTCAACCTCTGCATTACTTTGGGTGGTAACGGAAAAATCAAATTCACAACTACGAAGGTAGGTAAAATCGAAACCCATTATATTAAGCAGCTGCTTTATATTATAATAATAGTTCATTGGATCACGATGGGTTCTTAGTGTTTAACATGAGGCAATCAAAGAGGCATGTTTAGATTAGTAATTACTACTAAAGGGTTTTACTACTTAGTAATAAATTTACCCTTGATATTCGATTTAGTCTTAGGATAGAACTGGTTCAACTGATGCCTTGGTACTGCGCAGAAGATATCGGGAATTTAAGACCATTGCCACAGGGAACAGAGCCACCTTGCGGGACTTTCAGTACATGATTCGTCTTTTCGTCGGTAGAGGGTATGGCCGGTAAGTTTTGGAGGACTCCCAGTTAAGGAACTGCCCCTATTCCCATTCGCCCTAACTCCCAATATTAAGCACCATTCATAAATTGAACTCCGCCATCACTATTTACTCCGTTGAAAAAGTAGTACGTCATAACGACTAACGATGATACTTCATTTATGAAAATAACTTTTCATTACTTGGAAACTCAATTACGTTGCTTTTTATACCAAAATGATCCAATTTCGCGAAAAATAAACATTTGAATGCAATTTAAATATGTATTATGTGTGTGTATATATACCCGATTATTCTCCATATCAATATATCTAAGTAAAAAAATATTTAACTGGTTATACAAGCAGAAAATAATAATAATCATGTATTTATTTAGGCGAATTTTGGTGTATTGAGACCACTCTTACAATTAACCTATACGAACACAAACAACCATGCACGAACCAGGATTCGAACCCGGGACCTCGGCGTTGCTAGGCTAGCACGCTAACTACTGCGCCACCGAGGCAGGCAAATAAAGCAAAGTCCCGGGTTTGGACACTATGAAATGAAGCGGACATCCATCCTAGGCATCATGGGTTCGATTCTAGGAGGCCCCAAATATGGCAATTTTCCCATAAGAATGCATTGAGCGCATTTTCAAAAATTCGTTTAGCGTATTTAACTTAAAAATAGAACGTTGAAATTTACGGAGTGGTTAGAACGTATTTTTATCTTATTTTTGACGAAAGAGCTTTATCCCTAATGGCCCCAGGTTCGATGCTAGGTACTTAGTGCAAAAGTTTCAAAAAATCGTTTTGGGTATTTCTAGGTGAGATAGAACGTTGAACTTCACGTCATCGATAGAGATCTAAATTATCTATAGTATAGCTGAAGGTTGTTTCCCTGAGGGTTGTCAGTTCGATGCTAGGGTAATTTTTCTGTCTGAAGTTCGTGAATTCATTTAGGGTATTTTCCGTTAAGGTAGATACTTGCAATTCACGGTGTTGTTAGAATAGAAGATTATCTATCGTATGTCTAAGGCTTTTTGCCCTAAATGCCCAGGTTCGATCCCAGAACCATTCAAACTACCGAATATTCTAAATTCGTAACGGTATTTCCCGGGCAGGTAGAAGGTTGAAATTCGCTACATCTATAGAAGATAGGGAGTTCTATCGTTTGCCGTAAGGATATTTGTCCTAATGGACCCAGGTTCGATGCTAGGACAAATCGTATGGACGTATTTAGAATAATTCGTTAACGTTATTGTAGTTGGTGCATGGAACTCGGTGTATGGAAGGTGGAGTGTTACAGGAGGTGTACAATGCCTTAGTTAATCTATCTTACATTAATCTTGCAGTATTCAAGCAACTTTTACTCGTATATACATATATACATATGAATTATCAAGGTGAATTTTGTAATTTTTGTGTTTTTTAAGGATTCATCGTCATTTTACTACTATAAACAAAACAGAATTGATTAAGTTGGTCTTCACTTTACATAGTGGAATTCCATACTAGCAATAAAGGAATCTTCTGATATGTTTGTATATAGTAACGCACACAGGTTAATGAAGGACGGTTCAATTATACAATCCATAAAATTAATCAAACCCGACCAGGTTTGAATGCGCAGCAGCATCACTAACCATCAAAATCTGGTCGCGTTTGTTTAAACTTGGGGGATGTGTAATTAAATAATCCTTTTTTAACCTGCATGTAACTATTAAACAAACATTTCAGAAGATTCCGTTGGCAGGTAATCCTAAGGATTTGTACCCATTTTACTAGGTTCTCAGTCCGTAAATGTTCCGTATAATTTACCATTTTCTATCCTTTCCCTAATTTAACTACACATCATTAGTTGACATAGAGAAATCTCTATAGTCCTCTATACAAGCACGTAAGCTCAACTAACTATGAACTATTTTATTCGGCGGTGAATAAACCTCCACGGATATGGAATACTGTAGATTAAAGAAAGGGCAAGAAGAGGAGTCGATCCCATAAACCTCGAGGTTAGTGTCCGCTTGCTCTCTCTATGCTCCGCCCCAACCTTAGTTACCCCTGACTGTTAGCCGACCCGTGCAACAACTCCGTATCCCTGGCTGTCTACGTTCACGGCGTACTAGCGAATTCTGGGAGCAACACGGCCCGTTGTGTGCTCGCCACCGTATACATGCCGTTGTATTCGCATGGGAAGATGCTGTTGACATGGTGCAACCGTGGGAAATGCTGTTAGCGCCAAACCGTCAAAATGGCCCTCCGTGCTTGGGAGCGTTTTGTTAGCGGATTTGATTTCGACCGTTCGAAGTTCTCGTTTTTGTGAGCGTGCTGTGCAGGTAGATACTCGTGGTTCGTGTTCAAAGAATCGACACTATTTGTGGAGGATAATTATATTTCAAAGGGATTGCTGAACGAAATAAGAGGGTACCGCCGTAATGCGATTAACGTGCATGATTTAAAATGTTTACTCATGTATTTTAAAGTTAAACAGTGCAAGGTTCCAGTAGGCTATTTTTGCGCTTTTATTTTTGCGCTTTTATTTTTTGGTATTGTTCTTTCGCAACATCTTTCGGAGAAAACAAAGAATTCTATCATACGTAGTTAATTCAGAATTTTTGATTTACTTTAATATTGTAATTGGTCACGGTTCAAGACAGTTAATATACACTGGATTATGCGTCATAAATTCTTATGCCAACAGCACAAAATACTGATACACGTAAGTTTCTTGCACTAATTAATGGATGGAACTAATCGATAATCATTGCATTACATAAATTTAAAATCATATACATATATTCCTATCTATATACATTATAATTACCCTAACTTCGTTGTTACCTTTCTTTGTATACTTCGGATGAATTATAAAGCAAGAGTGCTGAAAAAATAGTATAATCTTAGAAATCATAACAACAACGGGGATATTTCTATACATCGATATAAAATCCTATTTTGTCGATTATCCTTCGCAATTTTTACTTTGAAATCATGCATTACTGACCGTAAACTTTATCACTAGGTATAAAAAAATGTTTTGATTTGATTTGAAGACCACTGACATTTTTGCAACACTTGCATATTAACTCATATTGGGCAATTTTTAATATGAATAAATTACCTTAAACATACAGTATGCAGACTGAATACCTCACGTATTTTAAATTTGTTGACTTCCTTACGGTGACCGAATCTGACTTAATCATGCGAAAGCAATTCGATCGGTTTAATTTTTTATGGAACTTTAATGTGCGATTGCTTGGATTGAGCTACTCATACCAATGTATTCATGTTTGTACAGGAGTTGACTTTTACCCTTTTCATCATTCGATTCTTATAAAATGGCTTTCTTTTACTCTTAAATTCAATTACTTTATTTATATAGATTTTAGGATTAACAAACACTGATTCATCTAAGTATTTCCTCGAAACATTAATAATCTAAAAATAATATTATAGGTTATCGAGAACTATTGAAGGGTTATGCCTCTATTTTCTCCTTCATTCGTTGTTTGTCATATAACTGATTCATTATAGAATATAAATCTAAAGATATGTATATAGCATACTACATACTCTGTTATCATTTCGTTATTTGCATCGTCAATAGAAATGTGAGAGAACTTACGACACTATAATTTGGCCAGAAAATACATAAATAGATGAAAAGAAACGTTACAATATACGTGGTGTGATTTGTGAGACTGGTCATATTTTCGTACAATAACTTCTAAGCTGCTAGTAATATATTACTATATATTATTCAAGTGGAGGCATGATCATACATCTTCTTGATATGTCAAAAGTCTTTGTTTTTGGTTCATGATAGATATTCACGTCTTCTTCCTATCAACAAATCCTGACTGTCAATCTATATAAGATGAACAATAATCTGTAACCACCTCGAAACATTATTTAATGCCGTAAAGCAAAATTTATTGCCTTCTCCGGACATGATCGCACCCTTGGAAAAAACTGCGCCGTCCCTTTCAAAGGGAAACACCAGGCAAGTTTATTGCTCATAATATTAATTGCCTCGGAAGGAAGCTTAAATCACCGTTCATCATCACAATGAAGTTTCAGCCTCACCTGCAGCCAAACTCGTAGTAAATCCGCGCCAGAGTATAAAACGACCGAAGCCGGAGGGAACCAGTCTTTTAGTTCGCGCGACATTTATCAGCCGCGCTGAATGTAATGGGTCTTCCTTTACGGAACCAAAACCTGCCTTCCCATATGTCATATTTCATCGGAGAGCTATCACTGACGTAGCGCCTGAGTAAGAAACCTTCCGAGGATTGAGAGAAAGAGAGAGGGAAGCCTGCGTGGCAAATCTTTCGGAAATTTTTATCTCCTTCATTTTTTTACCAGCATTCCCCATCATTCATGTCCGCTGCTCCGTCTCTTACGCGTACGGCAGTATTCAAAGGTGTACGTTTCCGAAGCAAGGTGCGTTTTGAAGAAGCTGACAATAAATCTGTTCGGATGGAAACGAGAGTGTCGAGATCCAGATTGCGCATTCGAATGATGAATGGAATGATCTGACTCCGCGAGATTTCCCGCAAAGGAAGAATCACGTTCCTGGACGCAGAAAGGCTCTTTCAGTCACTGGAGAGAGAGTATTTGTGCTCTATAGTCTAGTAGACATGACCTTTGATGGCTTCTAGCCCTATTTTTGAATGAATTGTTAGGAATGCAAGTTACTACCCCGGCTGTTGCTCAGTTAGCGTACAGAGGGTATAGGGAAACAGGATATTGTTTACATATAGAGGGATGCAGAGAGGGGATCGTGTTCTCCAAGTAAAATAAAACTGTATTATTAGATTCGTGTTGTTTTGATTAATTGTATATCATTATAGTTTTCATCGTATTTAAAGTTACTCCGGGTAGTCATGTGAGTAACGCCTTCGACTTTTAATGGAAGCGGTCCCGGGTTGGATTACCGGTAAGGGCTCACGTACTGAATGACCTTAGCTGCCGAAACACGTATAAAAATACTACCATTACTCATGAGACTCAATGAATAAATTTTGTTCCTTCTCGTTTACTTTTGTGAATACATTCGTAGAAAAGGCTAAAGCATGGGCAAAATTGCATATCTTATGTACGTATTGTATAACAGTGCCCGACCAATGCCAAAATCCGGGATTCGAAATTTGGCAAAGTTCTCTTTTTGGATTTTAGTCATAGATGCTTATAATTGTCTCCTAATTTTGTCTCTCACTTCTAACGATGGATATTAATGATTTAAATAACAATGAAGTGTTTCACAAATTTCAGTGATCGAAAAATAATTTTATCGCTATTTCTGAGGTGTACGTTATTTATGATTAATTTAACAATAACCCACAACAGAAGTACTATTAATAAAATGGTGATAATGAATGGGAAAAAATATAAACGAAGATTTCTATGCGTATATACTGAAGCAGAGAGACAATTTATTCTCCTGAAACTTAATGATCGATGTAAAGGGAGACGGTAATGAATAGAAGATCGATAGAACGACTTAGCATCAAATTAACCTTACCTTTGAAAGAAACGGAGCATTGCCTCTGAAATAAGAAAAGGTCTGCAAATTGAAGCTGCAATTTCATCCCAAGGACAATGGCATCACCTCGACGGTAACGCATGACTTATTCCATTTAAGTATTTTGTCTCCGCGATTCAGAGCTCTCTCACATTTTCCGATGCAACGAACGGTTCCAATCCATTACTGTAATGCATCCTACTTAAGACTCCCCTTCCCTTAGCCTCTCGGTTGCAGTAGCGCCATCTGACAGGATAAGTAAAAACCTCAGAAGGAGGACACGAGAGGAGACGAAAGCGTGAACACTGGCGTGAGGTTGTGAGCGTGACTCATTCTTTGTTTGCAGTCACTTCTTCTCTCGTGAATTTTCGGAAGAGGGACGACGTTCTCAAATTAAAGGGAGAGCATTGCACCTCACGTTTTGGGAATGCATTGTTATTTCGCATATGACTGGAATTTGAGAGAATTCTCTCTCGTTAGCGAGATCCTCTGGAGTGAAATTGGATCGCAACGTAGCGCAGCACATATTCAAGGGAATACACGCTTCCGTATCCAATATTCCTTCCCAAAGATCACTTTTCATTTGATAGCCGAATACGGTTTCAGCAAATGGCATTGTGATTCCTACGACCGTGCATGTCAAAAACAATGAAAATGGAAAGGAGTGAATGCAGACTGGAGGGTGATTTAATCGTATAACAGTGCATGGTAATTGGAGATGAGGAATAAGATGCAGAGCTGGAAAATGAAAAATTAATATTTAAAAATATTTGGATTTTAAGAAATGGGTGAATTTTTGTAATGTCGCATGCGACTTGGAATATTCCCCAGAAGAAACGGACGTGAGAAAAACCTCAGTCCCGTGAGACATTTTTCTTGTACGTTTCTCTTTAGAAAGAGTTGTACTAAAATAAATTAAGTACTTACATAAGAAAAGGAAAGGTTAAACTTAACTAAATTAGAAATTTGACTAACAGTAGGAAAGCATACAGCTTTCTTGTCTTGTCTTAATCTGTCCGTTTCCCTTTGTGAATATTAATACTTAAACTAAATAAGGAAAAGTATCAACTGCTACGTTAAAACTTTGACTAACCACAATAAAGCATACAGCCAAGGTTCAAAGGCGAAGCTGTATCACCAAGTATGGGAGTTTAATATTTCTATATTTTGTGGTTCGGTAAATGTTAAACATTTTTGTGGTTTCTTAAAGTTTAGTAAGTTGAAGTAACTGCAATAATTTTAAAAGCTGAGTTTTTCGCACTTATGTGCCCCAACTACGAATCGAAACCAGGAACGCTTTAACCTAAGTCAAACGCGATGCAAAGTTGGCTATTTGGGAGTCTGGTAAACGTTTCTTATGGAAGAATTTATTAATAATGATAACCACGGAGTGACTTATGATAAGTTGTTGTTTAAAGACTGAGATGAATTGAAATAAAGAAGCATATGGCTGGAGATTTACGTGCTACCTTGGGATTAAGATCTTAAATGTGAATAAAAATCAAATTTTTATTAAAAGAAGTAACATAACCAGTAAATACATACGAATCTTGAGCGATATGCACTAATGACACTTGTATCAATGTCTTCTTTTAGAGGAAATATCGCATTGCCTCTCCATAGTCTTACATCATTAAGTTGTAATTAAATGTTATATGAAACACTATCAAAGTTTAGTATACTTTGATACATACGTTGATCGAATAGATCATATGGAAACAAAGTAAGTATTTATCTGGTTTCTGTTGATTCAAAGAAAGAAAATCTAGGATACAAAAAAAGCAGATAGTCGGCGTAAAAAAGACGTGTAAACATAAAAATCTGTCTTGTAATTATTATTTATGTACTTTTGAGATGCATATTCTCTACTTTAAATTGGTATTGAGTAAAGATAAGATTTCACGTCTTTTTATAGGCTGCCATCTACATGTATTTAATGAAACGACTCGTATAAAATGCCTGAGAATACTCCGTAGTATTTTTTTACTACTTTTTCATCCGAGTCATTTACTTACTACTTGTATACCTCCTAGAAATCTGATACAAAGATAGTCCTTATATCTTCCTCACTGAAGGAATGATATAAATATCCATCCTGTATTTATGGAGAGGGTTTCGTTTTCGCTTTCCGAAATATTTCTCTGATAAGGCGCTTTTTATTTTGGCCTTTACATGTATGCCTTTGATAAATGAACTGCCCTCTACATTACGCACTCCTTAATATCCTCCTTTGATTTATAAAAGTAATGAAAGAGTAAAATGAATGAAAACCTTGTCATATGATCGAAAAATATTACTTTTTCTGATATAAATGAGTACGCTAAGCTCATTGTGTATCTCTATTTGAATGAAAACAAGACGTGTATTGAAGTAAAGTAACAACTAGCTAAGATTTAAAAGAAAGGAGAAAATTATCCGAATCAACATTTGCAATAGTTATCGGCATTTACTTTGTATTGATAAAATGACAAGCATATTGATAATCTGATATTGTCACTAACATAAAACAAATACATTAACTGTAAAACAATTCGAATATATATAATTTATATTTTCTATAAAATTGAATTTTGTAATCTAAGATTAGGGTAAACAAATTAACAATCAGTTACCAATACTTGTTCGGATCAATTTCAGTGATTGTACAAAGTAGATGAATGTAATAAAAGAATGATGAAAGTGAGTTTAACTATTGAAAAGAAATTTGCATTTAGTACTGATAACTAAAAATAATTTACATTATCAATTCCTTGAACCACATCGAATGTAAGTTACAAAGTCAATTTTAGTATTCTTTTACCACTAACTTTCTATATTGAAGTGATTGTGCTACATTGTTAATTAAAAATAATTATAGGAAAGCGATATAAGTGTATCCTCCGGGTAAAAATCACTTGAGAGCGTAACATTTCATCGCGAAGAAGAAGATTAAAAAGGTTATATGGAAATATACGATGTATATTTTAATTCGATACTATCCCGTAAATCTAAATAATAAAGTTCCGAAAAAAACTTTTAGATGATAGATTATAATTCTGGCTCAACGGAGGCAATGCGTTTCCCACTTCCACCGTTACCCTTCCAACTGACCCTGTTTCCAACGTACGTAAACGTTCCTTTCCCCGCCCCACCGCAGGCTCGCGAAGAAAAAAATCTCGACAAGCATCCAATTTAAATAGTTGAAATTTTCGAGACGGAATAAAACAACTTCCTCTCTCGCCTCCGCTGAAAATGCCCTCTTCATTAAGAATGCATGTGCATCGGGTGGCATGTTATACTCACATCCGAGGCGGGTCGTCAAGAGTGAAGAGTAATGCATATGAGCGTAAAAGAGTGCAAAAAAAGTTCGCTTCTCTCCCGTATCTCGGGTCAACGCTCCCAAGACTCGTGTCCCTGACTCCTCATCCTGACCTCTCATCTTCCACCGCCTCCTAATTTTCCTTCTTCCACTCTCGTTCTTTATCTTCCTTGCCTGCGGAGGTGATACTCTCCCTCGAAAGTGCCCCAACTTCTGTCCCCGCTAATTTTTCATCCGCGTCCGAAATTTTTCATTGATTAGCGAGCGGGAAAAGTCCCCTCTCTTCTTCTTTCTCTCACTCACCCATCCCGCGTTTTTAGTTTCCCGATTCCTTAGCTCCCGTTTTCTCATTTTTTTTGACCGACACGTTGAGAAAATTGATCTTCCTCGGAGTCTAGGCAAGCGCTAATTTTTCATCCCGAAGAATCCGTTATTTTCTTCGGGAGTGTCAACTTTAATTAAATTACGGAGTTGCTGGATCATGAACACATGGATCTCGCTCGCGGATGAGTTCAGCGCGTTTAATAAAGTAACCTAGGAGAGTGGCTCGAATTCTTGCGGAAATTTCGTTGCGAGCCCTGCGATTTGAATTGCGAGGAAGTGTGTTCGCTCGAAAGGCCGAGTAATATGCATGCTAATTCAATGAGATGGCTCGTTCTGATAGAGGAGTATTATTAGAAAGTTTCTCTTCTGAAAAATTCCAGATCGCTACTTCATTAGTGAGGTGGATTCACGCCGATTTCTGAACTACGCTCATTTTGAAATTAATTAATATTGTAGCATAAAGTAAGTGATTTTGTGTATTGGGTGGGTACTTATTGAAACATCACAGATGTATCTTCGTAAAACTACCAACTTGATCGCACTTATATTTTGTATCATCTGTGAGGCAAGCAAACTCTAATCACCTCGCTCTTTTTGCCTGGCATTTCTTATTCCCCTTTCACTGGTTTTAAGTGATAATGGTAGAAAGTTTTAAGTTAAAATTTGCATTTAGGCTGATTATTATGCATATTTTTCACTAAAAATCTTGCTATTCTAGTAATAGTGACCTAAATGTTATGAGCATTTGGAATTCGAAACACATTGTGCACCGTTTTAATTAATCATTCCTTAGAAGCGTTAGTGTAATATACATAGTATGTATATACGTTAATACACTAACGTTCAGTTGCAGTGATCTGGGCTAGAAGCTTCTTCATTAGCGCCGAAGATAGTTGGCTAATCCTTATAAGGAAAATCCTACATCTCTTCGCATTTTCCTAACAAATTACTGGCAAACACGATATCATTCCATGTCAAGAGGACAAATGAGACGATAGCATGAAGGTCTAGTACTTCTGCGGTCAGTTACCTTCGACAAAATTTCGATAAACATCTTCAGCTCTCACATTAAAAATAAAATATCGATTTCTGACGAAGACAGAGTATACCACTATCGAAACGAATCTTTTGTAGATTGGCTTCACGGCTAATTCAGCAAATCGATGTAATAAAGGGTAATCGCATGAAATAATGAAATGTGACGCACTTTTTTTAACCAAACCTCCCACCCCCTAATGAGTTAAAATCCAACGGCAGCCATAGAAGGCAAAAACCTTTGTTTCATTCCCTCGAGAGCGTCGCGGTAATAACTGTAATAACTCACTTTCATCGCTTAACTTCCGCCAACATCCAGCACTCATCTGCTCCGTGTTACCTTTATCTTTTAAAATAAAATTACGTGACTCGATATTTTCGGCCACTGCGACCGTTTCTCTTTGGCCGTTAGCACACGCCCAATTCCCGTCAAAAGTTTATGTGTTCCGCTGCCGAACGATCCTTTCCCCGGACCTTATTCCTTTCTCAATGGAGCATCTTTTCCCTTAGCCCACAATACTCGCCATCTCCCCTACGTCATCCCCGCGCCGCTTCATCAACAGACCCCTATTTTTTTCTCTCCCCATTCCGGACAATCCTACGTCCCCCGTGCCTCCCCCACCTCCCGTCCCTTCCCATCTAAAATTCCCCTCTTCAATCATCATTCTTACTCCCATTTTCGGAGCCCCTCGCCGCGTCCCTGACCGTCGCTACGTTCCGAGCCACTACTGCAATAAAGAGGAGGAACCATCTCTCCCCTCTCTTACTCTTTACACCACCTACACTTCAGCGGCTCAAGCTCTTGCTGGAAAACCCGGGGGCCTTACGCCAGACCTTCCCGTTCTCGCCCATTATTCTTCCCGGTCCCACCCTCCCTTTCCCTCTCTCATGTTGGAGGTAGAATAAGGTCTACCCATCTCTCTCATTTCCTGACTCGTTTCTTGGCTATAGGTTGAGTTTTCCTCTACTTATGTACCCTTTGCTTGTTGCGGCTCTTTTTCCATACCCAGGTACTCTATTACGCTTCTCTGTTTCGGTGTTGCTACTACCTTCTCTGTAGATTGTAGAAAGTTTTTTCTTGCTATCGGTTGCGCGCCGGGTTTCATTTCGCACAAGATGTTTTCCAGCTATTCTAATTGTCTAAGGACGTTGAGATCTGCGCAGCCTTTTAAATTCCGTAGAAGGTTGAGATAATTGAATTGTTTCTTATGCTAAAACTCTATATTCTCCTTATATTTATAAGTACTTCCAATATTAAACTTTTTCACGGTTTTGATATACTGCAGTTGAGAGATTATGCATCCATTTTCAGATATGGTAATTGGCTCAGAGAGATTTTCTGGTTTCTGACGCCGTGATTATGTAGGATTTAATGAAACGTTTACAATAAACTATCGTGATTTTCAATTCTGCAGCTTGAGATTGTTCCTTGCTGTCATTTCACTATTCCAAATCTTTTGGGAACGAAAAAAGTTTTTTCACCCGTAAATTATTTTCTAAGGTGGGGATCTTGAATTATATCCATGTGAACCAATGCATGGTAACAGTTTGTCACTTGCTAAAGTGACTGCACGCTTTGACTTCGAATAAAATGTAAACCAATATCCTGTATGATTATGATTCATTTACCACAAATATAAGGCTTGTAACATTAATGAAAATTCGCAGGCTTTTTTCGTAAGAAAATAACATTTATTTTTTATTAATTCAATTTATATATTTGTTTATGCGTTGCATACGTTGCATGCGTACTGACGTATTTTTACCTATTTTACATAGCTAGCCTTACGAGCAAACTTCGTTTAGGCATGCTTATTTTCGACTCATGAACGCTTCTGCAGACATTGCAAGTCGACACTTTGCAGACACACGTTCGTATAATACAAAGCTACACACATATTTACGCCTCTTTCATATCAGCCTCTCATCATCTTCCACCTTTCATTTTCCCTCAGATTCATTTTCCTCTTCCCTATTTTCCGACCTCTTTTTCCCCTAAACCCTCCTTCCACCCTCACTCTCACTTTCCGTAGCTCGCTACCCTCACACACGGACGTAATCCCACACACACACATACACGCTCACTGTTAACATGCTCCAAAACTTGCCATGGAAGAAACCTTAGGTGGGAAGAGGGCGCTAAGATCGGCGAAATTTACGTGATCCCCCGAAATCCTAGGCGCTAACTGAGGGCACGGTAACCCCCTGCGCCGGAGTTGGACTCGACGGGAGATAGAGAAAGTGTTGGCCCGCAATGCTGGTGAGGGAGAGGGAGACCAAGTCGAGAAAGACGGATATTTTATTCGATCGGATAATCCCTCAAAATGAGATTCATTCCACAATGCCCCAGGAGGATATATGGTCCAAGTTTCTGGGAGCGAGATGAAGTTCTCATCTTCGGAGACCGCATCGTAAAATTTGGACGCGGGCTTATTAATTTCCAAACGACGCAGTATCGTTTTCTCCTTGTAAATTTCTGGGGATGCCACCCGCCCCGGGAAGTTATGGCAGGGACGCGGTTGAATTTCTTTCCAGGATGACGGGGTTGAGGGAGGCTGAAGTTTTCAAAGTACATCCAATATGTGTAGGTAAACGATTCACGCACGTGATATTTTGGAAAAGATAATTGTAGGTAGGTTCATAGTCAGGATAAGAATAACAGGGGACGAACAGGTTCAGAGTTCTCGATCAAGATGTCTCAAAACTAGGTTTAGATACGGGAGTTATTTCTTCGTATAGTATTTCACTACGAAGTTAGGAATTGCGAGGGTCTGACGCGATTGTCCATGAGTAGAATTCTCTGATTAAGAATGAGAATGAATTCTAGAATGAGTAGCTCGGAGAGTTCTAACAATAAACGTTGGGATCGATAGCTTTCGATGATGGTGATTTTTTTAGGACTAGCAATTGTTGTTTCGTGAGTCGGGTAGAAAAACTATTATAAACAGGAAAACTATGGGCTCCCAAATAGCCAAGATGGTATCGCGGTCGCCAATGGTGATAGCGGTCCTGAGTTTGATATCTAAGGGGATGCACATGACAAAACAACCTCTGCTGTTGAAGTAATTTTAACAACACTAATATTGAGGAAGTAAAGGGGATCGAATTTTGACAAATTTTGCAAATAATAAGTAGTAGGTAGTTAGGTAGCAGGTAGTTTTTGATAATTTATTGTCAACTATTCAACATTGTTGCTCTATGGAGGTCATATACCATCCTTTCTAAGAAGGATGTAATTGTATCGAAGGAAACCACCCTATTAAATACACGTATTGCACCATTGAAGGATTCTACTCTATAAAATGACGGTGCGATATTATAGTATGACATTTTTTCCGATTTGTCGATATATCGGAGAATAAAACTTGAGTTTCCGTATCGACAATCTAACGAAATGGCGAAAGACTTTGCCGGCATATTCGATGAAAATCGTTTAATATCTGTTTAAGTAATAGTAGTTATTATTAAGTAGTACTAGCATAATCGATCGGTACTTTAGGATGACGCATGGATGTTCGTCGAAAGTTATAATTTTAGAAATTTATCTCACGTTACTTCTTTGATGATGCCCTATGGCTTCGTATTAAGTATATCGCAGTCTTAGGGAGGTGGAAGAATAGATAATCTTCGGAAACAAATAAAAGGATCCAAGCTAACATTTCTTCCGAGTAGTTGATAACCGAGACATTATCATAAATTAGTATCAAATAATCGCTTTGGAACAGTCGGCAGAATTACATCGCTAAATCTTACAGCATAAGGAAATATTTGAATGTGTGTTAAATTAAGCTTGCTTTAATAACATGCCTCTCTGAGATTCCATCTTACTGCGTTGGAATGATCCATGCGTCATATACTATTATTTATTCTGAGATGTTCGTCATTTTTAAGCATCTTCGAAGTCATAGCTCAATGTAATTCCAATAACAAAGATGATGACTCACACCTCACGACCCTTACGATTGCATGACGTCTGAAGCTGTTCGCGCTTCCTACTCATTACGAGGAATATGAAAAGAATTTTAGAAGGAAAAGAATATCTTGCTCTGGTATAGCATAACGAAATGGGGGTTATTTTCACTGCTATGGGGTAAGGATTTGTGACAAGCGAATTATTCTCAAGACCTTACGCTCATTATTACAGTGTTTTGAAACATATATTAAGACCTTTCAATTCAGAATGGGGTGACATGCTAACATTATAACCGACCCTCGAAATATTGAGCTTTAAAATCATTCGCCACGTAACTTATGAGTCTTAACTTAAAAATAGCCAAGAATATTATATATTCTGGGAAAACTTTTAGAATAGGTTATAATTTTATTAACAGGTAGATATAGTCGATAAAACACTTTGATAACATTCTAGACAGGTATGTACACAATTAATATATCTAAATTTAGAATTAATGACTCTGATCACTTTTTGATATAGTGTAACTATGAGGAATATTTATCTATGCACAATTGTTGCTAGGATACTTGGTTTTGTATTAATTTCGTTTGAGAGACCACGACTAGGTTGCACATGAATCTTAGAGTACAATCCATGCTGAAGGTATCCGGGAACGCAGCGTTGGTCATTTCGGGTGACGACGTTTCGCCAACGATAATGTTGGCTTCCTCAGTACCATATAGAAAAAAATCAGTAACTCCTAAGAATTAGTACCTGTCTATGGGATAAAAAAATGTAAGGAACTGTAAATGACCACTTCATGTACCACAAATAATTGTCTATTTACGTTTTACGGATATACATAGTAGACTTCTGGCCAATATGGATTACTAATGAGCAAAATTAATGTCTTGCCTCCAGAATCTTAGATGAGAAATCAACGTATCCTTCACCTACCTTTATTTATTCCTTTCTTTAGCCTCCAAACTATCTTTACCTCTACACTCAGATTAGCCAACTTCAGAAAAATGTGGCTTGTGATTTTTTCATCTTTCGCTACATATTCATGGAAGTGCGATACATAGAAGTATTCAATGAAATGTGGACTCCCCGACAGTCATATGGGCATCGAGTTCGGACTTCGGTAATAGCGGACCCGGGTTCGATTCCCGGCGGTGATAAAAGTGCGAAATGACCTCAGCGACCAAATCACTTTTAAATATATTATTACTACTCAAAGAAACATACCAGAAGACGTCAATATTTTCCCGAAACTCTCTGTTTGATGAAATTACCATCTACGAATTGGCCTTGTTTCCATTAACAAATATTCGTTTTGAAGTGATAAGGTCTTCCATCGGAAAGCACGCAGAGAAAACGTCAAATGTAGTCCTTTCTATTAATGGAACACGTCCCATTTGCGACTGCTTGGGTCGGCCCGCTCTTGAGTCACTCTCCAAATAAGACAAACAGAAGAAAGAGACTCGGAACTAGATTGCGCGGAGAACATCCATTCACCATCGTTTCCAGAATGACCACCCAGGTGGCTTTATGAATCGAGGACCATCAATACCCAAACGGAACACTTTCCAACGCAGTACTTCAGAAATGGGACAGCGGTGGAAGTAAACGGGACCGAAATCCTAACACCAACAACGGCGCAAGACAGAGGAAACACCCGACAGCTACGGTGTTGGTAGTGGTGGTTGTAGCAGGGAAAGAAGACGGGGTGTGTGAGGGAGCGGTGGTGGGGAGGGAGACAGCGCCAACCTATTGATCCGCTGGGGGGTCTTCCCCCCTCCTCCCCCACCCCCTTACACCCCCGCCGAGAAAGGATCTCTTAGGGGGTGCGGGGGAAGTGAAGCGGGGGGACGGGAGAAGAAACCCTCTTTGATCGACCGTTCTCCCTCGAACCTTACCCCTCGCCTCCCTTTTACTATCATCCTTCGCCCGATACTACTACGCCCGAAAACCCACACACTACGCTACGAGAGGGCGTACTACTGAAGCGGAGGGGAGGGCGTCTGGGAGCGGGGGCGGGGACGGGAAAAGAAGGGGAGGGTAAGGATTGGGAAGGTTGGGGATTTTGAACGGCGTAGCTGCAGGGTGAAAGGGAAGCGACTCTAACGGAAAGAGTGGGAGAACTAGCGCAGGAGGGTTGATAGGGTATAAAAGGAGAGAAATGAAGGTCCCTCTCTCTTTCCTTCGTGAAAAAGTAGTACTCGTTGTAGTTGACGCACGTTTTTTTTCCGTTCCTTCTCCGAAATGCGCCCTTCGCGTCTTGAGGAGAAGGAGATGAATTGCGGGTCGTCGATGCCCGGTTTCTTTTCGTGCGTCACGCGTGGTTCGCTTCGTACGCGTTTGGGATTATGAATGAAAATTCGTGAAGATGTAGTTTAGGGGGAGTAGTACGAGATTCCCTGCGTACGGGTTGTTTTTACGCGCGTCTCTGTGCGTAAGGAGGCTGTAATTCTGTTTCACGGGATGCGGGGAGCATGAATGAAAATTCTGCCCGTTAGGGGAGATGCGATGAATGGTTTTCTGCTTCATAAAAGGAAAAGTAGTGCCTATCCGTGCATTTCTGATTTATCCACATGCTGGCTAGGTTAGCCACTTTACTGCATGGCACGTTTGCTCATTTCACCGAACTCGAATTTCAGAGTAAGAGCTAAATTGTTTAGCACACAAAAACACAAACTATTTTACGAAATAATACGAAAGAAAATGAATTTTTGAAGAAGTAAAAAACGGTTATATCCACAGAATAAAAAATATTTCACGTTACTAATTCTGTCTACAATTAGACATCTTTAAGAATCCTTCCGTTGGAAAAGTAGTAACATTTCGATGAGTTGAGCTAGGGCACATTAATTCTATAACGAATTTTGTTATTCCACATATGTCAGTAATGAAA
This sequence comes from Ladona fulva, assembly GCA_000376725.2. Lineage (NCBI taxonomy): Eukaryota > Metazoa > Arthropoda > Insecta > Odonata > Libellulidae > Ladona > Ladona fulva. The sequence continues at coordinate 266,021 of KZ308296.1, read as the reverse complement.
ATTCTCCGAACGGAACTCACGATACCGAACGATGATTCTCTGACTCCTTTGAAGGATTGAAGGAAATGCATCTTTAATATACTTTTGTCTCATAGATGCGATAATATGAGACCTAATGAGGCATAGACGATGCTAATGAAATTCTCTCAATTTGGTCACTCAATGTTGAACGCTAATAAGACATTTATTCTTAGGGTAATTGTGAAACTCATGTTTAGATGTTTTTCGCTCATATCATTTTGGTTCAGAGAGGGAAGCAATAAAAAAGCTACTCCACTATTAATTTTGTGAATTCCTTGCTGAATATTTTGCAGACACTGTAATACGGAATTACGATGTAATATTTGCATAAGCATAATGTTTAATAATCCAGAAATTGTCCCTTAAGACAATCTTGTTTATTTTATTACTCATCGACAATAGAAAAATCAGTACGATGGTCTGAAGAGTCAATGTTAAGTTAACTCCTTATGAGGACGCCGATCCTCATAGAAAAAATTAGAGGAAAGAACTGTATAGTAAGTACCGTCTGACAGACTAAGGTTTGAGGGCTCAGTGTTAAATATTAGAGAACTTCGCGATATTCGGTATAACTTTTGTGACACTCTTAACGGAAGTTATATTTTACTGGCATTTTAACGCGATGACTTACCTCAAATACGTATATGTTATTCTTTTTGGAATAAGTTAGTCAATAATGCAAATAACCGTCTAACCATAAGATGACTGATTTTCTTTTCTACCTGATGTGAGTCCATAAATATAATCTTAAATTCTTTCCGGATCCTTTACCACATCAATATCATTTCGTTCGTTGAAGTTTTTCAATCGAATCTAACTATGGCACATCAGTCGTACACAAAATCATCGTCTGCCAGAAAGCAGTTTTCCCGCGGAAACCAAAGAATGTACCACAACACATTTATTTCACATTTTTATCGGAATAAATAGTCTAAAGACAGATATACCAACTTCCAGTCAATAAATGTGTATTAGAATTAGAAACTCCATGATATCTCATTTTTCAAAAAAATCTCAAAAAGCTATTTTTTCGCTAAATTTAAAATACCAGAACAGGTAAAGAAATGCTATCACTGAAGTATGTATTCAAACGTAGAGAATATTTTTGAGAAAGAATGGGGCGACCAACTTGCAAGTAAATCAGTCTCTGACGTTTAACTGCCGCATTCGCAATAACCGGCGTCGAGACTTCCAAAATGAATTTAAGGTTTAAGTTAATTGACTAGGAAACTTTTGAAAGGTTTTTAATTCCCTACGATCCAGAACGGCTTATTTTGTCCGCTGGAGGGTATTGATTTCCACCTCTCCAAAGGTAGCAGCGAGCCATAAAGAATTCAGAAGTAGATAAAAAGCATTTCCTTAATGAAACATGGCTGCCAATATGATTTACGACGGAAAAGACACACACTTAGAACGGACGATACAAAAGAGATAAAACAGATCGATTACTGGTTGTATTCGATTTATTTTATGGAATACCCGAACTGAGAGGGGGGTAGGATATTAAAGGCGAAAACCAAACCTGTGAAGACTGATATATTACTTAAACCTTCTACGTAATAAATTTTGGAGGAAGAAGGAATTGCTACCGATATCAATGACATTAATTAACATTTTTTTTACTCAGCATGAAAATAAAGAAATTATTTTCAGCCTCCTTTGCATCCTGCAAGTGCAATATTCTTTTCCAGTCATAAAAAAATTGTTTTGAGACCAAGATCGACTGCATATTTTCTCATAATACTAAGGTAAAGGATATTTAGTACGCAGTAGGCGTTGCAATTGTAATGAAGAGATGAATCACAAACATAAATGAGTTGAAATGAATTGCATGTAATCTGTTTGGAACAGACTCACGCGAGATATATCTTTTTTAATTATTTCAGGCAATTTCTTAAAATTTGCACTCAAGAAGGTAGCTCCATTTCCACGTTAAAGTTCTTCGGTTAGTAGTAAATCTTTCAAAAAAATTCAGTAATGTTATGTGAGCAAAGTAATAAGTAAAACAGCGAGGTTCAGTGATATTATTCTTAACGGGGTTCTCGATAGTAATNGTGATAAATTTTGTTGCAGTAACGTAACATTGACGTAAAAATTGACCAAAATGGTAGTTCGATAATGCTTTGCTGTGTTATTTGAACTGTCAAGAATCGTATCACTCGAGACGGACTTGCAAATGCAGAATAAGAATAAATTGTCTCAAAGTCTCATGATATTATTCTTAACGGGGTTCTCGATAGTAATTTTTTAATTATGTAAAATGGTATTATCATTCAGATTGAAACTATATATTTTTGCTAGTGTAAATCATTATATTTAGAAGTTCAGGTATAACGATCACAAAGTGATAGAATTCAAATGGAAGAAAACGGCGCTTCCTACATAGTAATGATGCGTATATAAAGAGAATGTGAAACCTAAAAACCATTAGCAGTTTTTTACCATACTATTTGATTCATACGAAGGAAATCATTAATTTCTGAATCTGATACCACCTATCAAAAGTAGGTAAATATCTACTACGACACTTTCACTCTCATTACAGAAGGGGTCGCTGATGAAAAGCGACGAAGCAAAGAAAAGAAGAAGCCGAAGAAATGAAGCGTCAATAAACCAATAAGAACAGTGATTATGGACACAAACGATGGACCGAGACAATTGACAAACACATAGTGACAGAAAAACAGTCCATCGAGACGCAACAGCTACTGGGGAAGGCACTCGGGAATTGAATAACCTCCCGCTAATAAGCGGCCGTTATTTCCCCATTCGTTTACTTTCCGGGAACTTTCTGGAGAGCTACGTGAGATCCGTAAAGCAGTAAAGTATACTTGTACTCTCCATACAATCCGCTAGTGAAGTAGACACGATATTTTGGGCGTACGACGCGCATCCCTCCTCACCCGTTCTGCGCAACAGGGGTGGGGAAATTGTGAGAGAGTACGAGATGAGCGAGAGTATGGGAAGAGGGGCGTCGGGGCGCAGGGAGGGATGAATGGAGGAGTCAGGGGGTGGGGGCGGAGACGTAAAGCCTAAAACGCAGGCGCCATCTACTGAGCGTGGAAGTTAGGAATGAGTGGGGACCGTGGGGTGGGGTCTTTCGGGGAGAATGGCGTTAAGGTTTTTTTTGGTGGCGGAGAAGGAAGGACGAGGAAAGGGAGGGTATTCTGTGTCGAGGAGAGGAGAGAGTACGGAGAGAGGAAAGGAAAAAGTTGAACCTTGGAATGAATTGGATGGGAAGGAGCGAAAGATGAGTAAAGGGCCTAAAAATGAGAAGAAGAGACACGAGTAGCCGAGAGAGACGCAAAATATAGAAGTGGAAAGGTGGAAATAGCGCTGTGATAAAGATGCGAATCGCGGGAAAATAGACGGAGATAAAGGCGTGGAGAGGAAAAGTGAACGAATTAAAGAAAATGGGACAAAAATAGAGGCGAAACTGGAGAGAAAATGGAGATAAATTAGTATTTGAGAAGAGGCAGAGTTGGTGGATATCGGAGGAAGGATCAGAAATGCGTTTAATAGAATTAGAGGGAGTGGGATGGACGGAAGGGAGGGGGAGGAATAGATATTTGGGGCGTGGATTCAATAGATTTGGGGCCGGAAGATAAGTGTATCAGGAATAGAATTAGGGCTGATAGAAAGAGCGGAGACAGAGGCAGGTGGAGTGGAAGATACTGAGTGGCGGGGAAGATTAAAAGTTGAAAGATTGGACCTAGAAGAGGCGGACGAATGCGGGAGGCTGGGATATTGAATGACAGGGTAAATAAGGCAATGAAGATAGACTTGTTTTCTGTGAATTCGTCGTCGCTGGGTTGGGTGGAAATGTAGGAGGGACTTAACTGGAAGGAAGGTAATCAATTTTTATCAAAAATTTGTGAANGGACGAATGCGGGAGGCTGGGATATTGAATGACAGGGTAAATAAGGCAATGAAGATAGACTTGTTTTCTGTGAATTCGTCGTCGCTGGGTTGGGTGGAAATGTAGGAGGGACTTAACTGGAAGGAAGGTAATCAATTTTTATCAAAAATTTGTGAAGTCTTCTCACCCGTACCTGAAAATACAAAACTACTAATAATTAAGTGAATTAATCGTTTGTAGTTATTAACTATTGTATGTTATAGCGAGGCCCGCCGTCTATACTGGATATTTCGTTAGGAAAATACAGAATTCTGGTACAGAAATAGATTCAGATCCAGATACTGACTACAGGTTTATAATTTATAAGCTGTTGTGCTATTGCTGTGTTCGCAAAACAAACCTGTTTCGTGCGAATTCTATTTAGGGATTCTACAAAGCTGGAGATACAGGCAATTCAAAAGTTGCAGTAATTATTTGGGAGACAATGGCTTAAAAAGTAATTGGTATCGTTGAAGTGATTATAATAGCCGATTGCCATATAAATATGCGGTACGTACATACTCATGAATATATGTATACATGCTCACTGGTGTTTTGCTTCCCGTTCTGATGATCCCCTTCCATTTTTGCTGCACGTCAGGGAAATAGTAGGGAAGAGTAAGAAGATTAAATATGTAAGAATAAAACGGGTTAGAGACAAATGTATAGAGTGTTATAAATTGAGATAACACAATTTTCTTGCGATTATATGTGGTGGGAGCCTTTAAGCTGAGAGCCAGGTACATTTTATCCTAAAAATGTCCCTAATGAAGAACTCCATAACAAGATTTTGTTTAGCAAAATAATTTTTAAATGTTTCATATTGAAAATCTCATAGGTATTGCATATGAACTCACGCATTGAAAAACGCATGGCAATTTATTCCATATTTACATGTTGCTCTATATTCAATCCCTAATTTAAATTTTATACATATACTATTTAAACATACAGAAATTCTTTCGTGGGTAGTACCTTGATTTTATTGCGTTTGCAGACATCAAATTTGCTACCTTTAAAAGTGAAAAACCTTTGATAATGCCAAAGTTTGTAGTACATATGATGGATAGTAAAGTATGGACAAGTATGAAAGTAGTATGAGAGAGGGAGAGATAAAGTGAGTAGTAAAAGTCAAAAAAAAAGGAATCAGGGAAGAGGAAGAGTGGGAAGCAGGCATAAAGTAGGAAGAAGAGATAGCGTATGATGGAAAGAGGACAAGAAACGATAGCAGATACGGAGATATCGGGAGGAGTACGGAAAAGGAGCGTAATAGGATAGTGGAGTGGCGGGCGGTGTGAAGGAAAGAGGAGTAATGGAGGAAGAGGGAGGTGAGGATGAAAGTGGAGAAGTGGAAGGGAAGAGAATTGGATAAGGGGAAAAAAGCGAGCGAAAGGAAGTGGATAGGGAAGTTAGGAGGACGAGGATTTTGAGGATATCCTTCTTATTTTGTTTATCCCATTCTTGCGCTTTTCCATTTCCCGGCCACTTCTGCCCGTCTCTGCTCAAGTGTTCGAGAGGCACATTCTTGCCAGAAGAAGAACGAAGAGGACCTTTGGATATATATTTTCCCCTCCGAAATACTGATATCAATTAGAGCCGCGTGCAAAAAAGAGAGGGATCCGTTGGAAACCTTTATCATTTTTTCATGAGGGGACGTTTGGAGGGAAATGTCAACTAATTCCAAGTCATTTGCGGGAGGCGTCTTCCTTCGTTAAATCGCTATCCGCTGACATTATCTTTCGTCGTGTCGGAAGAGAAAGAGATGGAATGATTGTTTGGAACGAGACTTTTTCCGAAGGTAGGCCGCTAGATGTTGTTTCGAGTGTCTATTCTTAATTTTCATATAAATGCACAGATATACGCAGTGTACTAGTTACGCAAATGCCAGTTTAATGCACAGAAAGGAATAACATTTCGGTAAATAATCAAAATAAATTTGCTAATATTAATTAACAATTCGATTCAGAAAATGGGATCTCAAGAATTGAGATTTTAGATTTAATCTACGGAAAGAGATGTTGACGTAAAAGAAAAAAAAATATATGCTTAACTTGTGGTGGACAAAATAAACTATGATACCGTTTACTGCAGAAAGTATTCGAATGAGTATTGCAAATAAGTTGTTTTATGTGATTTATAAATGCTTAAATGAAACTTATCCACCCGTGAAGTCATTACATGAATGGCTGTTTGAATCCTTATCCTAGGCATATAGCCATAGTTACATAGCATAGTTGCATAGCTATATGCAACTTATTAAAGGAAATTATGCTCAGCCAAATTGAGAATTAAGCTATTTTGTATTCGCTTTCCTCGTTGCACCAGAACGTGTAGATTTTAAATGAATATCTTTACATATATTTCAGTTTGAAGTGAACAGGATGAATGTAAGCACCTCTTATCACTCAAAATATGTATTTTTTATGTTGCGAAAGTTATTTGTGATGTATTGGCAGAGGAAATGAAAGAAATATTCCTAAAAGAAGATGCGTGAAATGAAACATCCCTACGCCAAATTATTTTTTACATCATTTTACAAGCATGTTGGAAAAAGAAGCAGATTGTTTATTTATTAATTACGCAGATACTGAATCATTCTTAATATTATACGAAGAAAATGCAAGAAGTACCTTATATCTTAATATCTCTCTTTTGCAGAATGCAGGTGTTACAAATATGATTAAAATATTTTGTTTTCTTCGGCGGAAAGAAGATTCTAGAAGAATTGGTTCAAAAAAAAAGTTAATGTGAAAGGTGAAGGTGAATCAGTACCTTGTTTTAGCCACCGCATCTTGAGAAATGTAAACTAATTTAACTTGAATTATGGTAGACAATGGGAAATAATGTTTATTTGATTTATTTTATCTAAGGGTTGATTTTAGTTCCGATAACACGTAGGCTCCTGAGGTACGAGTAAATCTGCATAATGGTATACATTTTAACCTAAGTTTATTAAGTGTTTCACATAGAGCGCATCCGTGAGCTTTTCCCATTAACACAATTTTGGCTGAGTGGGATAACTAAGGAAGATGTACTTCACTCCTCATCTTGCATAGTAATCTTCATTCCCTTTTCAGAGATATTGGTAGAAAATGTAGGAGTGCTTCAGGCACCCACCGGTCTTCGTGCTGAATACTTTACAGCAGCATCCGTGGTGCATCCGATCCTAATTCTATCAAATGCGTACCTCTGGAAGTGAAGGGAACGACTTCGAACAAACACTTCATAAAAAAACACTAAAACCCACAGCGTATCAGGAAAGGCCGTATAGAAAAGCATCCTCCGGCGAGACAAAGCAAATATAATGCGACGAAATACTACCACAGAGGTCACCTCCGCTTCATAAGACCAGTTTACGTTACAAACGGCTCCGTGCTTTCTGACGTCACGTTGTGTCACCTCATTGAGCGTCGCAAGGCGTCGCACATGCGTCCCCCACCGCTCACACCCCTTGTTCTCCTCTTTCCTTCCCTCGATCAATTCTTCCTCATCGCCCTTTTTACGTTATTGCCCCTTCCGCCTGCGCGTAAGAGCAACCTCGCTTTACTTCCTTTTTTCCATCCTCCAGGGAACGGGATTTTCAATTCATCTCCACAAAGGAGGTTCTTGAATATGAATCGATGGTTCTACGGCGGCTCCACTTATGGGGAAAGGTTATTTCTTTCTTTTTTCACCTCAGCCCACCCGCGTTACGTGACTAGCCATGATGTAAGAGACTTGGGGAGCTGCAAATCGGGTGGTTTCTCTGTTCTCGCTTAACTAGGCGTCATTAGATTGATTTTCGGACAGAAATAGCTTTTCGGGAGGTGATCTATCAACGTGACGAGTTCGGCAGTTCTGGCAGTTACGTAAGAGTTGCTAGAGAATGAAACTTCAGTTTGGAACCTCCTCGCTAATAAGCAAATGTAGCGCAGTCGATTAGTCTGCTAATCATCTGGTTTCCGTTTCCTTTATATTGGCTTTTTCTTAGCTTAATTGGTGAGTTTATGTGAGCATACATTTCCATCGGGATGTATATTCCACTGTGTTTTCGCGGTTTTATTGCACTTCCCCTCTCACGGGTGGTTTTTCCGGATACTAATCGCTATCCCAGTCCACCTTAAGTCAGATTTTTCTTCATTAACCTTTCTGAAACACTAAAATGGGATCCAAAATGTATGATAATCCTATTTTGAGACCCACCTTTTCAATTGCATATTGTTAATGCAAAATTCACATTCTATTAAGAAATTTAGAGTAAATGTAAGTTAATAGGCTGTTTGATGAAAATAAAAATATCACGTGCGTGCAGCCTTTTTACAAACATCATTTATTGTAGGTGTGTGAAATTAGGAATAAGACTTGGTGTTAAGGTTTTCATGTACTTAATAATGCTGGACCAGCGAATAATAATCATGATGATTTACCAAACGATTGATGTTGCTACATTTTTTTATCTACTGACGAAATCACTTTGCAGATAGTAGTCTAACTCCATAAATAGAATTATTAAAAAAAATACAAAGGCGACCCGCTATTTTATTTTCCCTTTCAAATAGTAGAGATATTAAAATTATTGTTGTAGATTTCACACCCAAATAAAATGCAAGCATATAACTCTTTTTTTATTTATGTTAATATTTACAAAGAAAATAGCCAAACTTCGCTTAGAATGCTCGCATTAATTGAATAAATTAATAAAGTCCTTTTTCATTTTTATTTTACGAAATGAAACTACTTAGTCCACTAAACTACAGAATATTTTCGCTAAATTAGTATAGGCAGTAAATAATTCCACCGTAAAGTAGTAGTTTCCATACATACATCCTTTCTTTCCTGATGATCAACAGATTATTTCAGATTATCAACTCAACTTTCTATCTAAATATGAATGAGAAAAAAATGTGGAATTGAAGTCGAAGACACTGTTGACGATTTTCGTACTTACCACTTTTTCGTAAGAGTATGAAACATCAGAATACAGTGCTAGACGTATAAAATATGATAAACCTGTAGTTAGGCACATATATATTCAACTGTGGTAGGTCTGACCCTTTAGTCTTGTTTCTCATCGGCTTCAAAGAAAATCATTATGAGCGGTGGAAACCCTCTAAGGCAGTTATAACCACCGAATAAGGCAAATAGAATTGTTTGTTATTTTAGAAAGTAGTGTAGTTAGGCTCTTTTATTTGAAGTAATCTAACCTATCCTAACCTAAACTTAACTAGGTAATGAAGGTATAACTACGATTAATTTTTACAGCTTTTTCTTCCATTTCCTCTTGGCGTGTGACTCAAAAAGGATCTATCGAATTTAATATAATAATATCAAGTGTTAGATTGTGAACCGTATTTTCCTTGCATCACTATTAGCCATCAATCCTAGTAACATCGTGTGCATTCGATTTTTACGTAGTAAATTCTACTTTAAGACAGCAAGAACCGTTTTCTACCATGATACTACGGCCTATACATGCGTTTCAAATATGTGTGTATTCATCCGAAAATATCCTTAGTACGCAACCCGGTATTTTAATTTCCAATTTAAACCATTATTTTGTTGTCTTCCGGATTAAATAAAGTAGAGTTCCATGAATCTTTATATACATATTAGTTATGAATAGACTAAGTCAGGGATGACGAACCTTTTGTAGCATGAGTGCCATAGTAAATAAACATGAAGACTAAATTATGCAACGAGGTGCAAAATTATGCAACGAGGAGCAGATATCATGAATGGTATTATGTCAAAAATGGGGTTAAGGTGTAGTAATTGACGTAATTACCTATACGAACCTCATTGATTATCTGTACCAATGTATACTGTGTCATTAATTATCTAATGAGCAAAATCCGCATTTATTTACTCTGTAACTTCATCATTTAAGTGAAGAATACATAACGAGGATAAGACTTTAATAGTTCCGCGTTTCGGAAACATTCTCTCCCGTGCCACTTAGGGCAGGCGTGCCATAGGTTCACCACCCTTTGAATAAGTGATAAATTTTGTTGCAGTAACGTAACATTGACGTAAAAATTGACCAAAATGGTAGTTCGATAATGCTTTGCTGTGTTATTTGAACTGTCAAGAATCGTATCACTCGAGATGGACTTGCAAATGCAGAATAAGAATAAATTGTCTCAAAGTCTCAATCCAGATTAATCCAATCCTATCTCCAAGTAATTCCCGGTTTCATTTCCTATGGATTGGATTATTCATAAGCTTTTGATAAATTCTTCTCATGAAAAGAATACAAACTTAAAAGTAATTTAAAACCACTTTTACCGTACGGCGTAAGCACCCTCACAATCTATTTCTATTTACAATATTCTTCCACACTTCTATACCTTCGCACCCATCTTTCACTACTCACTCATTCATTTCATATATCCTCTTATCTTTTTTAACGCCGTTCTTTTCATTTGGGAATCACAGTCGCCGAATTCGGCCAGCATTTCAAAGTCTTCCTCTCCACTTAATATGTGCTACTTACTCTTTCTCTTAATCTATTTTGGCCATTCCGCTCTCAGCCGTTCATTCTCGCATCCAAACACAGGTAAAATACCTCTGATGCACTCTGACATTCAACTTTGACATACCTATGCCTCTGCTTACATATCCACGGAACTTCATAACGTACTACATTTCGGGCACAGTAATTTGTCTTTGACATATCATTACGCTGGGTATGAAATTTTATATATTTAGACAATTCCTCGTGTTTACTAATCTACTATTAGGAAACAGCACACGTAGGAGCTCACACGTAGGTTGCAAAAGCAACCACTCATTTAATATCCTCTCCATTTCTGCTCAGCTTACAATTATTTAGTTCGTACACTATATGGCACGAAACTGCCATTCTTTGGTAATATTTATCTATACTTAGTAACAGATATATCATGCAGCAACAGTAGTACTTTATTAAGCGATTACGAAATTAAAATCTCATCGTCAGCATACATACACACTCAAACAATATTTCCACATCATTCCAAAATGTTCCTTCTTTGTTCAATGACACAATGTGCCAGTGGTCTTTAAAGGGTCTTCAAAATTTTAGAAAAACTTGCTTTGAATAACTGTACCATCAAAATACATTATTCCTGCTTTACGTACTTATACGCCGATTTAAATGTTGGAAGTTTCAAATGCGTAAATATTTTCGGGATATTCCAAAAGCAGAAATGTGTACTAATTTTAGAGCTGGTATTATCATATAATATTAGATACTTCTCAGCAAACTTGATGCATTCGAACGGAAATATTGAGGGCACGCCGCAACTTGCACGGAGCGCGCTCACTATCCGTCAATAAATATCAATTAATGTATTGGTAAAAGTATCAAATATAGTAAAGGATGGGAACGCTCCGTAATCGCCATTAATAACCGAAAAATTGCCATAAACGTTGAAGTATATAAACCTTAAGTGCGATGCGGTACGTATTTCCATTGTACGATTACAGTAGTATTTATGATTTTACACAATTTATTTCCTGACCATATGGAAAAATTTAGGGACCATATGGTATACTATTCTATGGAACAAGTTTAACAAAAATATTACGAATTTGAAAAATAAACCCTACTGAAACACACATCCCACTGCAATTATCAGTAGCGGTATCAAACATTAGCAGCAGAATTCATTTGGTAAAAATGCATGAATCTTACAAATTATTTAAGTTCTTCCAATCGATCTTACAACAACTCCGCAACTTTAGCACACATGCAGCCAGGAATGCTGCCAGAGTTTGTCCATAGGGGGTTTACAGCCATGAAGTAAACATTGCATTGTCTATAATCCAGAACAGGAAAACTTCCTCCCGAAATGTAATCAAAATATAAACTGATTCATTTTGACATGTATACCCTGCGATCCTCCAGCTGGACCTCTCGCATGCTTTCGTTTACTGTTGGCTCTATTTTCTTTGGGAGGGGGTTGTGGTCCCCAAAACCATCCCCCCATCCCTGGCTACGCCTCTGCATGTAGCTAGTTTTACATCCTACGATTCCTAGCGTTCAATCACTGGTAACATACTGCCCTACACTGATTAATATCCCTTGGTGGAAGCAGAATCCATAAGATAGAATACATGTGAACGTGTCCAACGATTTGGAATAAAAAAACTTCCAATAACCTTGGTAGCAATTGGTATGTGGTGGATGAATTGGGTGCGCAGCTATTTTCACCACGGAGGAATAAAATTGGAAGGTATTCTCCTCCACCTCAGACAAAAGTCCCCGTTACGCGAATGGATAACAAGAGAGCGTCACCCGTAAACTTTCGATTCCCTCCCGAACAAACGCCGGCACGACACCAATTTCGCTCGGGGGTCGCATGATATTCCTCTCGGAAGGCACGCACCGTCCTTTCATCAATCCACGTGCTTCACACGTCAGCGCGCAATTCTGCGTCCTTCCGATGCGTCATTATTTCAGAAACACTCTCTTTCCTCCGGGACGCACTTATATTTCCTCTTTAATCTTTCTTCGCTCCTTTTCCCCGCCACGGCTTCCCTGTCTTATATTCATTTCCGTCCCTGTCTGTCTCACGTGTTCCGAGTCCTCTTCTTTCTTCCTACTGTCACCCGCATCCTCCCTTTCCTTTTTGTCTCGCTATGCACAGAGAAGAGTTTGCGACCCGGATTACTTACTGAGGTACTTCGATGAAATATTTTGCGACTCGAAGAAAGGTTTCTCCTTTCATAAATGTTTATAAAAGAATTTCTTAGAGCGATAAACACTTATATAAGCTCGTATAATACTAAACCATCTGATCAATATTCCGATCCCCCTCAACTGACCGACACTCGGTTATCCGGTTCAACACTAAACTGACAATTTTAACCGAGTTCTAGTTTTGGAGACTACTCTGAGATTTTGTTTTCTTCGTGTAAAAGAAACATTGATTTAGCGATTTTGTACGTAAAAGTATCCACCTAAGAAATAAGCCTTAGAAAAATAGGGTATGATGAAAGGCAAACAGGACCGGGACTCGAACCCGGGCCTACAAGTCTCTCAAGACGAAAAATCTAAATCTTATGGCAAGTCGCCCGATAGGTCAGCAGCCTGATCTGTGTCCCGGTCCTGTCAGAGTTTTTGTTGCCCGTTTTTATAAACTGATAAAATCACTTCACTTATGTAATATAGCTGAAATAATATATGTATTATGTACTATTGTAAAATGAGTATTGCAGTAATCATAGCTTTTTATAAGAAGAAGAAATCGAACCCGGGTCTCCCACTTTCCGTGCGGGTGCTCTGTCCTCTAAGCTACCACGACAGAACGATCCCTCCTGCAATTTCGTGGGCTATGATGGGACTCGGTGTACTCTTCTTCTAAATTCAAAGTATGTTTACCATGCGTATCTCATCGCTTTCTATAGCTTTTTATACTAAATGCTCCATTATACAAATTAGCTACCATATCGGTGGTACAACTCTGTGCATTGCAGCGCTCTCGGACTGCCCCCGGGCTCATGCCCTGCCAATTGGGCTATTCTCGTTAGAAAACTATCGGGTGTCCTTCAATAACTGATAAATGTAACTAATAATGATAATTTTTAAATTATTGCAACAGGATATCTTGTTTCTATTAAAGTAATTTATAATTATTACGAGTGATATTGTCCCTATACATTTCTGCTCTTACTAGTACCTGGAAATATAGATATATAAACGATCATATGCTTACTATATGCCTGATAAAATCCACACGTATCGCGAATTCCTTACAAGCGGACCGAGCACCCCTACTGAGCATCTTCAGCGACCCAATTTCGACCCGCTACACCGCAGGGTTCCGTGATCTATCCGAACTCCTCATAACCCCCCGTGAACCCTCTTTTACACATCCACCGTCTCATTTTCAATTTCTCCGCACCGAAAACCCACTCCACCCAATGGTTTCGCTTAAGAGATTCTTTTTAGCCCCCCACCCCTCCCACTTGCCCTCCTCGGCAGCCTTCCTTTCCATCCCAGAAATCCGATTTCAGCGACTCTCCGCATCTCCAGCTTCTTTTGTTTCTCTCTCCTCCGGCTTCCCTTCAACCACTCAGAAACCAACAGCTTTCTCTTCCGTTCCATTGTCGTCCCCGTGTTGTACACTCCAAAACCATGCCAACACATTAACGCTAACAACCGTGGCGACGGGGTGGAGGGAGATCTCGAGTGGCGGGGAGGGGGTTCCTCGTGCACCGGAATGGAGTAGGAGAAATGTAGGAGACGGGAAGGAAGCTTTTGTTTGACCAGGAGTTGATCCCGTGTTCCCTCGGTTCCTATGTCAGGGCGAAAAAGTCATTCGAGTCTTCCCCCTTTCTCTACCCCTCGCTACCGACATTTTCCCGCCTTTCTCCTCTCTCTCTCTCTAGGTGCGCCTTTGCGTCACTCTTTTGTTTTCCACCAGAGCAACGAGGCTCTCGCGTGCGAGTTCTCGATTTTATCGTTTCTTTTTCCTTCACGCGGTCGAGAGAATGTTTAATGTGCATAGAGGAGGATGTCTTTCGGGGCAGTACGAATGGGATTCTTTGGAAGGCGGGGAGAAAAGCCGGAGATATATGCTGGAGAAAGAAAAAGAAGAGAAAACTGTGCGAGGACTCTGAAAGTAGCGAGGCATGCATAGAACAAACTCAAGCTTCTGATGAGGAGGCAGATTATAAATTAGAAGAAAATGATGCGAAACTCTGGAGAAGAAACTGATACCTTTCCGTGGTAAACAAGTGTATAGAAAGAGAAAAATTAATCAGGATACGTGTGAAAGAAATCAATTACTCAGAAAAGCAATGTGTTTGGAGAATTGTTAATCTGGGATACTTCAGCGATAGTTGAACGTGGGATCCCACATCCGTGCCACAAGGGCCCTTGTGAAACGGCGTCACCAAGAGAAAAAGTTCTCAAGCGATGTTAAGCTCTTCTAGTAAGACTACTTTTAGAGTACGCATGCAGCAGAAGGAACATCCTTTAATCAATTCAAACTAAAAATTAAACATTAAGATCGCAGTATCTGTAAACACTCACTTTACCATCGTACGAGTAAAGTAACTCGTGACATATTTACAAAAGTTTTACTGCCGACGGTTGGAACTGTATTTCCACTCTCATTCCTCCATATTCACCTCTGTTCCCAGTATCGTTTGCATACGTACTTATCTTCTCACCAAACCCTCCAGTTTTCGAGGGGAATTGTGGCTGTCAGAAACATAGCTATCTCTGCATGCCGTCTTGCTATACACCTGCAACTGCCATGGCATTTCTCCTAAACCACTCTTTTCAATCATCCACTCCTTCACTAGCGACTCTTTCGTTTTCTCCTTCTCACTCATTCTATATATTTTTGATTGCTCGTAACCTTCCCTCACAACCAAATATAGTTAATATTTCATTCTTGGGATTCACAGAGTCACAAATTTAATTTTGATTTTCTTGTGCCGTTAATTACATAAGAATTGACGAATAAATGTCCTGTATTCCCTAGGTTGCCTTTATATTCCAATTATAATGGCAATTATTTTTCAATCTTAAAAGAAGATTGTAAAAAATTGTACTTTTAAAATAATAGAGAACTATGAAAAAGTACTGGAGAAATCCGAGAGAAATTATTTCAGATATAGCTAGAGTTCGAATCGAGATATCACGGTTGTTCTAATCAATTGAGACACTATAGAGGAAAATCCCAGCGGTATGTGGGCTTTTAAGGTACCAACAAGTAGGATCCATCAAAGATGGATTCGAGCGTCAAGAGTGGATCCAGTATAAATAAAATTCCGAATTTCTAAAATAATCAATGCAGAATTGTAGTAAGATTGCTAAAGGTACTTAGACGGCTGAAGTAGTTTCGTAAATATGGGCACCCACCGGAAATCGAACACGGGACCGCTTTCATCGAAGGTGATAGCACTGTCTCCTTTGCACTCTGGAAGCCCTACTACAGAGTTCACCGCTGAATAAGCTGTACTGTATTGTGGTAATATCGCTGATAATCTTTATTCAGAAAACTTAGTTTTCACTATACTTTTGGCTAATCCTAATTTCATTGACAACAGGTTTATACCACAAAGAAAGAGAGACTTCAATGAAAAAAAACAATAAATTCACGGTGACATTTGAATAAGATAATAGAAGATTTTTTAATGCTCAATTTAAACCAGATTCGTTGATAATTTCTACTTTTTTATACACTATATGTTTTTTAACCTTGATGTCTGCGACATTTCTCAAATTTCATTTATCCTCAGTTTTCCACACTTTTTCTTGCGTCTTTCATTGCCACTATTTGGCAACATCTCAGATGCATATCCTGCTTCACTCAGTTGAAATAAGTGTCATAGAATCTTCTTGCATCTGACGTTTCTCCATCTCATCCACATAGGCCGCTCCATTTTCCTTTTTTTCTCCCTTCATTTTATTTTTATCTTCTTTTACTCCATCAAAGGCTCTACCACCTCCCCGACCACCAAACCAAACAATGCTTTCTTTACATACCCTTCGTTCACCTCCATTCCACAGTTCCTTTCGCCCATTCTTATACTTCTAGCCACTTACACTGTATGTTCTGCCTCCCATACTTCTCTATAACCAATCCACTTATCCATACCTTACCCCATTTCTCCCCATATACTACTTCTCCCCAATACCATTACCGATTTCCGCAGCTTACGGGAATCTCAGATTTTTACCTCACTGCACTTTCACTTGTGTTATTTTATCTTTTTTACGTAAAAGAGTATTTTTTTGATTCGTATTTCTACATGGTTTGTTAGGTTTCGATACTGAGATATTGAATATTTGCTGCATATTATCGATTCCTTTAGATACCTCTGTTATTCCTTCATTTGCGTTACGTCACTTTTTTATTGCTTTATTTCCCCATTTTATATTGTTTTATGCTTAAAAAATGTTTACCATTGTGTATCGTAATTGCTTTATATTATCTTCTTTCATTGGGACTTCTTTTATCTAAGGTAATTCCCTTACCTTTACCTTACCTCTGTCACCCCTATCATTTCCTCACTATTCTCTTCTATCATAATCGGTGCACCGACCATTTTCTTTCTCCTATCACTTGCCCTCTTTCCCACACTCCCATATAACACATCACCTCCCCTCCAATCTTCAACCTCACCCATTCCTCCTTCTACTCTTCTACTCCCTATTCCATCTATGTCCCATTCTATTTTTTCCTCTCCTTATCTTATCCTCTCATCCTGTCCTTTCCCCTCTCCATCTCCTCTCATCCTCTTTCCAGTGACACAGAAAAAAAAAACATTTCCTCGCCCACTCATGTCCCCTCCTTCCGCCTCTCTTTAGCCTTCCATTCTCAGGGAGAAACTATTAAATCCTCTCTCCCCCACTATCACCGCACTCTTCACCTACACATTCGCACGTCATACAACTCGGTTCCACTACGTCAACCTCTCTCCCTCTCCACCATTTCAAAGCCCCTCTTATATTTCTCTCCTCCAGAGGTTAACCCCTTTTCAGAAAAATCCCCCTCCAACCTTTTCTCCTCTTCACCTGGGTACTTTCCATTCAAAACCCTTTAGTACGACGTAGTCCTCCACCCTAAACCTCCCTCCTTCTCCACCAAGTCCCCTAAGAAACCTCTATTTCCCACCCATCTCAACTTCTGCCGTCTCTTCTTCCTCTTTTTCCGCTCCCTCTCTTATTTCTCCATGCACTTCAAGCCATTCTTTCCCTCCCCCGCCTGTCTCCTTTCGAGGTTGTATCTCTCTTTCCACTTATTTGTTAGTGCCTAGCTCTCTCTCTCTCCTCTCACTGTCTCCCTCACCTTTTCCATATCTCCCCCTACTTTCCATTGTGGAGTGCAATGGCTTTCGAGAGTTTTGAAGTGCGGCGCGTGGGTTACTCAACGCCGTGGATGCCATGCTTTCTTCTTGTGATACGGGAGTAGATTTACGACACGGGTCCGTCGGGGATTCGCGACGATGGCGTGCAGTGTGAGGTGACGGTCTTAATGTTAAAGCGGACGTGATACTTTGGTGGTAATGAATGCCGAACTTTCCCGGAGGGAGCGGAGCCGCCATCTTTTAATAAGGGATGCTTAAGAATCTCAGGAGGGATTTCTATGGTAAAATTTTTGCATACAAATGGAATATCAATGTTTCGGAATAATGCCATTCAGCGTAGAGTGAACTTCCATCCTGTATTCATCGGTCCTCACCTTTTCCACTCGAATGCCATGCTCATCTCGTTCCCGAGTGCAATGAGTAGATTTTAGATTTAATTTATCATACAAAATAACGAACTTCGGCCAACTTGCAATACACTTCGGCACCAATAGGCTAACGGAATTAAATAGAACTGGAAATTTTTCATGTTAATCCAAAACTCATACTAAGTAACATCATACAAAATTAAAAGTACTAAGTGAAATCTGGCGGAATTTCATTTTAAAAAACGAAGAAAAAATCAAAGATTTACTTCATTAAAATTGCACTACAATTGATCAAAATTTTCATTTTTTTCTATCTATTTTACCTTCAAGTCCACTTGAAGCTTAAATAAGCCAATACGTTGGCGCAGAGGTAGAGTTCGTCTCCAAAGGATGGCGTGAAATAATATTGTGCGGTGGACATTTGCATAATAATTTACATACCTTATACATATCTATTAATGTGAAATGTATCTGTTGATGATTATAAATTGTAGAAATACTTTTGATTGATATTAATGATAGAGCATTTGAATATTCTGTGGAATGTATTTCATGAGAAAACATTTAATATTTTGTCACGCCACTTACGAATTGAGTCCTCCGCGTGTTCTTGATATTTTATGTTCCCAGCGGTCTCAATCAGCTCGTGAATATATAAATAAATAACGTCTTTATTTTGGTGAGACTGGGACTGTAAATTCTCCTCTTCCATTTAACCCATCACCAATCTTAAACAAATCCACATTGTAAATAATAATAAGAAGCAATTTAAATTAATAACAAATAGGTGAATGTTACTGTTATAACTGTTTGTGGATAAAAAAATAAGTGAAATTCAGCTTAAGTATCCACAGCAGGAAATAATAAGAAGCAAAAATGAGGGGGGTGGGAGCAATCTGCACAAATCTACTGAATAGCTAAAAGATTTCGAAACATAAACCCTTATCTTGACCTAGATACAAAATCTCGTATTCCAGAAGTATAGTATTTCAAGTAAATTACATTAAATACTGCCTTTACATTACGTAATGCGGGAAGCAAATATACTCGGAAGTCATTGGAAGCAAATAAGTAACATTCAATTAAGTCAGCAGTATATCTTATGGAGACTTTCCGACAGAGATCGATGACCCCTTGGGAGATAATTCAAAAACTCCAAAAACAATAGCTTGAGAACAACAACTCCGCAAGGAAAAGGAGGATTTGTCCTTTTTCCTTTTCTGTCAACCGTATTACTTTGGCACGTTGGATAATTCATGACTAGATCCCTTACTACGCCGTAGGAGTTCCTTTCCTCGGCATATTTGCTTTTTAAAAGACTGAAATATATAATGCGCTCCTCCTTGCCTGCAGTGTTTGGGACTTACTTTTATGGACTCATAAATATTCTCCTTTTGATTTATTAAATAGCATGAAAAAGTGGCCGAATCCTCCGGCGACGAAAACTTCCAAGACTTGACGTGTCCTTTCCGAGGAACGCTGTCAACTGTATCCCATCGCCCTTTTTTAATACATTTGTCAGAGTCATCAGCATATCTTTACCTAAGTATTAACTGAAAACGGAGTGCAAGAAAAACGGACCAAATATATTTTTCGTCGAGGAAAAGACGATTTTTCAAACGAAGTTTCCTTCCTACGATTAAAAAAAATTGAGAAGCGGAAAAGATTTTTGTAGAATTGGAGAGGGGGTAGAGATGACTTTTACGAAAGAAAAGAGAAGAGATATTGGAAGTCGGAGTAGGAAAAGACTCAATATAAAATCAGGCATGTGTCTTATGTTCAAATTAACGTTATATCTACACTTCACGAAATACAGAAGTAGGATTTATATTTGCAGTGTGAGTTGAGTATTTCATTTTTGTTTCGGAAGTATTCGTAGAACATTCAAATTCTTTTACGTACTGCTATATTTAATTCATAAAAAATGTCACCAATTAATAATTTCTTATAATCATATATTCTTTAATTATACTGTTATGTAATTTGTTACAAAATTTAACGACTTATCAGTTGATGATTTTTCTCATTCATAATTTTAATGAAAATAAATTTCAAAATAATGTTAAATAAAAAGGAATTTCAAATCGCAATGTTATGCAATGTTCCAATTTTTTATTATAAGTAAATATATATAGGAGAAACTATTAAATCCTCTCTCC
>KZ308296.1:187242-245769 GCA_000376725.2 Ladona fulva | reverse complement strand
ATATATATATATATATTCAGTTGCATAGATAGTGAAAAGTCTGCACAGAAAGTAGATTATATTATTTCTACTTTTGAAGTAAGTATATGTTACATTTATATTGTATAATAATATGGGCAGTGAGAAGAAACGCAGTTTTCGACAAACAATAGTAGAGACGAGTTAAGTTGGTTGTATACTTACTGAGACACGAAAGAATCATGAAATTAATAATGGAAGGAAAAGTTAAGGGAAAGAGAAAGAAAGGAAGACTATGTCTGCAGTATCTGAGTCAGATAACGAAGGACGTTGGATGTAAAAGCTACACAGAAATGAAGAGGAAGGCAGATAAACGTGAGGAATGGCGAGTTGCTGCAAACCAATAGATAGATTGAACACTGAAGAAGAAGATGTTTATCTTAAAATACGAGGATACAGTGAAAATGTCTCCGCCTGACACAGAGATGGCGTTCCAATCAGCGAAAATTTATGATCCCTGCCTCGGTGCACGTGTCATTAGTTCGTAAGACAAGTTTAAACTTGTTCCCTCAAGTAGTTTATTTACACGTATTGTTGCAGTAGACATATTTCGTTTTAGTGAAAATATCCATCTACGGCCCTCTCAACTGCTTCATTAGAAGAAAGCGCTTCCCAGAAAAAAATGCCTTCAAGTTTGGGAACAGATTGATTTTGCACCCTCAGAACAGAGGTCTGAGGGTGCTAAATCAGGAGAATAGGGGGGATGGCCGAGCAAATCGTACCCCAAATCCCGTAATTTCCCATCGCCAACGCACCTTTGTGAGCAGGTGCGTTGTCCTGGTGAAAGATGATTTTTTTTCCTTCTTCAAGCCAGGCCTCTTCTCGCGAGTTTTTGCATCCAGCTGGTCAAGAAGGGTGGAGTATTATTCGCCTGTAATTGTTCTGCCTTTTTGAAGGTAATCAATTAACAGGATCCCTTTTGCGTCCCAAAACACACCGGCCATGACCTATCCGGCAGATGCAATCGACTTCCCTTTCTTTAGCGCTAAAACACCGGCTTCCACCCACTGCTTCGACTGCTGTTTCGTTTCTGGCATGCAGTGGTGGACCCATGTCTCATCCATGGTGACAAATCGCCGCATAAAATCGGTCGGTGCCCTCTTGAATCGGTCCAAACATTGCTGCGAAAATCGCTTGTGCATTTGCTTTTGATCGGCATTCAGCAAATGCGGCACCCACTTTGCGCAGAGCTTTTTCATCCTTTATTCTTTGTGCAAGATGTTTCTCACCCTTTATTCCGATATCCCCACGGCCTCAGCTATCTCACTGACATTCACTCGCCTATCGTCCAACACGATATCGTGCACCTTTTCGATGGTTTCCGGTTTGGTTGCGGTTTTTGGCCGTCCTTCACGTGGGTCATTTTCGAGGGATGTGCGACCACGTTTAAATTCAGCTGCCCACTTTTTAACGGTTGACATTGAAGGAGCAGAGTCTCCGTACCCTTTTGTCAACTTTGGGTGAATTTTCTTAGGGGTTAATCCATCCAAAACGAAGAATTTTATGACCGCGCGATATTGAAGTTTATCCATTTAACGAAAAACACGAAAGATGTCTACTGCAACAATATGTGAAAAAAAAACTACTTGAGAGAACATGTTGTAACTTGTCTTACGAACTAATGATACGTGCGCCCAGGCAGAAATCATAAATTTTCGCTGATTGGATCTCTCTGTCAGGCCGAGAATTTTTCACCTTACTCGTATAGATGAGAAAGAATATTCAGCGACTGCAAGAAATTCCTGTGGAAATGGTGAGTGTGTTCCCTTGTTTCAGCACTACCAAATACACTATCGTATTTCATGTTTTTAGCGTCTGAATAGTTTTTGGCACAATCATAAAATATATCTCAGCTAAGGAAATCATAGATATCTCAGCTAAGGAAGTTAGCTCGCTTCTTTGCTCCAGAATGGCGGAATGCTCCAGAATGGATACGAGTTCATCAATCGAAGGACGCTCACGCATATAAGAGTAAGTATAAAATTGTTGTTTACAGTGGTTCCACCAGAAAGGTCTCCGATTTCGAATAAGATTCCCTATTTTTAAATGACACGACAGAAAGAATAGATAAAACAAAATAACTTTATGTCCGTTATTAATTTATTACGTGTACAAATCAGGGCTCCCGGGTAGCCAAGTGGACAACGCGTTCGACTTCGGCGAAAGTGGTCCCGGGTTCGATTCCCGGTGGGGGCAGTAGGTATGGCAACAATGTTATTTACTAAATACGAAAGGTTAGTAAGAGAGAGGAAGAGCGAGAATACGGTAATTGAAAATGAAAAGACAACGTATGAAATTAACTTGTATTTGTCTGAAATGAAGAAAAATGAGAACACTAGCCAACACAAACGATACGATTAAAATATGGTGCAGAAATGTTTATACGTATTAAAGGAGAGTTAAGTATCTCCTTTAACTATTTCCTTTGCATATATATACTCAAGGTGTTCTTACCTTACTTTCTGGATCAGTATCAGAACGGTTGAATAAGTGATTTGTAGACTCAATACAATTTACGCTTTTCGGCCACTTGCTTCGGGAGATGATCGCCAAGGTTAAAGTCGGTTGTAGAGGAATTTTGTAAGTTGTAAACTACTATTTTATTTCCGGAGAGTTAGTGATTTTACTCATCTTTCAACTCTTATGGTTGCTTAAATTATACAAAAATCTTGGTAAAAATTATAGATTTTTTGAACATTTTAGTTGCGTCAAAAATCTTAGGTATATTCTTCCATTTACTACATCGTTATAAATTGACATTATTATTTTCATGGATTTCATGGATCGCAATTAAATAAAACATTCGAAATTTTACGAAATGATTAGTCATAATCCAATCACCCAGAATAAACGATGGCATCCATTTCTTCCAGAAATTAACAACTGCCGGAAGGATCGCTCAATCCCTCCTGAAACCTCACGAGATCTCTCATAACGCTCGCGAGGGAGTTGGAGCAAAATCTGGAAGCATTGAGTGACAACCTTCACACAAAACCTCTCAAAATCACTTCCACCCAAAATTCTCCTACCCTTCAGAACTTGGAGATATCCTCGTTAACACACCTCAGCTGTTCCCGTCACCGGCTCATTGTCTTCCCCTCAATAATTCTCCAGATCCACGAAAGAGATATTCCGGCGTCTTCTCCTTTTCTTCTCTAGTAATCTCGACAATGGCGTAGTGGTTGAGGACGCTGTATATCGGAGGATCGAGAAGGCGGGCGAGATGAAGGGGGCGTAGCGAGGCACTGGAATAAGAAGAGAAATGGGACGGGCACTCGGAATTTGAGTTGCTACTTTGTTCCTCGGATGTCTGAAGCAGATTCCACGGCCGCTTTGGATCTATGGCTGATGAGCGGGGAGGACATTAATCATTGCCATGGGGTGCGGAAGGGAGTTTAAGGTTTTGGTTGAGGGATGGAAAAAAGCGGATGGTAGAGCGGAGAAGATGGTGAGCGGAAAAAGATCTGGAGCCGTAAGAGGTTTAGGATAGAAATTTCTGAGGGATTTTTCATGTGGGAGAAGATTGAGGAATGTTAGAGTTGGATCTTTTTGAGGTTGGAGTCAGTATTATGAAGGGAAATCAGTTCGGCAAATTGGAGATAGTATCATGGCCGGCTTCAATCTCCATCTTTTACGTGGTATGAAATATGGTGGCTTTTGTTTCGCATTGGTTGTTAAATCCTTACGAAATCCATTTCAATTTGTGATGCAATATTCCTCCTGCCGGCTGCGGTGGCAGAGTGGACAGAGTGCTAGCCCTCCAATTCCTAGGACTTGGGTTCGAGTACCGGGCTACAGGATTTTTTTGGTCTGTGGATGATTGAGTGTATCCGAATTCCCAACACGGTATGGTGGAAGGAAGGGCATCCAGTCGCAAAAATCATCGACTAAACTAAATTCATCCTCCTCACTAAAATTAACTCTTCCTCATCCCATCACCTCATCAGCCGACCCCATAAAAGATAGAAATGCGGCTAAAAAGCAAAATAAAATATTTAACATGAACGTCTGAAACAAACTATTTAAAAATATGTTTCTGATATTAGATTTATATCCAACAAAATCCTCTGGATATTCCTTAAGAAGAATAATTAGATGCCAATAGTTTCACTGGAATCTCTCTCACACTGTGAGTGAATCCTTCACAGGTCAGGTTTCGACACAGCATTCTTTTCCTAAACTCTTTGCCATGTGCTTTTTAGGAGATGAGTTATGACGTAGCTCCCAATATTAAAAATGTCACTTGAGTCAAAGTGATAATATATTAGATTTTCCCGAAGTTCATTTTTAAAATAATTATGTAGACATATCAATTATATAAGTCCCGACAGTACTGAAGAAACCAACAGAAATAGGTCTTATATTTCTTTGCGGAAAGAAGATTAGAAATCATACAATGTACATATCTCTATCTCCTATTAAAATAACACCACTAATCGATATGACCAAACCATTATCCGTGGAAGACTGATACTAGACCAAAAGATTTTTTATGCGCGTTCCGGCCAACTTTTTTTTTCGGCTGGTTAAGACTTGAATACCTCTTGAGTGTGGCTTTTTAAGAGAAGACCGATTGTGAATGAAATTTTTAGTGGAAATTGCAAGATCATATTTTAGTTTTAATAAATTCAGCATCAGGTATAAAATTTTTCGTTAATTGTATCCGATTTGCTACTGCGCATTCACTACATTAATCAATAAATTCGGTTAAATGTTTATATATTAAATGTAGAAAATAACCTTAGGTAGTCGTCTTAAAATCTAACAAAGACTGTGTACCTAAGCAGGCTGAATTTATATTTATAAAGTTGCTTGATCATAGTTTCCCTTTTCATTCAATCAATTGATATCAAGATACATTTTATGACAGATATAAGCTGTCTTGGCTAAAAATTGATTTAACTTTAAATATCTTTTTAAAAATTACTGTAATATTTGTAAATTAATAACATTTTCATATCTTTGTTCGATGATAAATGATATAGAACATAGATGTGGTCTAAGTAAGCAAATAATAACTCTTTGAATCTGGCACCATCAGTTGAAGTCGTTTCCCTAAAAAGAATTCTACGAATGACACGCACTAATATCATTATTTTTAAATCCATTCACTTTATTCCTAACTCTCTATTGGTCTAGAGCTTGCAGGATTTCGCTGCATACAGGTCGTCAGCTTTTGTTTAGGGAAAACGTGTTTCATATCTTACGAGTACTTAAGTTCTTGTTTATTTGGTTGCATACGTTGCACCCAAATAAACAAGAACTTTTTAAGGGAAATCTTTACAGAATATTCGTGAGATATTTCAGCTGTTTGCATGAAAATGAAAATCATCAGTAATATATAACTGAAGTTTTACCGCAGCTTATAAAGTTTTAAATTTAACAATTACTTTCCTACCCTGAATTTACGGTCTGCGTAACTACCTAATTCACCAATAAGCCTGCCCGGTAATGTATGAGTAAATCAAATAGGTGGACAATCCGTATGAGGAGCAGGTCTCTTTAAATATAAGTAAGAAAATCTGGTACTTCGCTAACCATGTCACATTTCTGCAACTCACGCTTCCCCAATTATATCCCTCCACTTCCATTAACCTCTTAACCTCCTCGACAACCACCTTTGATCCCAAACGCGATTTTTTCGCCCCTTGCCCCTATTCCGACTCCTCACTAGGAGAAAGCTTTACTCAGCCCCTTGACAAACCACGTTTCCTTTTCTGTTCCGACCCACTGAAACACACGTGCCCTGAGAGAAAGATTGTGTTGGATTGCGGAGGAAAGGATGGATCGAAGAGGTAGAAAGGCTGAAAAAAAGAAGAGGCGAAAACGGTGGAGGAGATATGGCATAGCGTCAGATGGATTGGGAGAAATCTGATTGATCGATAAAATCTTGAGATGGATTGAAGGAAAACACTTCCTAGAGTCAAAGAACGCTTTAAGGTTAAGTGAATAACGTACTAAAAACTAAGAATGTATCGGTGAAAGTACGAAGGAATATTTTTCGAAGATACTCATTGAACGGTAATAAAGATAAGTAAGCAAAGCTTACCTATGAAGCCTATGTTTCTTTAATTTAAAACGAAAGGTTGAATACGGTAATGTGCCAGTACATCAAATTTAATACTGAAGTTGCTATGCTTCCAAGATTTTATGAGTAAAATATTAGTTCTCATTAACCCTGATATTAAACAAGCACTACTTTTTTCAAATCCATTCGTTATTACTTCATCGTAAGGGGTCAAAATATTGGCCCAGCTCTCAATCATCCGAAAACAATCTCTTTTTTGTTTCACGAAAGAGCTGCCTAAGTTAAATATTGTTCATAAATTTGCATATTATATGAGTTGCTTTTAGAAATTTTTAGCTACTCCTCGATATTGAACTAGAAAAAAATCCCTGAAATGTTTCGGTCTATTTTGCGTACACGCTGTGTCTGAACTAAATGGAATACCCTAACACCCTATTATCCTAGATTTGACATATCAAAGGAATTTCATGCCATGTCAGCCATATTAAATAAACTCAGATGAATAAATGAAATTTTAATATTATGCGATTGAGATTTAATAGTTATATCCATAGCATCCATTGGTATTTCGTCCCTGAAATTTCAGACAAGGCTCCATCTTCCAATATAAACGTTATATAATTTGCATAGTGCAGGATACTATTTCTTCATGTTTTTATTCTATAATTTACTATGTATCGAAATAATTAATGAAAATAACATACATACCAATAAACATTAACCTATTCCATGCGTCATTAATTGATATTAGACTACATTCACGTTGATTTCTTCGCAGTTCGGAAATTTTATATTAATGGTGAATATAAGAAATCCGAACCAACGATTTATTAAGCACATCGAATGAATAAAATGAAGATATTCTACTCGAAGATTTCACAAATGGTGACAAAGGGATGTTAATGTTGGCATCGCGTTTTTTTAATGGTTTTGTGCTTTATTATCAGTAGGTTTTGATTGATCCTCATTTTTTGTTTCTATAATGTCTTTCCCAAACTCCCTGAAATTTAACGATCCATTCGTTAACTCTGTTAATAATTTTAGACTCTTTCCGATGTTTTCACATTCAAGTTAAGCTTTGTCGTCATATTCACATTAGGAAAGTTCATTACGGTCCAAGTCGAAGAAAATCTTAACTTTACATGAGTAAGATCTGACTGACTTACTTTCAACTGGAAGTTAATAAACTCCTTTCCAACGATAGCAATAACATCAAACACGATCTCCCTCCTATCGTATTATAAGTGAATGAGGTATGTTATTATGATAACATACTTCTTCTAAAATTGTACTGAATATATTTTGAGTGATTCGAAGAGGTTTTTACATCGTGTGTCCAAAGATGACACATAGTTAATTCCTCATTTTGTTGACAGGAGTGCATTTATGGCGAACGCTGTTCCCAAACGTACCGTACCGCACGACGCCAAATCTGAATGTTGCCATGG
Organism: Ladona fulva; assembly: GCA_000376725.2. Classification (NCBI taxonomy): domain Eukaryota; kingdom Metazoa; phylum Arthropoda; class Insecta; order Odonata; family Libellulidae; genus Ladona; species Ladona fulva. Next base: position 238,275 of record KZ308296.1, on the reverse strand, counting down.
GGTTTAGAATATGCACGTCGGAAACATCCTAGAGTTATTTTATAGAAAAATGAAGGATTTCTGCACAATGTTTAAAATATTTAGAAGAAGCATTTAATGCACTTTCCTTCTCACTGTCGACGTTACAAAATCATCGTAATTCACATATATTGCATTTTTATACGGCGGCATACCTTCCTTAGTTTTCGATGTCACTAACGCGCCTCGAGATGTTTCCTTTCTTACCTTATAAATTGTCAACTGAGAGCACCCAGTGACTTTCGTGGCCTCTTTGTATGCCTTGGAAACAACAAGAGATTTTGGAAATGGGTAAAAACGCTAAAGACAATTAGTCGTGCGCGGTTTCCCCCCTTATCACCCTCTCTTCCTTCGGACATGGTGGTCGCACACAATTTTTAAAAAATCACTCGAGAATAAACTCCGCAGCAGACGTATTTAACGGCACATCACTTCTATACTCAGATATAACAAGCTAAATACTAACTGTCGTCACTTTCCAAGAATCAAGGTTGCGCCGTTTTCCGGGATGTTTCATGACTTATCCTACCGTAGCAATTGCATACTGAGCGGTGCTTGTTTTTTAACTGTAATTAGGGAAGCACGTACAATTCTTTCAGTAGGAGGAACTTTTTCTCAGCCGTAAATCGAAAGTTAAAGGGTTACCGTTTTTCGGAATGCTTTATTTTGAAAGGATGCATTCGCAAAAGCCGAACTCCAATTTTGCTAAAATTGTCTGGATATAAAGACGATTATTCTGGTGGAGGACTTCTCTTAAGGTTGACCGAAAATAATTGCTACATTTCTAAAATTATAACATTTAATAAGTCTATTTTAAAAACATAGGCAAACATTTGTGTAGCAGATAGCTTGGGATTGCAAGGTGCGCTAAACATGCACCACTCACTACATATCATTATTTCATTATATTCCCACTTACATCTCACATATCAAATATTTGCTTTTCACAGGAAAGACATCGATCTTACGGTGTATTTAAAATTCCGGTAAGCTGGAATTAAAGCTGTCTAATGTTGTATAGAGCAATGAATTGATACTATATACAAATTTCAAAGAATTTTTCGAACCGTGATGTATACATTTCTTACGATAAATTCAATTTATATTAAGGATAAAGGAAAGGAAGGTAACTTAGTTGGTTGAAAACCAACGAAAATCCCAAAGGAATAACAAGTGTGAAAAATAGCGACACGACTGGGACTCGAACCCAGGTCTCCCACTTTCCNCAATTGGTATAACACTTTCCTTCGCATTTTTTTACAAAGCATATGCAAAGGTATCTCTTACAGTACGAGAACTAGCTGGCGACTGCTTTCTGGAGCGCAAAATTCGAAAATGTTGGATCAAAGGATCGTACACTTGCTATGAAAGCGTAAAAACGAAATAATATATAAATTAAAGTTTACTTTCTAAACAGAACAAGCCATGAATATTGTTCCTTGTTAACTTTGTGCCGAATGTTAGAACACCTTGCTCACAACAGCGTGATAAACATTAACTCGAAAAAGAGTCTTTCTTCGGGAAATAAATTAAATTCGTTTTTAATTAATTTTTACAAATTTTACTCAAAGATAGTACTTATCGACGATGAATAATAATAATACATTAGCGATGAATAATGAATATGGAAGATGTGCTACTAATGCGTATATCTACCCATGATTAGTACATGTAGGCTGTATATAATATTTGCGTTCAACCAAAAGTCCAGGGAGAAAGGTAGCTCTTTCTAAAATTAGTTGCATATTGTTATTGTCTATGATAGAATAAGCTATGTATTTCCTTAATGGATGGAACAAGAAAATATCTCAGTGTTAATAAACCTCCAAGTAAGATAGATCAGCAGAGAAAATATAAGGCAACGCATCCGTCCGCCATGCGAAAGTCCTTTAACCTATAAAAGAGACAAATAAATAAATAAAATAGAGGATGAAAAAGCAATACCAGCACTCACGGGCACACAATTCCGACGCCGAAAACTTTAGTCCCGGATTATTCTTATGATCCAATCGATTCCTTCCCACGTACTGCAAAGTAAACACGCCTGATAAATACACTCTTAGAGCCGAGAAACTGCCATTTTATCGCCCGAATTTCTTCCGATGCGCAACCTTCGCCCTCTCCGAGTCATTAAAGAGAATATTTTCCTTTCCGGTTCAATCCGAAGAGAAGCGGGTAAAGGAGAAGGAATAAACGGCGGAGACCGTTATTTTTTATTTCACGCCCGTCTTCTCCTTTCTTCTCGTCCGGAAATATGAGGCTATGGCCACGTTGAAAGCGAGCTTAGAAACTTCGGGAAATAAACGAGCGGTGGGTGAAGCGCCGAGGGGCCATGTTGGCGGAGGAGGGAAAAAATTAGAGATAAGAGGAAGAGGCGAGGAAGTGCAGATAAAAAAGAGAGAACTGGCTCTCTTTGTTCGCGATGATATGGGGCAGGATGGGAGTGTGGAGGAGGGGTAGGAAATAATAAAGAACAACGTGTCGGTGAAGGAGTTGGCGCGATTTCTCATGGGTAGACTATACGGTCGCGAAGGGTTGTGAAGCTTGCTCTTAAAAAAATCGTGTTTCTCTTGGAAGTTATCAGGGATGCCCGAGCCAAGGAAATCTGTAAAGAAGGACGTTTCTATTCTAGATGATATGGACGATGAAAATGTGGCCGTTCCTTCCTCAGTGCTTATTTTTGTTGGGTTTGTTCTCTGTATCAATTTAAAAGTGAAATTCGCACTTTTCTAATTTTGCATGGGTTAAATGAATCTACGGAATATTTCATTTGGGTGTAATGCTGAATAATCTATTGGATTATTTTGCTTCGTATTAACTTTTTATTTTACTTTTGGGATACAGTTCTCACATTAGCATTATCTGTATACAAGATTGTATGTGTTATTATTAATTTGAGGTGAGAATAAATGGGGAATCATACAACATAACAAAGTAATATATTAAAATTATTTTGAAAACATACTTTTAGATGGTAGTGAAGTAGTGGATCTGTAATAGAAACCATCATATATTTCCCTATTTCCATCAAAACATTTTTTTAAATTGAAGTGAATTGAGAATTTAAATTATGGTACACAGTGTTCAAAGTAAGTATAGTCAGATTGCGACTACGATAGTCGAAAATTGAAAAGTGAATTTTAAAAATCATGTACGTATGTACGAAAAATACTTTAAATATATGTTATCATAACAAGGTGATATCTAAATCACAAAAAAATAATAATTTAACGAACCAATGAAATAATTAAACTATGAGTAGTCAGATTTATGATATCTGTGATATTGTGATGTATTTCCGCAAAACCTCGCCTGATACTGTGAAGTTTACTAACTAAGAGTAAAGTGAAGTTTACTAAGAGATGCAGCATGGTAGTTTAGTAGCTAGAATACTAGAAGTGAGACCTGCGTTTGAGTCCCGGTAATTTCATTACTTTTCACATACGTTGAGCCCAAATTATTATAGGAAGATCAAAGTTACAAAAATACTCGCAAGAGCTATTAAACGATAGATTGTAATAATAGATTGTTACAACAAATGTTTGGATTGATAACATTAGGTAATAATGATTTATTCGGGACTGGCAATTGTTATAATATGTCAGATACAGCAGGTATTATGAACTGGGATAATAAGGGTTTCCAAATTACCTAGTGGGGAGCGCAATAGGAGAAAAAGGTCTCGGGCTCAATCTTCGGTGGGGGCCTGTGTGCTAAGTGACCTAAGCTGACGGTTTACTTTTAATGCTACTACTATGAAATATTCTCCAGCATAATTAAATACAAAATATGATATGAAATTGTGATAGCGTAGGACCTCGGCAACCCGTGCAGACTTGTATTGAAACATGTCAAAACTTGCTAAGTATGGCGTCACTGAAAATCTTCCATATGTGAATGAGATTTTAGCGAAAAAAACATTGTACAATTGTACAATGTACTAGGTGTGTAAATTAAACGACTAATCTTTTTATTCAAATGAAAATGGCATGCATTTAAAAGAAAATTTTCCAACTCTGATCGAAAACATACAACCCGGAACCAGCAAAACAACTCTGCGGAAAAATGTCATTATTCCAAAATTAGTAGAATCATTAGTTAGGTGTCATTTAAGTATAAAGGTTCAGTGTTTATTCTTGAAGCTACGATTGAGGTACTTGGATATAATATTGATGCATTTCCTATAAGTAAGTCCTCGATTCAATGAATTCGTACGGAAAAACGGAAAGAGCGTGCGAAAACATTAAAGCTAATTTTCAAAACGAAGTACCAGATGTTGTGACTGTTCACTGGGAGGGCAAACTGTCTCCTGCTTTAGATGCTCGGAAATCAAAAGAAGAACGTCTTCCGATAGTTATTGTGTATTTAAATAAAGAAAAACTTATTGCTGTGCCAAGTTTGGAAAGTTCTTCAGGAAGCAGACAGGCGCAGGTTGTTTGTAACGCGATTGTAGACTGGAATCTCGAAGCTAAAGTGCAATTTTTTGTTGTGATACTACGGCATCAAATACACGTCATATCAAAGGTGCCTATGCGCTTCGTGAACAAAAACTCAATAGAGAGATACTTATCTTGTGGCAACAAAATCTTTTGTGTATGAATTGGTGTTAAAAAGTGCGTTCGAAGTAAAAATTTGCAGGTGACAACAAATCCTGATATTCCACTTTTCATAAAGTTCCGAGATAACTGGAAAAGTGTCGATCCAGACAAAATACCGTGGTATAAAGAAAATCTCGCATTCCAGCTGACTGTTTCCGAAATTGACAACCTGCTTGAGTTGTGCCGAACGGAACTGACCAAAGAAATAGCCAGAGATGACTTTCGAGAGTTGATAGTGCTTTCTGTGATATTTTTAGGAGGATATACTCAGAGAAAATTTAAAATTTGACCTCCAGGTGCCAATCTCCATGGATTGCGAGAGCAGTTTAATCCCTAAAATATCATTACTTAGTGATCAATTCAAAATTACGAGCAAGAATAAGGCAGCGCTGTTAGAGGTTTGCCTGTTCATTGTGATATCCTACGCGAAGCCATGGCTTTAATGCATTTTGGCAGTAAAAGCAGCAGCAGTAGTAGTAGTAGTAGTAGTACTGTTAAAAGTGCTTCGACAGCTTAGGACATTTCGCACGTAGGCTCCCACAGGGAATCGAACGCGTGCCCACTTGGCTATCCGGGAGCCCAAAAAGTAAAAGTACCTTACCAAGATATGTGCTTTTTGAAGTCGATGAAGGCTTACGAAAAAGTCGATAAAAGCATCGTAAAAGCAGCTTTACAGAAGATAAGCCAGCATTTATGGTTTCTGACCGATGAATTTTCTATCTTGTCACTGTTTCACGATGATGTGGATCAAGAAACGAAAGTAAAAATGGTTGAAAATGCATCCAAAGAGAATTTATCAACTCATGGTAAACGTTACATGCCATCGAAGGAAGAACTTTGCGGTCCATTGTAAGGTAAGTTAGACAAGTAAATATAGGAGTTGTTTCTTTAGTTTTCTGTTTAGATCACAGTTTTTATAACTGGCCTTCTCTCTTTTTATTTCAAAGAAAAATATCTAAGACTTCATTTCAGTCAGAAGCAATCATCGTTCGATATTCTTAAATTGATGACCCTTTTCTCCACGAATGTTCTATTATGTATTCAAGTTATGCTTCATTTTAAGAAAATAGAAAGAAGGTTCTAACGCTGAGGGCAGTGAACGATACAGCTGAAGGAGCGGTCAAGTTGATGCAAGATTTTCATGGTTTAAACACGATTGAGGGAACAAAAACAATTTCTTTTACGTCGCGAACAAGAATACCGGAAGATTTATCGTGACTGCAGAAATCAAACTTTGAAAATGAAATAAATTTCAAGAATAATTTTTTTACATTTTAAACAGTAAATAAACACAATTTGGAGGTACTGAGGTTTTTTACAAAGTAAACCTTCTAGTTCTAGAATCCTTCCATATTAACTAAGTACAAATTTTCATTTCACATGTTTGGCATCGAGTCGGAACGTCATGTCATAATTCAATCGCAATAACATTTATTATGTGAGTTATTAAGGTCAAATAGAAAAAAATATGGAGGATATGCGTATATATTTTTCCCTTATATCTTGGGACACCCTAATGTACATCCATCGGAAGGTATCCAATTCAAAACTTACTATCAATAATTCTAGAGAACTCAAATTCCAACGTTGGTAGCAGTGATGATGACCGAGACGTGGTACTTGAAGAAGCCCAATTTCAGCCCTGAGAATATTTCTGTAATGAATAAAGGAATCAAAATTTCATAATAAAAACGATAAAAATGGGCCAAAATTAATTAGATGCGTGCCCTTTTTTGTAGGTATGATTCACGAAATTTATTGTAACGGATAAGATATAAATCGTAATAAAAGGATAACCGTTTGAAATTTAGTATAAATATATGTCGTTCATTTCTTATTGGAAGAAAAGTAATGACAGTTACTTAATAAGCAATAAAATGACCTAAATAATTAAATAATATTTGTGACAGTAATTGTACGCAGAACTTCCATTAAGTTAAGGGAAGAAAGTTGGGAAAATCTTGAGCACCAAACTAAATTCTAAATAAAATTATTTTAAAAAATGTTACTAAAATTGCAACTCATAATGTTAAGTGGATAAATATTAATTTTGTATTTCTTGAAACAACTTTCTATCTTTATAGGCAAACATCTCGTGTTACATAAAATAATTCAAAGGGCAAACTTGTTTGGGCAATTTCCATTAATCACTTTCGGTAAATTATTAATTAATTAACTTTTTTAGAGTTATGCTCTGCTATTTAACTTTTATTGCAAGAAATTTCATCTATCTTGAGCTTCGAGAAAACAACAGAGATGAGATGTCGAGGCTTAGGCGATTGATAGAGATTATTAGTTTGGAAGGACTCACTACTACAGGAAATGATAATTTTAAAATTACTTGGGTATAAATTCAAAACTTCGAGTATCGTCGAGTAAACTGAAGTAAATAAGGCAATTGAAGATAGACCCTTTAATCTAATCCGCATAGATACTATTTATACAAGTGTCAGATTTCAGAAACTTCGTTATCTTCTCTTGAAGAGGAAGTGGAAAATAACAGGAAATGTTAGTATTTACGCACAGTGAAGCAGTAAAAGGTAAAGAAAGCCTAAGTAATTTCCCCGTTGTTTTCATATATATACTCCGGAGACGTCCACCAGAGCGTTATTTGAACTGAGGAAACATTCGTACAAACAACATCACTAACAATCCAACAGAAGAATTTCTTCGCGTTCCTATCGCAAGATTGAAGAGGAGGAAGGGGTCCAGGGAAGGAAAAAATCAAAATATTTAACATGACGAAACAAATTACTTCAGGAGGAGTTTTTCCTCTCCTCCCATTCTCGAATTAATCATCTTCCGGAAAGAAGAGAATGGGGCTTCCAAAAAGAACTTGCCCAAGTTCTAACGAAGAAGAGAACGTTCCTCGGCTGAAACAAGAGGAATTGACTAAGTGATTGGGGTGGTAGGGGGAGGAGTGGGAGGGAAAATGGAGATAGAAAAAGTAGAGGAGGAATAAAGGAGTGGGAAGGGAGATAAAAAGATAGTTTTGTATAAAAGGAAGGAAGAAGAGGTTTTTTTGGGCAAGACCTAGGTGTAGGAGGGATCCATCTACGGCGAAGGAGAGGGGTTAGAGTTTGCAGGAAGGAGAATGTTTCGAAAGGTACACGAAGGAGAAGGAAAAGAAGAAGTAAGGGATGAGAGTGGAAAAGAAGATTCCGCCTTGGGGAGAAAGAGGTCCATAAATCAAGTCAGCGGGCACCGTAACTCCTTCATTATGGACTTTTGGAGCTCAAATTCTGTGCCAAGTTTTCACTCATCTTTACTCATTAAATCTGAAATGCAGAGCAATTAAAGTTTCGGGGGATGTGTTTTTTAGCCTCGTCCTCCCCTTCCCTTGCTACTACTCCTTCCTCGCTCTATCTGCTTTTTTACGGGTCATGAATGGGGAGTTGAATAATAGAGGAGCCACTCTCCGTGGCGTAGCTGTTGATTTTAATAAAGTGAGGACATGTGTGTGTTCCGGAGTACTTTTCCGTGGCGGTCGATGTGTTGGGCCAATGCGAATAACAGCGGCGCGAGTCGAATTTAATGAGGGATTCAGAAAGGAGCAGGACGTAATTGGGTTAATCGCGCACTGTCTTAATTTTATTAATGCGGTAATGGGAGAGAGTGAGTTCGAGAAACTTCCCAGGCTGATGGATAAACAAGTCTCGCGCGATCGAATCCTTTATATTAATGAATAACACGGCTGTGTTATGCTCGTGGTTTTATTCTATTTTGAGCGTAAGATTGTTTTGAAAATACCAAATTATGATTGCAATGAAGCGAATTCGGTTATTCCGAATTTTCTGTGTTTAGAGGCAATCATCTCGTGTAAAATCATTTAAAATAATTCAAAGGACTGAAACTCGTTTGGGCAATTTCCATTAATCACTTTCGGTGATTCATTAATTAATTAACATCTAACTAATAACTAGATAACTAATACTAATTAACTAAAACTAGACTTCGATATTTTAATTCCATTGCAAGAAATGTTTACAGAAGAGAAAGCATCTAGAATGTTATAATTCGCCTGAGTTAGTTTTAATTTCTATAATTATAAGCTATCGATTTTGGTAAACTGATCAAATTAGTTTTGTGCTATACTGGTCATATTTATTGGAATATCTCCCATAAAACTCGTTTTGAAATCCTCTTCATAGATATATCTAAATAAAAAATAATATGAAAGCACATGTCAAGGAAGCGTATTGAACGTTAATTCAAGGCGCAGCAATTATTCGCCATTAAACCATGAAGTTGTTTTTTTTTAATCACTCAACAAAGGAATACATGTATCCAGATCCATTACTTCACTAATGATGTAGTTAATATCAGTAAACGATCATTAGTGCTACAGCTAGGTTAATTACGTGAAAATATTTATTGGAATAGTATCTATCAATCAGCCTGATTATTGGTAAAGCAGTTGTGAAAATATACTTGGCTATGCACCTTTCATATGAGGTATATAAAATAAAGGCAACTCCATACACATATAGTCTAAGAAGCAGTTACTATTCACGTAATATCATTTCATATATTTCATAATTATGTGGCATAATATTAATGATTTTATGCTCAACAATTATTACTAACCCGCTTTATCTTCACTATTAGGCGAGGGCTATCTGGGAAGAACTCTAGTTCAACTTCCATACTAATAACATTGAGAACTCAATCCATCTCCGGCGTCGAATTTATCCATCCCCTCATCAATGCAGAGCCGAATGCGAACGTAAGGATTAATAAAAAAGAAGCTCCGCCCCGAAGTAAAGTGTCATTCCACCAGAAATGAATAATAGCGAACGGGAAACTCTTAATTCATCACCCTTTTGATTAGCGTATCCCGGAGCTACGCTCGAAGACTCCCTCCATCATTCATCACTCTTATTCAATTCGAAACTCGGAAAGAAAACAAATCACGCGGCCCGAAAGGAAAATTCATCCTCGGAAGGCTACGGAGGAAATAAAAAGGAAACAAAAACAAACAAAATAGCCGGTGAAAATTTCTTAATCAAACTACCATTTTAATTACGCGAACCCCAGTCCTCTCTCGCGCAGAGCTCACCCCTTTGCGTTGAACGCACAAGACAAATACCTTAACGCAAAGACGCATGAATTATATAGGCGTTCTGTGCCTCGGAGAGGTGGTCCAAAGTCCTCTTAAAGTGTTGTCAAGGAGGCGGCATCGGTGCTACAAAGCGGTCCTGTGCTAAGGATGATGTGGAAAGAGAGGTAATAGCAAAAGGGTGAAGGGGGGTGAAGTTGAAATGAGGACGCCAAGACGTCCAACGAGAACCAGGGTGGAATCTAACGTTTCTTCCACCACCCACGAAGGCTCCTTCTTTATGGCCAAATGAGGAGGACCTGAGGAAATTTCCAGCTGATGGCATTAGCCAAAGACGACTGCAGAGAGTAAGGGGTAAGTGTACTGGAAAAAAGGAAACGAGGGGGATGTTTATAGAGGGTGAAAGGTCCAGGGTAAGAAGGCAGTATAAGAATACGGGCTGTGAAGAGAGAAAGGGTTTTGAGAAGTAGGGTTGCGAAGGAAGGAATGCTGATGATGGTAAATGAAAGCAAAACAGCGGGACGAGGTGAAACGTTGAAGTTTTAAGCGCCCTTCCGGATCCTTTGGTAGAGATCTCAGGAGAGAATGGTTCGCCTTATGGGAACGCTTATATTGGGAATTTGAGATACCCCTTGCTATACCGTTGTCCGTGGATTGCTCGGTCCTTTGTCCATTCCTCTTCCTCTATAGCTGTTCTCTGCTGGACATTGCTCGGGAAAAACTGGCTTATTTCGTCGAACCTGTGCCTCACTTGTTTTATTAGCCTCCTATTTTCCTGCTGAAAACTATAATTTGAGGCGTTGATTGAAATTATCAACACGGACTCCTTCCCCCTCAGCAGGCTTATGTGCCTTAAATTTTCTATTCAAAACCATCTCTCTCATTTCTGAATGAGTAACTCTTCCGGTTGTATCTTTAAACAACTTTTACTTACCCTTTAGTTTCCTTTTATCCTACCTCAGGAAAGCTTTCCTTAGCAACTATCCTTTCTTATCACTTGGCCTACACACTTACACTACCTCCAATCCATTTCCAACTCTTCCTCAGTTATTTCCTATAAATCCATTTTTCTCTTTTCATTTCAAGAAACGCCCACATTTTCTAATAATACTACGTCCTTCTAATGTCTAGCTTTTGCATGAGTGCATTTAAACACTTAGGACGTAAGAAAATAGGCACACAATAATAAACAATAAGGACATAAGTAGCCGTTTTCCAATATTCCAAGTCTTTTGTCATCAGACCCGAAGCTTCATGTAGGTACTAGGTTAATATGCTATTACGTTTCTTATGACTTCTTTTATGCCTCGTCTAATGAACGGCTGCCGAATCGCTGCAACTAAATTATGTCTTTATAAGTTAATATCAGTAATTATAAACTTATTTTCCCACACTTAAGTAATATTTCGAAATAAATGGGATGGATTTAACTTACCTAAAAGCTTCATGTTATACACATATAAGTGTTAATTGTAGGGATAAGAATGAAATAAGTATCTCAGCACAACAAAATAGGACAATGCATTGAAAAATTAATATTTCAAACTAGGCAAACCTTAAATGCGCTATTATTAGAGTTACTTTCCACGACTCTCGAAGCCAAACGAGTTGAGACTTTACTGTGCAATTTCATATACGTCTCATGTAAAGGCAACTTCTAGAATTATCCAATAAAATTATTTAAGGTGACTATTTCTCCTATCATAAAGGGGTGCTTAGGTAGAATAGATTACTCAGAAATTGATATGCAGTGATTTTTGGGAGCTGAAGAGTAGCAAAAATTTTAAACGTAGGCCAACTTTATTTCTCACATATTTTAATATGCTATTTAAAATCTACAAATAGCCTTAAAATAAATCAATAATAACTAATCAACTACATCATGCTTGAAACTTAACCTGCGCGGTAATAGAATTGGCCAGAATAATTTCCGTATCTTTGAAATGTTTACACAATTTAGCTTTTTGACGTAAAATATTTTCATCCTCTCATCAACTAATCTAGAGCGCTCAATTATTTCGTCACTTACGCCCGAATTACGATTTTAGAGCGTACTTGTAATCCTTCGCGACGTCGAGATATTTTCTTAATTATTGCTCGTTGAGGACATCAGAAGGAGCTTAAGGGGACCTTCCCCTTTACGACCGACGGACAATTAATTAAATCCGGAATTTCGGTGCTGGATTAAACACCTGGCATCCGGAGTAAAAGGGTACGATTCCTGGAACATCCTCAACTACTCGGATTATATTAAAGTAATCTCTAGTGCTGGGAAACATTCCAGGAATTTAGATTATGTCAAGCTAAAATGGCACAATAAGCACATTTTATCAAAAAGACGTCGTCGCTTCTCAATCTATTCATAACATTCCCAAAGCTGCCGCAAAACTATTGTTTTGCAACAAATCTCAATTCAATTTTTTGTAATTCACATGTGAATACATTTTCTTCAGGTATTCTTTCGCGTATTAATATTTATATGTTTATTGATTTAATATCATTAATTTCTTTATGGAATGCATGCTTTGAATGAAATTATGAAATGCATGGAATGTCTTTTTTCAGTTTTGTTGCATACTTCCATCAATCAGCAAAATTTTATAAGTAATGATCAAAGGACATCAAGGAAGATACAGCCAGAAATAAATTTTTATAAAGGTTGTCAATTTAATATTTGAATATTTTTCGATGATAATACGCAAGACTTTGGTAAACTATATATATTTTTAGAATATTTTGCGATTTTTATAAACCATCCCCTTAGCGACCCTTAGCAGTGGAAATATATCCATTTTCTTAGTCTCTTTACTAAATTAAAAATCACTTAAAATTCCCTCATAAATTTTCGTAACCGACATTTTCGGCGGTATGGGCCAGCATAACGAAATCCCTGATGAAAAGGTCAGTAAAAGTACAGCATCAGTATTTATATTTATTTTCTAAATCATGTTTCATGTGCATGATACGTTGTGTTTGGATATATATTTCTATATATGCGTGCTTAGAAATTTGTATCCCAAATATCATCCGTAAACACTGAAAAACATTTCGTATCAAGGCTAAGTTTACGCTTATTCTGGTATTCAGGGCGTGACCCAGGCGCCATTTCGGGATCATCCACCATTTTTCTGATAATACAAAGGAGTTAAATTCCAGTGATTCCGAAGAAACCCGAAAGGAAATTCTGTAAGTGGATTAGGATGAAAACTTAGTGAAAGGGAAGAATGAATTAATAGGCTGAGACGGAGGGAATGGAACGATCAGAGGGCGGCTTGTGCCCTTGGGAAATGCTTGTGTCGACTGAAGGATCACAATGGGGAAGATGGGAGGAATTGTGTCGCTGTGATGAGACGAAAAGAGATATTGGTTAAAGGAAGGGGGAAAGAGTCAAATAATTAGGGTAAAAGAATGAAATGTTCAGAGAATAGGCGAAAATAAGCGCATAAAAATAAAACGGAAGTTTTAAAACTGTAATGTATGTAAATAAATCTACGTCTCCATAATGTTATACATCTACATAATGTTATGTTACACTTGTATTTTCCTCTTTTTTATTTATTTCACTTTATTTTTTGATAGATTTCTGAAAAATAAACAGATGAAAAACGGAAAAAGTAATTCATATACCCAACGTTTTCTTGTGCTTCAAGAAGGCTATTTTTACATCTCACCGATGAAGACGATCTAAATTCATCGGTACGTACCTTAAACAATAATTTAAAATACATAAAGATTACACTCTCTTGATAATGTGAGCAAAGTTTAACCAGCTTAGATGATATTCCACATCACAGGATAATATTACTTCGATACTTTTCCAGCAATATTCATTGAAAGAGACAATTGATAACCATTTATCACCATAAAAACATAAGAATATTACGAGAATAATTTATGAACCTTTATACTTTGTTACATCCTAGGATTGAATATCACTATCATGCGTTATATGTACTGGAAATTTTTTCCTTAACGCGGAATTCATAAGTAGACAGCAAAGAGTCCCATCTTCCATTTAACCCTTATGTGGTGGATAATGTGGTGGTACATCGTTTTCGAAAGTGAAAAAGGTAAATTTTTTATCATAACCCATCTCTTACTAATTGTCTCCGAAAACCCCTCCAATTGATAAATCCTGGCTTATAACCTATATGATATTAAAAGCAAGGCAAGTACGGAAGGGTTTAAAGAGAACGATTGAGTTGCTCAATAACTGTGAGTGGTAAATTATATCAGACGAAACTTATTCGAGTTTGGAGAAAGTTACAAAAGTGATAATTGAGCGGAAACATCCTCACCGTTGGAAGGAGAACGTTACTGAAAGGAAGATAAAAGGAAATCCGCTAACTAACCAGTTATAATCAAATGTGGTTTTCCTTCGAACAGCTAAGAATGCGAATGAATATTCGAAGTTGTTTACTTCAAAACTAACAATAATCACCGGTATTGCAAAGCGTTCCATTCAAACCTCCCGAGTTTCAATATCTCATTAAAAATAATATGAGATTGCAGAGGATGGAAGATTAATTAATGAATTGTATTTTCTCTACCAATACACATCTACATGTGCCCCATTGGAAGCATAGTATCCAACCTTATTCACTTCTTGCAGTGCTCTCCTCAGCATGCCTTGTTACTTCGGAAATCACATCACGGGTGCGACCGGAATACGGATCACATCAAACTCTTCTGTGATTTTGTTGTCCTTGATTCATGGATTATATCCCGGTATCATGATAGTTTGTTGAAGTTAAGTAAAAAAATATCGTGAATACTTTGCCATATAATTTGGCACGATATTATAATGTGTTATTAGAATAGAGTTTATACTAATCTTCACTTCTCTTAGAGCCTGGTAATAAAATGAATCGGCATAGTTAAAGGGAAGAGTATAGTTAAGTAGTACATTCTATATTGTAGTTTGAATGTGGCAGAAAACTCTGGCAGTGAAAATGTCTGTTTAAGAAGAGTGCGTATAGGGAAAAATATGCAGAGGCAGGATGCTCATGAATTGAGATATTGGATTAAACTTAAATATAGTCAGTGATATGTGCAATGATATCAACAAGGGGGAGATCTAAAAGGGAGAGAATTGGATAGCGCTGGAGGAGGCCTCATCTGAAAGTAAAATGGTAAATCATAAGTACACGGAGCTTGTGTTATCATCTAGAGAAAATCACTTAGGCTAGGATAACAAAAACAAAAATCACCGAAAATCGGACGTAAAAATTAGTAAAAAGTAGAAGTTTGGTAGGGTAAATATAAAAGAGTATGTGTTCAAAAAACTACGAGAGAATGCCAGATTGAAAGAAGAGTGGAAATATAAATAAGGAAATGGGACAAAACCGAGGATCGGGAGAATGAAAAGAATAAAAAGGGAATGGAATGGAAGAGTGTAATGCAGATCTGCTCCAAGGAAGAGATTGAAGAGAAGAGGTTTCAAGCGGATGGGATTAGCTGATTGATTTAATGAGATTGAGTGGGGAAATTGAAAAGGGCGGAGATACGTAGCAAGGAGTGCGTTCAGTGAATGAGACGCTAAAGAAATTCAAAGTAGAACAGCGGACTGTGTAGTCAGATGGGGCAAAAAAGTAAGACTGATAACTTCCGAGTACGATTCAGAAGCATTATGAAGAAATCTTCTTGATTTTTTCCAATTTACCTTGTGCACGATATAATACGCGAATCGGGGGTCCAAATTCCAGGACACAGTAACAGTAGCGATTTTAATAGTGCTCCGTCACCTGGGGTTATTTCGCTCGTGGTTTCCCGCTGTAAATCGAGCCCAAGACCACTTTCGTCGAAGTTGAACTCGCAACACACTTTCCAATCTTGGAGATCTGGGAGCCTACAAGATATATCTTTATTGTAAATTCCTTCAAAAGTTACGCAAATTTATTTTTTAATTTACCTATTATTTAATCGAATTATCATAAATTAATAAATTATTCGATTTAATTAATTAATTTACGCAAAAAATGTCTGAGAATTATAATATAGAAATACGATTGGAATACAATAAACCGATGATAAGGGAGAGAAAAATATTGTAAATTTATTAAGAAAGGTCGAAGTACATATTTGGTACTAAAGTGTTGAATCGAAGGAAAAGAAAGGTCGTAGAAGAACCTACTTACTTAGACCAGATGAAATATGGAAAGTGATACTTTGCTTGTTAAATAAAAGCAGATATACATAGGAACTAATGAAGAGGAGAACAATGGCACGATATTGCGATGGACGATAGTCGAGCAGATATTTCTGATAATCGACTCAGGAAAAAAGAGAAGGGATATGATACGGCAATCTATACAAAAAGGCTGATGTTTCAGCTTAATACTCAATGGAGTTGGACTCTAAGAATAAGTAAGGGATAACATTTTTGGAAATCTAATCAAATATAAATAACAAGAAGGGCTCACAAAATCGAAATTTGAGTGACCAACTGAGAAAAAGGTTACTTTATTTTAACCCTTTCTTCTTGTAATCAGCACATTAAAAATAATTACGGAATCTGCATTTCGAAACTTTAATCTATTTGAAATTATTATCACATTCTCAGTTAAAAACGTCTGCCCAGCAAAGAAAGATCACCAATTACCTATTATTTTAGGTATATTTGGGGACTTCTTCCGGACATGCTTTTTAAATTCTATGATGACATTTGATTTCAATCTAAAATTTAATGACATTGGATGTCTTCCAAATATCTGTAAATGCTTCTGCGTAACAAATATGTTTATTTTACTCCATCAGAGAGTTGACTGAGGGAAACAACAGCATATTAACCTGTTCTACTGTCGACAAAGCCTTAACTCTGCTTATCGAAGGGATCGTTTATAAAGATGAGCAGCTACTTTGAAAGAGATCAAGAGTAAGGATGGAGGAAGGCAAGATTTGAGAAACTTTGGTAACCAGAAAGCTAAGATAAGGAAGCTAGATGTAGACAATTTAGTAAGAAGCTGGAAAGAGAAGCGTAAAAACAGAACAACTACCTATATTGGAGTTCGGAAGAAATTATGGGGATGGAATGGTATTAGAGGGGGCATAGTCGGTTCTAGTTCGTAGCAATAAGAGCAAGAATTACGATGGAAGAAGAGAAGGATAGATGTTTGTGGACCGTGAAGGAAAATCTTTCGTGTTGGAACATTTGCTGGAGGGAATGATCGGTCGGTGGGAAGAAGTCAATGGAGGGAAAACTAAGTTTAGGGAATGAGAGGGAAGAATGAAGATAAATACTTATTTTTGCGCCTCCAAGTTTAACAATGGCAGTGTTCACAAGAACATTCATCCCATTGATAAGATCTCTGTGAATGTGACACTGTATTTAGACGTAGTAAGATAGTTTTTTTTTCATGGAAATATATCTGCCTATCTATCTGTCCCGGTGTTTTTGGTGAATAGAGAAGTCTTCCAAGAGTTTATTCCCTAATATAAATCGCCTATATTGTGTTCGTTTTAGGGATGGCCAAGCTAAAGAGAAAACGCCAAAAGTGACTCGTCATATGATATTAAGTGGCTAATTGAATCCAGATAATAAATTGAAATCTAATAAAATACACTGTACTTATTTACATAACAACCCAAATATAGTTATAAAAGAACCAATCAATGAATTTAAAGGCGCACATCTACTGTACTTTATTGGCATGGCTAACGATAACCTATTATAATATATGGCGCATAATATTAGTTTTTATGGTGCATCTAAAATGAAAAGGAAATTATTAACGCATGAACACTAAACTTTTGGCTACCTCTGAATTATCCATTACAATAAGGACTTTAAGAACATTTTCTGAAGAAATATTCCTTTATAATTAAACGTAAGTGGTTATCAGTATACCTTCCCAGTACTCTTTGGGCTCCCGGATAACCAATTGGGCAACGCGTTCGACTCCTATGAAAGCGGTCCCCGGTTCCGGGTGGGAGCCTTCGTGCGAAATGACCTCAGCTGTCGAAGTACTTTTAACAATACTACTACTACTACGACCCAGTACTCTTAATTAAGATTTCCTGTTTAAGAATGATGGGAACTAATAAAAATTAAATTAGAAATCATATTTCAAATTGAATAGTGTTAAACTTGTTGCTATGGCCTAGATGTTCACATACCTAAGTCAAAACGATGGTATTTCCTTTTCCTGAAATATCGCAAGTAAAAAAAACAGACTACAGAAGCTTCCAACATGATTAACACTCAAGTACACTATCGATTATCGTAACTATTCTAATGTCATTTTCTAAAAGATACCAATTTCTCCGAAATTCCAAGTTTCCGAAAGAAACCTATGCAATCAGCAACAGAAACCTTTCATTGCACGTTCTCAAGCTGAAACCTAAAGCTTACGCAAAGAGAAGCATACATTAACGATTACCTAAGATTTTAACGAGAGCCAGATAAGGAGAAAGGATGAGGTTTAATCAAATTCTGAAAACCTCCTCAGTTTAATCTGCATACAACGACGCCTTCGAAAGCACAGGAGGAGTTACGCACTCGTACAATTCACTCCAGACCATCCCCTTTGTCCCCAAATTCCAGCGCACTTAGATGGAGAAAAGGCTCTTAAATAGAAAGCGAAGTAAGAACGGAAGCAAGGTGAAGAGTGCTAAAAGATAGAATCGCGCGGGAGCGTTGCGGAATCGGCGAGGAGATAGAGGAAGCAGGGTTGAAAGATTGGGAGGAGCGGAATGGTTTGAACGGGGAGGGGGAGAAGGAAATGAGGGAATAAGGATCCTAGATGGCAGGGAAAAAGGGATGGAGAGGCGGTGAGTTTGGAAGCCTCTTGCCCAAATTCCCAGAGACGCGAGATTCATCATCGTTTCTCTAGATTCGTTCCTTCCAAGTAATCACTCTTCCGCCTCTCCGAGGTTGATACACATTTCAGGGAGGGAGAGAGTTAGAGAGATAGATAAGGGTATAGAGAGAAGGGAATCCTTAGGAAGGGATCGCAGTTTAAAGTGGATGAGAAGTTAGGGATCGAACGGAAGGGGGATATGAATGGCGTGATTTGAAGGCGATGGAGTACGAATCGCCGTCTCCCCATCCTCCACGTTTTCCCGCTCCTCAGGTTAAAGGAGGCAAAAGTTTTTTATGAGCTTCAGTGTACAAGATATACTTATAACTCGATTCCATCCAGCTCCTTATTTAAGTACAGTTACACCCCGACTAACGCCACCAAGAGTTATGCGAACTCGGAACCACGCTGACTTTCATCTCCCGTAAGAAGCTTTGCCCATTCCTTTTCAAAAACTAGACGGAAACAACACCAGAAATTGATCAAACATTACGTGTGATAGAAGAGCCTTGCGGGAAAATTAGAATTTTAAGTCTGAGGTGATTTTTCCAACGAGCTACTCGTTTAACATATTAAGGTGCTGATAATTGATGAGGTCATAGAAAGGCGTGAGCAAAACTTTGCTGAAGAACCCATCACTTCAACCCGGTTTCACCAGAAAGGAAAATGGCAAAGTAATGCTTGACAGAAAACATCGCATCAATTGAAAAGTCTTTCGAGTATTAGAAGACTCTTGCAAAGAACGCGTTAAAGGAAAGGAAGGAATAAAACGAGTTATCTTACTACGAAGAATTATTGCATGACGAAAGAATACGTAGTGTCGTCGGATGAGTTTCTTGTATTCCATAAAGCCATCCGCACCGAAATGACTTTGTTTCACGCAACTCATTATTATTTACACTTTTGTTATTAAAAATAATTAATAATTGTGAATAAACTACATTTTTATTAATATTTTTAGACTATTGCTTCTATCAGCACTTTTAGTTGGGGTTCCAACTAAACAAAATTTAATGTATTTGTATACAAATGTATACCCCGACTTACACGAGTTCAATAGACGCCATTTTCGTCGGTCCCTCGCATCCCACAAATTCAGGGTATTACTAAACCATATTGACACTGCTATTAAATCTTGAGACAATGGAGTACCGCCAATGCCCCTAATATACATTGCATGACAGTGATAAATAAATAACTTATAGTATTTTCTTTCCTTAGATTAACGTCTATGCTTTCACTCTAAATTTCCGTTTCCAATACACGTCATGTATGTGCCTTTCGCATCGAATCTTTTTCGGAATCATGACACATACGAGGGTTATTCTAACTTAATATCATAATTATTACGAATTATAATTTTAGTCATGATTGATGTAATGCTTGAATACAGATTTTTAGTAATAAAGGACTGCAGGATATGAAATTACATTTATTACACAAAGTTTTAGGTGATATATGAACAGTTTAAGTTAACTATGGTTTCAAATTAGCAAAAACGTACGATACTGTGATAGTAGTTTTGCAAATTTTAGACACTGGAAAGCGGGCCGGAATCGATAACTCGGTTTATCGTGCCAGGATAATCTGCATACATCTCAAAGACAAACACTTCGACACAAAATGTCACATAATGCTTTATATAATTCGCCAAATTTGACCCAAAAACAATTGAAAGACGATGTCATTAATGTGGGTCCTATATACTCCTTTTTCAGCAAACCTTTCAACCTCACTCACTTAATTACCATCCTTTGTGATAAACTAATTACAGTTGCAAATTACTGGGAATTAAAACTAATTTTAATTGGTCTTTGTATATTTATTATTATGTGAATATCAATAACGAGATTTCGTGCAAATTATTTCCCATTTAAGGTAATCTTTTTCTTCTATAAGCTATAAATTTGACCAATTTTTTATGCGAAATTTATGATTTAAAATTTGACCTTTGTGCAAGCACATAGCGTGTCAAAAATGGAAAATGAATTTCAGAGGTAATTGATGGAAACTAATTGGCGAATCCATATAAAAAGTAAATCCTGTTCCAATTGAAAGGTTTAAACAGACGTTTTTATGCCAAATTTTGGGATGCGTTTCTTCTTCCTACACAGATGCTTCAATCTAGGAATCGGCAAAAGTTTCCAATACTTTGAATTATAGGGCCGAGAAGTGGTATTATTTTTAATAAAATATATTTNTAAAATAAATTAACTTATTTTAAATCAAAATTATTTAAAATAAATTCAAGGGCTGAGACTTAGTATTATAAAAAATAATTTTAACTGTACTCCTAATCCGCTTTTATGAATTACATAATGTGAGAAAAATTACTTCATTCGACCAAATAGCAGAACGGAAGATACCGCAATACAAAATAACTGAAGTACGGATACAATAAGCTGATATCCCTAATGTAGCCAATGTAGATATGCCAAAACAATGTCATCGTACAATTTGATTAAAATCTAATTGAGTTCTCCACGAGATTCCGGCAATTCCTACAAGCATTCCGATGTTCGTGTACATCCCGGATGATCTAGTGTTGAATTTCCACAAACCGCATTAATTCCTTCCCCGTGCTTCATCTCCATAAGTAGAATTACTGGGATAACCTCGCTTCTCTGGAGCCGTTAACTGTCATAGGAGGACATACTGCTCTCCGTTTAGTCATACAAAATTAACGTTTTACACAAATTTGGAATCAGAAATAGCGAAGCTCGGCGAGTTTTCCTGTTCCGATCCTCAGCGAATGCGTCAAATCGAGCTCTTGCCAAATATATATTGAGTAAAAGATATAAAAATACAGAAGGTATAATAAAAAAACTATTAACGGTTATCATCGTTGACATGAAATACATAAATCATTGTTGGTTTTCAAGGATTGCGGAAGTTATTTTCCGCATCAGGTACTCTATTCTTGACATCAAAGAATATTAATGAGAATTGCGTCGATAAATTGATGTTAATTTTGAAACTTTGTAAGGAGAGTCTTCAGACTCGGAATCGTTTTAAAAGTTGTAGGA
The DNA here is from genome assembly GCA_000376725.2 of Ladona fulva. Classification (NCBI taxonomy): domain Eukaryota; kingdom Metazoa; phylum Arthropoda; class Insecta; order Odonata; family Libellulidae; genus Ladona; species Ladona fulva. The sequence continues at coordinate 216,776 of KZ308296.1, read as the reverse complement.
TTTGCCTTAATAGTAATTTTACTTGTTAATTGCTTGCAAATAGGCGTAGGTTCCAGGGAAATAAAAGGGAAACTAAAACTAAAGAGAAAAAAGGGTTTAACATTTCATTATCCATGCCATTAAATTGAAGTTGTACTGATAGTTTTCAAATGGCTATAGAGTCATTCTTTATATTTCTTGAATAAATACATTTATACCGTAGTATTTAACCATAAATGTGTAATTACTCCTGCATTTTAATGCCTATAATCTAGTTCTTTCAGTCCATGTATGAAAATAGGCAAACTAAACTTCGTAATTCCGAGTTGGTGAAAATATTCTCAAAGAGAAATCGAAATGAAAAAATGTCGATAGAATGTTGTTTTGGCAAGATAATTCAATAGCTACGGATTCAATAAAAACGGAAGACCCAGGTTCGTGTTCCGGTCATGTCAATCATATTTCATGTCCGTTTCTCCATGGTAATATTCCCAGCCGCAGAATTTTTCCTGCTGTAACATCTTTATCCCTTTTCTTGCGCTGATTAAAACAATTTTACTTCCTAAGAGAAAGGTAATCTTCAACTACGTGGCCGTAGTTTCTGTTAATTTTATTTCAAGCAAAAGGTTGTCCCTCAGGTCTGAAGATGATTTGGATGTATCGAAATAGACTCTGTTAGTTATTATTTTTTGAATTAAGGGTGTATTTTCTCCAAAGATTTTTCCGTGTTGCTCTACAATTTTGCCTTAGATAACTAGTGTGTGTGTTAATTAATTTGATACAATACAGAAATGGAGTCAAAACGTACATTACCAAGCAGGCAATCTCTTGAACAAATCTTAACAAATATGTTGCATTAGAAATACACGAACGACACACCATATCCACCCTAAGGACTAATATCCTCGGTAACATCTAATTTCCTCAACGCCAGATTCTTTGTATAGCATTAAGAAACGCGAAGTCCTGGTAGGAACAATAATTCACCAACTTTACCCTCATCAAAGGTATGTGAGTCTTCACGGCAGAATGAACCACGAACGAAAACATCCTAGCCCTAAAATATATCCTTCGGCAGGAAGAGTAGCACCCGTGCCAAATGTTTTTGCTCCACTCTTTCGTGACTTTCCTTCCAAAGCACACGAGAGACGCAAGTGAAAAATTTTACAAAGCGTAACCGCGAACGGCGCTGCCATCTACGCAAGGATAGGTGGCGCTGAGGTAAGGCGAAAGCCTGAGGAAGAGGAGAAAAAAGACGAGAGCGAAGATGGAGGAGGTATTTGAGATGGGAAGAATGGAAAAAGGGAAGCGAGGAGGGTGGGCAAGGAAGGGTTGGGTGGAACTTCCCCCTCAAAGGAAGATAAATACAGGGGTGAGACGATGTGAAGAAGAATTATGGAGCACGTCAGAGAGCATGGGCGGAAGGGAGAGAGTTGGAGTCGGAGGTAAGAACAAAGTCATGAAGAGGAGTTTGCACAAGCTGGGAATATAAGGGTGCCAAGCGGTTGGAGGAAGTGGGTGCAGACAGTGTGTGGAAATGGCGGGAAGTGGAGAAGAGAGGCGAGGGAGCAATTGGAATCCCATTGTAAATGATGCTGGTTTTCCTTCGGAATGTCTATCCGAAGGGGTGGGTCGCTAAACAACGCTGAGGGTGATGGGAAGCAAGGGTAGGGATGTTTTACGGGGAAACAACACATAAATCAAGATAATTATTACTGTAAAACGATGATGTGATATTAAATGCGGTAAAAAGAATTTCATAACTTTTGTTCATATCATGTGAGGGCAATGTTAATGCTTACTGCATACGCCTGAGAATTATAGAAAATTATACATTTTACGATATATTTAACAAAGATAAATACTAAATTTGATGATGAATAACAAGTGTGAAAAATAGCGACATGACCGGGGCTCAAACCCAGGTCTCCAATCTGATAAATTGTATTTTCTTAGTTACAGTATATAACTGTGGCTAGATAACTTGACCGGCAAAGGTGGAGGAGCTGTTACCGTGCTAAAATTCCAACCCCAAGGTCCCTACATTAAGTCCTCACGAATCGGATTCTTTCTTTTTAGGAAATGGCTGTATGTGTTCGTAAATAATGATATTAATTAACATGGATGTACTTGGGATTATAATCCTGTTTTTATCAAAGAAGTCATTGTTATTATTTTTATTATTACTATTACCACTGCTCTGTTATTTCATTAACGAGAAGATAGGTTTGAAAACAATATTCAGTCCATTAGCAATTGTAATTAATTCATTATTCATAGAAGAAATCTTATACGATAATTCCATGCACAATGGGAAGTAATATAGTTATAATATTCTGAAGTAATATTCAGCATAAAAAAATTATTTTCAAATAACTTTCTTGAAGATAAATTAAGAAATTCTTGAACAAGATGGCCAATTTTGCCAAGTAAATGTTTATATAGTGCCGTGAATACACTAAAAATCAAACAATCAAAGAGAAACCTAATAGCCTTTATTAAGTTGAAACTGAAATTGGTTTCTATTTTCTGTTTCCAGTTTAAGTTCTGCATCTATACGGAGTGGATTTTATTAATTCAGATTCTCCTGAAGTTATCATAATTTGCTTTTGTATAAAAAAAGATGAGTGAACAGCTTCTATATCAAAGCTGTAGTTAGGGACTTGACTAATGATTAGCCAACTACACTTTCTTCGGTAAATCTCTCCCTGAAATTCCTGTTATATAATATCCCTGATAATTATATAATGGATGTTTTACTGTATTACGGTAGTTCTGCATAGAAATAAATGGCTTTAACTTCACACTCATTCACCATCATTGTAATTCTGCTTCAATGCATGGAATATCCTCTATGATTACATAGTACTACGTAAATTAGGTTAATTGTAAATAAAGAATTCCCTTGTTGATTAGTAAGGATTGTCAAGTAATCGGAAACTTATGACTTTTTAATAGATAATTTAGCTGTGAATTTCATGCGAAAAAAGTTTGAAAAGATTGACATGAGTTGAGGATGCTATTAAATTTAACCAACTGAAACATAACTCCCAAATTTACAAATCCTAGAAATCACAAAACACTTGATATGTGGTTGCATTCAGGTCATGTGAGTTCCTAGAAGGAAGGTATGTTTCAGTGATCGCTCACCGGCATTTGCAGCTGAAAGTTTTAGAATTCGTTTCTAAATGTTGAACTGATCAAGTTATAGAAATTTAATAGGGACAACAATTAGAAATTTTAGATTAGAGATGAAGGCTATTTAACTAAGCGCTTATATATGTAAGCATGAAAATCAAAGAATAAACGGAAATATAAAAGGTCGAAGTGACATGTTAAATTTCCGCTTATCCTAGAGCCTGAGAGTAGAAGTTTTATCATCGAAGTGTTTTCCACGAGCAATACGTATGATTCTTATGGTAAAATTATGGTGGTAGTAGATTTTTCTTCATGCTTTCTAGTTGATACACCGCATAAGTGTAAGAGAAAGTTAATTTTCTCACAATAAGTTGAGCCGAGGAGATGTTTATGAAAGGGTCGAGCCTAAATACGTGTGGGAGAAGTAGGAAACTCACCAAAACACGATATTGACGGGCGTCAAATAAGGAAGAAATCTGCAAAGTGCCTCGGGCGAAAGCTGCTCACAAACGACGATGGTGTGGTATACTTGGGAGAGGGGGATAGTTTGGGAGTAACTTTGAGAATAAACCTTATGAATGGCGTGGCATAATCTTAGATTGAGTCAGTGTTTTAACATATCAGGTATCATATTGGTTGACAACTAAGCTAGGTAAAGTAACTAGAGAGATCTAATGAGTTAAATGAATGATTAACAGAAGAGTAATAATTTTTACAGCGGATTTTGTTTATAATATTTGAGTATGATAAAATAAGTCGTTCTGTCATTCCAATAAGTACCTATTTCTGAGATAGATAACAATGTAATTTATTTTATTTTTTTATGTCAAGGAATGATAAATGAAAAACTAGGAAACTATTTGCCTTTTACTCATATCAAAGTGGGAACATTAAGTTCATTCGCAATCATATCTTCCCCTTTACACAACGATTTCCAATGAGTATTCAAAGAGCATGGATATTCTCGAGAAACCTGAATTCAGAGATATTCTTCTGACATTCATAATGCCGGATTTTAGCTCTTCAACCGGGAACAATCAGTTTCTGGAGCAGAAACTTTCATAAAAGAATTGACAGTGTTTACACAGAAACCTCTTAACAGTGTCATTGACTGTTGATGAGCATTTACCTTTGAGTAAACTAAGAAACTTCCTTTGAGGTATAGCCTGAAGAGAATATTAAGAAACAAGGAAAACTTTTATTACGAAGGAAATCATAACCTCTCTGCAAATATAACCCTCAAATCATTGAATAAACCTTGGCTTCCCAAGTAATAAAATTCATTTCATTCGTAAAAGGAATTTAAGGAAATGTAATGATAGTAAAATCTTCGATTTCAAAAAAAGCTTTCGACAAAGACGGCAAATTATTTTACAAATTAAAGTTAGCTGGTAATGATAAGGAAGTAATACAATGGGTCAAAGAATCCTTAGCTAGAGGAAGAAATAAGCACTCTATGGCGTTGGATCGGACAAAGGCAAAGTTACCTCATGCATACCTCAAGGCAGCGTAATTGAAACTTTATTAATATATAATCCTAATATACGATTATATATTAATGACCTGAGCGACTATACTGGCAGTAAAGTGAGGGCATTTGATTGTTGTGATTTTAATCAAACAATTTTGCTCACATTCAAAAGTGATACAAAAATGGCACGTGTACCCGTGAATTCGAAAAATGCAACTCAAGGCGATACGAATTTTTAATGTTACGAAATAAAAACAAGGGATACCAAAATGTTTTCAAATGCACGTTGGGAAAGCTTGAAAGAAAGGATATCAGAAGTTAGGCTGCTGTTGCTTGATACATTTAGAAAAGCTCATTTGCGGATGACGTTATCGGGATTATGCGACCTCCACTGCTACTTCAGCCGATCCGACATTGAGCGTAAAATAAGAGCAATAGATGCGAGAACAAGACATTTTAGGGCTCATTATTTCCGCGATTGATACTCGACAATGATAAGCTAAAGAGGTAACTCAAACCTTCGGTATTTGCACCCCCTGATACTTGCCGAAAGACAGCTTACAGGTTATTTATGTAGATATAGATGTGCATCACAAGCATTTATAACCAAATTTCCTCTGCCCGCATTACTGACATGCGATTTTTTGGTCTACCATCAAGGCGATGTTGGGTTTCGAGATTATAGTTATAGTTATAGATTATAGTGTCACAATTTCCAATTTAGCGATTTTCGCTATATTTAGCGACTTCTTCCTTCTTTTAGCGATATTTTTGCTTTTTTAGCCACTTCTCGTCCTCCATAGAGCATCATTTACTCCATAGAGCATCGATCCTCCTATACATACACTTACCGAAACATGCGTTACTTTCTATAAAATTCAAATGGTATTAAACTCAGTTAATAAAATATTTTATATTCATGTATAGCATTGAAATTCTGTAAAATCTGAACTAAAATTATATTTACAGTAATTTATTTAAGATGCCAGATTTTTAACAACTTACAAACGATACTGTTTCTGAGCTTAGAGACTAGCAACTTTTCTGGATGTATCCAGGGACATTTGATAAAAAAAAATTGCCAATCTAAGTAGTCTTTCCTTAAAGCGTAAATATTCATCGTTTTTAACGTCTTAGTAAATGGTTTGAATCGCAAATGTATGTTAAATTTATTTGTGATGTCGGATTACCCGTCTTAATATGCTGGTAACATATAAGATAGCAAAGTAAGAGATGATTTGAAGAATATTGGTTTTTCCTTCAATGGAAATGATTCAGATTTTCCAAACAACTCCCTTGAACAAATGATCCTTAAAGTTAGAGAAAAAAGAAAGTATGTATAAATTTCAAATACCAATGTATTTCGGCAGAAGTTATATTATCGTCTTGATCACGCGATTCACTTGCGTATGAAAAATATTAAGGGAGCCATATACGGATAGATTCTTAAACATTTACCAAATATCCCGATAAAGGTCATGAATGAGCAACCCTTGGCACGCATGCCAAACGTGTTACGCGAATGACTTGCTTGTGGCACTCGAAATAAGTCCTTAGCAAATTTTAGTTCAATTTTAGGGTGAAAATTTTAACCGAAGGATGTACAGGAGTGAAAAATGTCGATATTTTTCAAGTTAAATACTTATACCTTGGAATAATTCTTTATTTATAAGAACCTATAATACATTATTTTCCTTCAGTCGAATGTAGAAGATTTAAAAGATTAGTTATAGATCGAATATCAAGATATTTGATAATGTGTTCTCAAAAAATATCGTTGACATGTGGAATAATATTAAGTCGGATATTTGAGCGTATTTCGTACGCACAACCAAAAAGGTTATTCATCCCTCTTATAGGGTACTTTAAATAGTGAATAACTTCTCTTTTCGACAACTATGAATTTTGGTTTTAAATGTACAGTACCGTATATCAGGGGAAGTTGCGCTACTAAATTTATCACATCGATACCAATTATAATTTATTTTGCTTTCCCACATATTCTAAGCCTAAGCTCTGAAAAAACCTGACAACTAAAACCACTTTTTAAATACGCTTTCCGTACTAATTTTTGGTGTATTAGATATATCCATGTAAAACAAAAAATATTTAATATTGTCTACTTAAATGTACAAATTATTTTTTTATGGTAAAAAGTGTTTGTTTCTTGAGCCATTTATGCCCAAACTAAAACTTCAATCCCTAGTCTAGCCCATTCATCAAATTTCCCATCAACAGCAATTCCGCAAACGGAAATTTCTCCAACGTACCCCTCTTCTATCTTGATCAAAAAAATAAAGCATCAGAAATGAAAAAGTCAAGATGGGAGAAGGGGAAAAAACGGAGGCACATGTTCATAAGATATGATTTCCTCGGAAGAATGAGAGTTACGGTGGAAAGCATGAATTTAGCCTCGAGTTATACAGTTCTCTCTTCCACCCAAACCGCATATCAATCCTTTTCTCTTTCCCCTTAAGCGATGCAGGAACCCTCTTTCCCTCCCCATTTCCATCTTCACATATCCTCCCCACTGTTCGCATCCCTGATCGTCTTTTCACATCTCTCGTACATCAACTTTGCTCCAGCACCTAACCTCAGCCCCTTATCTCTCTCCAAGATATCAAGAGTCGAAACTCTGGGGTTTATTTGGTGCCTTAACATCATGTTGCATCCTTCCTCTTCTTTTACCTTCACGCACCTTAGTAGAGCACGTATATTTGTTTCGAGTTCAGTCGTATCCCGTACAAGAAATAAATTAATACCTTCTATATCCTTCTCATTTTTCACCAGCCCAACATTCCTACGCTTGGAAATAAATTTATTACACTTGTATTTTATTTAATTTAATATGAGGGATATTGCTCGGGAATACTTTGTAGGGAGACAGTTTCCTAAGACTAAGAAGTGGTGGAAGGAAGAAATTATGGAAGAAGTCAGGTCTAGGCCTAGGCTATGAGAATTGAAAAGAAGAATTTCTTGAATTGTAAAATCATAAGGATCATTTGATATGTAAATATTATAATACTTTAAAGATTCAAAATGATCTGATTACAATATCAGCTTCTCCATTTCTACTTTCAAAAGAATACCTCAAAGTAAAGTAGTGTGCTATAAAAGTTCGCACGGTTTTCTTTATCTTGTGAAATAAATAAGCAAGGTTCTGAACATATATCACAATGAATTTAAGTTTTCTTTCTATTTAGAAACAGGTTAGTTTCTCCCTTTCTTGATCGGCTGTATAAAACGTATCTCCTATTTACAATGTCTTTACTGCATGTTTTGTTATATCGTTTAATTACTTTTCCGACTGTTCTTCGCAGTTTTTTCAATCCTTTGCGTTGTGGGTGTTTTCCTAATGAAGATTCTCTCATTATCATACTATTGCTGCAATTTTTCCCCCCACGTTCCACCCCTTCTCTTTTCTTTTACTTTTTATTTAAAATTTGTAGGTATGATAACGATGTACGAGTTTAGATAGAAGGAAAACTGACATGGGTCTAACTTCTCCAAAAAAGGGTCAATCTATCTCATTTTTTTCCACATAAACATTCCTGTTTCCCTGTAAATACAATAATAGCCTCAAATTAGCTGCTTAACTAACATGCCATCTAATCCGTACGTTAATAATTTTCTCCCTTTGATAGTGTTCGTTTACCCGATTAGATTCAATAAATATCGAGGTAAACAAAGGTATGGTGAAATATCGTTCACAAATTTTCACCATAAGTTAAGGACTCATTTATCATAAAGAATTTTGGTAATCGATGCTTTATTTTTAAGCGATTCTTCTGAGATTCATACTAAAAGATATTTTCATTGGAAAACTAGAGTGCGTTAGGATGGATGAAAAATGATCCAATTATATGGGAGGATAAGTCTCTTAAAGTTGGAACTTAAAGGTTGTATATGTCAGGCAATGTAACGCTTAATTTTAGAGTATCCTTAGTCACATCAAACATATTTATACTGAATTGGAAAGAGTTTAAATAGATTTTCATATGGTAAGCCGTAAATTTGATTAATATTTCAATTATATTTCAAGTTTCCTTCATTTTCCTACAATCTAATATTTATCTTTTCCTTTCGATTCTCTACGCATACCGCCGTTTGGTTTAGCACTTAAGCGTCGCCGCGCAGTACTCTTTTATTAGCACTCTCGCCTTGTTTTTATATTATTTCATTTTTGTCAAAACACGATCGGGAATACAAAATCCGCTTATAATGTTCTTTTTATTATCATCCTACGTCTTCGGAAAGGGGGACTTTCTTTAAGGGGAAAAGGTTTCGTGGAGACATATCAGACGTGCGGGCGCAAACAAATTCCCGCTTCCTTCCTTTATATTATTTTTATATCTCCAGATTTTTTTAAAGAGGGGTGTTTCTGGGGGTATAGGGTTGGCTGAGAAGCGGGAAAGAGAGGGAGAATGGGAGGTCTTGAGGGTGGAATCCTCCGTGTAGAGATGCATAAGGATAAGAAATGGGAAGCCGATCAACCTAAGGGGTGTTGCAAAAAAATATGCGAACAACTCTATGTAAAGTTTCCCCGCCACGTCGGATACAGTTGCGCATTTGTTTCGTCTCTTTATTCTTCCCGCGTTTTCTCGTGGGGAGATATCCAGGGGGTTTTCAGTGACGCCGAGGAAATAAGGATGGGTCCCCTCCGGTTGTTTTCAAAGGGAAGAAAAGGAAGGGAAGAAACAAATGAATTCGTTCGACCGCGGGCTTCTCGTTTTTATTACACGGTATCAAACGGGGCGCGAGGAGGACCGGTTTTTAAATATTAACATTAAAAAGGGGTCGTATACTTTGGATGGGGGCATCTGGAAATGTAAACGCTCTTCCAAGAGATTTTCTCGTTTCTATATGTGTCGGCTGTAAAAATTTTTGTTGCATATTTCACGGGAACAGTCCCGCGAAAAGATGTCCGCCTTGCGCATTAAATGGATGAGTAAAACACCGCGGCAGAAATCTTTATGCTGTTATCGCCCCAGTCCGTGAAATGGCAGCTGAGGCGGGTAAACAAATGGGCGTTCGAAGCTGCACAAGTCATGTTTGGAAGAGTCCAACTCTGATTTGATGCTGTGCGTTGGAAATTTATTACCTAGCTTGGTCAAAAATATTAAAATTCCACCACGACTATGGTAAGAAACATAATTTAAAAGATATCGAAGCGTTCAAAATAAATGGATGCGAAAAAAGTAAGGTATATCTGTAAGAAGAGCCAAAATTTACATCTTGTGCTACATATTTTCCGCAGTTCCAACGTTGATCATATCGAAAATCACTATGAAATGGGGGCACTGATGAAGATATTTGGAAATCATGGATATTTGGGGCCATCAATGTCTTTGCTTTTTATGAATAATTTTTAAGAAAATAGACATTCACCTGCTGTAAAAGTTAAATTATACAGGGAGAATATCAATGGCATAATATTATCACATAATATTATACCATTGGTATTCTACCAAATAACGTTTAAGTGATACTGAAATGGTAGTAAATTGGAATTCCGAAGACTGTACTCTTTCCATTCCACAAGTAAGAGAAAGGGATTACGAACGATATCGACATGTTTACACGCTACTATTTCAAACTAATTAATTTACATTAATTAGTATCTCTAATGCGACTTTATTTACAAGAGAGAAATTTTATAAGAAATGGCAAAATGGAAAACCCTTCTTAAATAAATAATCTTAATTATGATGAATATTAAAAGAAATCAGAGACTTTTTCACAACGATATAGGGGAGAAATAAGACTTATTTTCACTTTTTGTAATTGATAAAAATTAAATGTAGTCTTTCTTGCATACATTCGTTATACGTATTTCGTATTAATGGTCGTACTCCACACTAACACTTATACACGGATTTCACATAATTGGAGTCAAAACCTCCAGTAATGTATCAATTCCGCATGTGATTTAATAATCATTATTTCTAATCAGAAGACAACACGATTTACGTTAATGTTATTCTGTAAAAGTGTATAAAATATTTTCTTCCCAAAAGAAATAATCTATCACACCAAATGCCCATCGGTTTATCGGTCGCTGCACTCCAGTGGACGCATCATTCTTTAACGAATCCGAGCTGTAAGGCAAACTCAATAATTCATCGACATCTTCATCAATTCCGAACCAACGCATTTTTGCGCGGCAGAAACTTTGTTGATGAAACATTTTGCGAGGATTATCTCCGTTCTTCGTGAAAAACACGCCCGGCAAGGGAGCATGAAACTGAATCTGATGAAATATACCGCGACGTATGCAACATAATTTTTTTCGCGTCCAGGCCTAACGCGAATTAACGAGTGAAATTCCTTATCCTGCTTGGGCGATGCATCACCTGGAACCCCTCGACTGTTTCATAAGGCATAAGGTTTAAAAATAAAACTCTTCCATGCAACGCGGAGGATAAAAAAGGACGTAGATATAAATTCGTGAGTAAAGTACCGGGACGCAGGCGAGCTACGTCTCGGCCAAGAAAGGTTTAGCGTGTTCGTTATCGTGAGAGAAAAAGCCCCGCCGCTACGCCTTTTATCAGGAATGCACACAAAACGAAATTAGCCAACAAGTTGGAGAACTATGATAAGTTTCAGATTGATGCCCGGTTGTAAATAAGCGCAGCCTTGCTTTTTTTACTACGGTGCTACGTATCTTTCCGAATAGAAGACGGAAGGTCTAATTATACCCCGCGAGGGTCCCTTCGTAAAACAGTTGACTCCCGCTAAGAATTTGGTGTTTCCGAAATAAATTTGGGTGTCCCTAATATGATTTGAGTAGGGTTGCCAACGAGACAATTTCGGCTCACGTGGTCTCTATTCTAAAAGTGTGTTCACAAATCTGAGACGATCTTTAAATAAGTTGACGGAAACAATTTACAATTGAATAAATGCTCGGTATTAGTATTTTACTAAATCATTCGACTGTTCAGATCATTTTGCACAGGTCTCCACCGGGAATCGAACCCGGTAGCGATTTAACCAAATTTATACGCACTCCTCACCTCGCGAACCCCGTTAAAACCCGCTATATTACACAAGATCAATATGTTAGTACTGGTAGGAAGGCATTCAAGCTCTATCACAAGCACTGACAAACGACTTTTCCCTCATACCTTCAAATTATTTCTACATATACATTATTTCTACATATCAATACCTAGTAGCAATGGTTTTATAAGTCTGTCAGCAATGACAGTTGATACTGTTTTCAGAGATCCCTATTTATTTTTGAAAATGTTGCTAGATACATCCAGAAAAGTAGCTAGTAAGAAACTGAAGTCAGAAAGCATATTACTTAAAAAGTAGCTAAAATAAACTAACTTAAATTCACTTCTTCCAATAGAAAATACATTTATAAATTACACAAATTAGTGATATGATATGAATATTTGGTATTTTATCAGCTAGATTAAATATCCGAGTATAAACAACTCTCAAGTGCTAAAAAATTAAACACTTTAGTGGAAACTGTGTTTTGAGATAGATAAATGACTTACTCAAAAATTTTGTTCTAATTCGATAAACTTACGTTATCATTTAAGTTACAACATTAGTAACTAAACGAATATCCATCACGTTCTATATATTTCCTTCCGGCTGGAATATACATCACTCTTATCTAGAACAATAATGGCATTTCTTTATCAATTAGGTACTTAGCACTAAAAGAAATCTAAATAAAACGTAATATTGATAACTTATTAGCTTCGATTCGGCTAACCTCCTTTGCACGCGATCCTAAAATTCAAGAAATAATAAATGTATTATCTTTTAAGTGAAATTAATCCCAGAATCAGTCACAAAAGATCGTTGAATCATAGTTCAGCAGAAAATGCTTCCATATCACTTGTATATTCGGAAGAATATTGCATATCATATTATCATCGGAATAATTTTGATTATCTAGAAATGTAAGCAAAGTTTTCAGAACGATTCTCGCTGTAGGCTATTTGAAAGATACCTCTGATGTCAAAATGCCTAATTTTATCTGGAGTAGGCACCTAGTAATTACAACTCCGAATATTCGAGTGGATGATTTATTTGCCCACACGAATGAGAATAATTACCCCAAATTCTGGTAGGGAGAGTAAAATATCATTCATTATATTTTTATCTACGTCAGAAAGATTACGGGGAGACATGTGAATTTTCGTACGATGACTGTTTGACCGAAGAGATAGGAAAGACAAAATTAGCTTAGGCCATGGAATTTTTAAAATCAGAACGGAGGAAAATAACTCCCGAACATGTGTTTTGTAAGGAAAAGATTCTTCACTGGGAAAGTAGGGAAATACTCCAACGTAGTGACTGCATTAATAAATATTTTTGTTAGGAAGAGATATAACCTCAATCCTGATTTGCGAATGTATGAGCAAATAAGATATGATATGTATATTCTACACAGTAATGTTTACAGCCCTTTTAATCAACGCTTGCTTTTCTACTAGCATAGTACTCAATAACGTTGTGAAAAGTGTCTTTTTATTCTTTCAGGAAGCTCAATGCACATCTCCGACACATGCCATGCATTCAGGCATAGTCAACAAGAATGGAGTCGATATTAGTTGATGGACTGAAAAACTAAAAGAAATTACTTCGTTAATATAATTTTAGTAATGAGTTTTAAAAAAGATTTACAAGTTATTCAATCTTACTTAATTAACTATTTTACTTGATCATGCATTATTTTTGACCAAACGTCATGCATTATAGCTTTTAATACATGTTTAATTATGTGTCGTCTATATGGATTGTTTATTTGTTTGGAAACGCGTATGGTACCGCAATGCCTTGTTCTTATCTTCTCAAAATCAAACCGTCATTATTTTTTCAGAAAATTCAAAAAGGAAACAAATAAACAAATCGTATAACCAAAACATGCCATAGGTTCTTATGGATTTTGATATATTTAGCCCGGTAATGCTATTTTCAAGCAACGATTGAAGAAATTGAATGACTGATAGAAAGAATAGTACTTTCATATAGAACTACATATATACTTAAAATAAACTTTGCTTATTTCTTGACAATGCACCACACCATTTCGACTAATTTATTATTCTAGCTTTATGGATAGAGTCAATTTGGTCTAAAGTGACTTGATGGCTTACATATAAACTGTTGTAATTTTAGATATCGATAAGTTAACCTTGTTATTAGCATCCAACTACGTCACCACTGATCCTATCAAGTGTGTGGTACTATGCTCAGATTTCTCAAATAAGGTTGTTAAATTTAAATACAGAAACTTCGGCCAGAGTACTCATTGGTCTAGTACAAACTCATAAATGAACGAGCCCAGAACATGACTCCGATTTTCGATGTGGAAATTTTGAATTTACATCCGAGGAGAATTTCCTTAAATTAAGTCTCCATATTTCGATCATATCTCGGCAGAGCTTTCCACTCAAGCATTCCAACAAGATAGAGACTGTTTAAATTACTGATGTTGGCGTAAATATTTCAAAATTTCCAATTCATTAGACTTCTCCTTCCTTCGCATGCGCGGCGGAAATCGCACCGCCCCGTTTATCCCCAGCGGCGAACCACATGAGGAAAAACCATTAAGTTCCGCATTATAAAATGAGATATTCCCTTCCACTCCCCTTCCTCAGTACAGCCACAAAAACGGAAACATTACGCGAACAAGCAATAATCCAAACCCTCGCATCACATGTGTCATCAGCTGCCATAAACCAACTCATCCGTGCAAAAGAAAGAGGACGGAAATAAAAGCTTTGACGTAAATAGGTGAACGCTCCTTCCCATCTTCTAGCTCCCTTTATTTTTTAAAGCGAAGGAAAAAATGATAAAGGAGGGAAAACTCCCTCCAGCGCCACCACCCAGCGGTGGGTGGGTTCTCTACTACTCGCCTTATATTCCCCGAGATTCATTTCTTCCCTCGGGGAGATTCTTCGAAACACACATTAGAAATGTTATTGAACACTTTTGCACTCCTTCGCCTTCTTCGCTTATCCTTAATGAAAGTGAAATGGAATTCTAGAGAGTCTAAGGATTCCATTCGAACAGGAACCGGAACTTCATCGGCACCAGTCAGCCGAATTTTAACTTAATAGAGTTATTAATGTCAAACATGATCATTGCAAAAAAATCATTGATATATCGATAAAATACTCCTTCAAATTTCATAATTAGAAAAACTGACTTGTATCTTGTCAGTAATAATGTAAACATAATCATCACTAAGGTTTTAGGAAAATATCTCCACTGCATGAAAGGAACCTCAAGAAGGTTGACTGAAAAACTAGCAAAACTCTCCTACATCAAACATATTTATACTGAATTGGAAAGAGTTTACATAGATTTTCATATGGTAAGCCGTAAATTTGATTAATATTTCAATTATATTTCAAGTTTCCTTCATTTTCCTACAATCTAATATTTATCTTTTCCTTTCGATTCTCTACGCATACCGCCGTTTGGTTTAGCACTTAAGCGTCGCCGCGCAGTACTCTTTTATTAGCACTCTCGCCTTGTTTTTATATTATTTCATTTTTGTCAAAACACGATCGGGAATACAAAATCCGCTTATAATGTTCTTTTTATTATCATCCTACGTCTTCGGAAAGGGGGACTTTCTTTAAGGGGAAAAGGTTTCGTGGAGACATATCAGACGTGCGGGCGCAAACAAATTCCCGCTTCCTTCCTTTATATTATTTTTATATCTCCAGATTTTTTTAAAGAGGGGTGTTTCTGGGGGTATAGGGTTGGCTGAGAAGCGGGAAAGAGAGGGAGAATGGGAGGTCTTGAGGGTGGAATCCTCCGTGTAGAGATGCATAAGGATAAGAAATGGGAAGCCGATCAACCTAAGGGGTGTTGCAAAAAAATATGCGAACAACTCTATGTAAAGTTTCCCCGCCACGTCGGATACAGTTGCGCATTTGTTTCGTCTCTTTATTCTTCCCGCGTTTTCTCGTGGGGAGATATCCAGGGGGTTTTCAGTGACGCCGAGGAAATAAGGATGGGTCCCCTCCGGTTGTTTTCAAAGGGAAGAAAAGGAAGGGAAGAAACAAATGAATTCGTTCGACCGCGGGCTTCTCGTTTTTATTACACGGTATCAAACGGGGCGCGAGGAGGACCGGTTTTTAAATATTAACATTAAAAAGGGGTCGTATACTTTGGATGGGGGCATCTGGAAATGTAAACGCTCTTCCAAGAGATTTTCTCGTTTCTATATGTGTCGGCTGTAAAAATTTTTGTTGCATATTTCACGGGAACAGTCCCGCGAAAAGATGTCCGCCTTGCGCATTAAATGGATGAGTAAAACACCGCGGCAGAAATCTTTATGCTGTTATCGCCCCAGTCCGTGAAATGGCAGCTGAGGCGGGTAAACAAATGGGCGTTCGAAGCTGCACAAGTCATGTTTGGAAGAGTCCAACTCTGATTTGATGCTGTGCGTTGGAAATTTATTACCTAGCTTGGTCAAAAATATTAAAATTCCACCACGACTATGGTAAGAAACATAATTTAAAAGATATCGAAGCGTTCAAAATAAATGGATGCGAAAAAAGTAAGGTATATCTGTAAGAAGAGCCAAAATTTACATCTTGTGCTACATATTTTCCGCAGTTCCAACGTTGATCATATCGAAAATCACTATGAAATGGGGGCACTGATGAAGATATTTGGAAATCATGGATATTTGGGGCCATCAATGTCTTTGCTTTTTATGAATAATTTTTAAGAAAATAGACATTCACCTGCTGTAAAAGTTAAATTATACAGGGAGAATATCAATGGCATAATATTATCACATAATATTATACCATTGGTATTCTACCAAATAACGTTTAAGTGATACTGAAATGGTAGTAAATTGGAATTCCGAAGACTGTACTCTTTCCATTCCACAAGTAAGAGAAAGGGATTACGAACGATATCGACATGTTTACACGCTACTATTTCAAACTAATTAATTTACATTAATTAGTATCTCTAATGCGACTTTATTTACAAAAGAGAAATTTTATAAGAAATGGCAAAATGGAAAACCCTTCTTAAATAAATNTATTTCTATAATTTTCAGATAATTAAACTCATCTTAAGTAGCCAAAAACGATCATATACAAAGTAACCGCAGGAACGCTTCGGTATTACCTTTTGATTGATCACCTTTATACACTAAGCCAATTGCTTCTTCTGCAAAGTAATCAAGGGGATAGGGAGGGTGGGCGATTAATAATTGAATACAAATGTTACAGAAAAGTTTACGAGATAAACTGGGATATACGGAAGCGATACTATTGAAATGATATCAATAAGAGAATAATTTCCAAGCGGAAGAATTCGTTCAACCTCTAAAAGAAATATATTTTGCGATGCATTAAAAAATAGTTTGTGTTGGGATTTATCTCTGAAAACATGCGTACAAACGTGCCTGGCAGCAGAGAATCTATTTCTGATCAGAGGATCTGTGAGACCATTGAAATTTAGGAGTACTGATAAACTTTTATCTTCATCTAGTAACTACAACATCTGTTTGAGTTCCTAATCGTTCACCAGAAAAGAAAAAAATCGGCATGCTTTTCACGTGGGTCTCACAATAGTTAACTAACTTGGTGATATGCGAGAATAATACTTCAGGAACTTTAATAAGTACTACTAAAATTCCTTTTATGTGATAGTTATAGAAAAACTAACAGTTTGAGTTGGGAGGAAGCCGAGGTAGGAGCTGCAACTAAAAAAATATGGCCCGGGTCCCTGCTGTAAAGCCCGAGCCCTAAAGCTCTGCCAAAGATCCCTTTCCCTTCTTGGAGTCTGTGTCTCCACGGTCGTCAACTTCCCTTAAGCACAAACCGAAAAACTCCCATCATCATCCCAACATCAGGGCGGCCCATCCATCTGAGCGCACAAATTCCACACTCACGCGCAAAACCCAAACTCCCAATTTTCTTCATATACAACTCGGTTTCCATAAATCAGAGAAGAAGCGGGATCCAATGGAGGTAGAGGTGAAGGGATAAGGAGACATAGAATGAGGAGGAAGAGAGGAAAAGTCGTAAGAGAAGGAGGAAACCAAAAATCTATAAAAGGGGCTCATCCACCGATCCTTATCTTTCAAGCTTTAAAAGCGACGCCCCTCCTTCGCTCTACGACACACATGATGATAGTGCCACGGTAGAAGTTTTCGTTCCAGAGATCACCAACACGTAAAATCAATAGAGGACGGCTTCCGTTGAGGTAGCCCAAAATTAAATGATTTATTCTTAATTAAAAAGTACTACATATTTTCCACCAAAAATCGTTTGAATTATGAAATTAATATTTTTAAATTGTTTTTCGATATCTTTTGTAGTTGCTAGATTTAAAAGATATACATCATTGTCCTTTTGTGTTGTTTATTTTTTAACTACTCCCTATTGTATCAATCGTATCAATCATTCTGATAGTTTTGTTGTTAAAAGTACGTCGACAACAAAAGCGATTTCGCACAAATGTGTCCTCACAGGAAATCGAACCCGGAACCGCGTCTACAACATCAATTTTTAATATTTTACCCTTACGGTAGGGCCAAAACAACCTCCTAACCTCTGGTGATATCATATAATAGTTTTAGACTACTATAACAAAACTTTCGACTAAAATTAAGCCAAGGACGATCGTCGAATCGTAACACGAATGATTCTGAAAAGTGAGAAAACGAGTGAAAATACGTAGATCAATAGTATAGGTTAATAAATAATAAGTGAAATATTCTGAATATGGATTTTGGAATGAAGAAAGCAGAAGAGGAGATTTGAATTTGACAAAGTGAACCAAAAGTAAAGTCGGAAAATGTTTTAAGCATCTCCATTAGAAACTAAATTGCATATGATGTGATTGAATGAAGACATGAGAAATATCTAGTGGAGGGGATAGAAAATCATTCCATTATCCTGTTTCCAAGGCTAGAAATTAATATATCGTTGCCACTATGATCCGCTATTTAGATACGGATTGCGAATATTGGGCAATATGAACAAACACAAAAAAAAGTTTAAATGACGAGAATAGCTTTTTAACAAGAATGTTATGTCTACGGAATAAACTGGTAGATAACAAAGCCTACAATGATTTTAATACATGTTTTGTTAATCATTTAAACCGCCCTTGAAAAATCTACTGTATTTTTTTCATGAAATTAGGGAACTACTATAGTAAAAATTACAGAAATCGACAGACCTTGATGCGCTTATTAGACTCAAAGGCATAAATATCCCCTAGTATAGAATCCATATGATAAATGAAGACTTTATTGTTATTGCTCAAAGTACTAAAACAGGTAAGGAAATAATCAGGACAATATTAAAACCATACTAAAGCTATGAACTGGAGTTAAAAATATTACATGTAAAATATTTTCCGACTTCTATCGGACGGTAGGCCATAGGCTCAGGAAGACTTAAATGCACTTATGAGAGAGGAATTTCTAATGTAATGCATGATAGTACGTATAATGTTATGAATATTGTAATACAGAATGAAATGTATGATTAATTTGAAAATTTCAATTTAATTTACTTCTTTACTGCGTTTCCATGTATAAATTTAAGTGTTGGAATATACACGACAAAAAATTCCCTCCCACTTGCCATTTTTTTATTAATTTCTTACTTCTCCTGTTATAAATGTATAATGAAGTATACCTTTACGAAGATTACCCGTATAAGTGTCATCCAAATGTAATCAAAACATTTTTTTAAACCTTTTCGGATTTAAAATCGTTGCATTTAATTCGTTCAATCTTGTCAAGGTTTGATCAGATGTTGAAAAGAAACTTTACACATACACATGCGTATATTGAGAATGTCAGGAGATAATACTCAACATGGAATTTTCTTCAAGAAAGTAAGTTAACTAATAGAGTAATCTTATCCATCTCGAATAGTTTTCATCTATTGCCTCAGGCAATCGTTTGTTGTCCTATTGATTCTCCTTTAAGCTTACATATATACTCAATCGATCGAATAATCATTAACACAATCGGATATTCGTAAGAATTATTTTAATTTCACTCATATTTCCTGTATTAGCGAGTTTAATATTGAACCTCTAATATAAAAGTCAATCTTAGCAACGTACCCAAGAACCAGAGGTATATTCCCACGTTAGAGATTCCCAGAAAATTAATCACCCTCAACAGAATTTACTTTCACGATGGAGAAGCTACCTTAAATTTTCCTTACTTCAGGGACGTGCGAACATGACGTACCTAAGACTATGCTGGATTAATGATTTTAGATCAATTGAAATGGCTATCACAGAAAAGTATTTGAAACTCTAATGTGTGTTTAATTATTCTCACTATAAATGTGCGATAGAAGCCATAATTCAAAATAGGTTTTTTCCACATTTTCCTCTTTTGCACTAATTACCTTTTTATGAGCTGATACGATATTGTATATTTTTTTTGCTCTTATGAGTATTCCCAGACCACAACAAATAATAATAATAATCGAGAAAATAAAAAAAATCAATCTCAACTCCTAACCACGGTTTTCTCTCTTGAAGATGGCAGCATAATTGCCATAATGCTATTGAGAATAGTACTATGCAAAGCGCGAGCACGAAGAAACCTAAACCCCGCTGGTTAAAATTTCCAAAAGGTTGGTTTGCTTGTAAACTACGGCATTTGGGAGATTTTCTCAAAACTAATGTGTTGACACAGCCGTTTACCGTATATTACTTAACACGGGCTTTTGTTACGCGTCGTCATTTATATGATTCATCATCAATCAGGCAAACTAGCTGTGATATGAGTACTTTCATCATTTTACACGCGGCCAAAATTACTTAATAACCAGTTTATCTTTGCAAATATGCTTCGGAAAAGGAATATCACCATAAACATTGTTTGGGATAAAATAAATACGGAATTACTCAGATTATCGCAGGCTGTAAATGTTAGTCAAACTTCTAATAAAATCATTCCATCAGGAATTCCTCGTACGATACTGAACGTGGAAAGCAAGAATGAGGTGTATTGAATTAGGCGTAAACGGCGAATCACGGAGGAAGTTCACGGAAGCCAGGATACCTCCTCATACACCCCATAACGTCATGCATTGGTGCTCCTTTCATATCTCTTCCCTCCCTGTCTCATTAATGTATGGAGGGCATAGCCCCAAGGGCCTCGAATCCTGCCTTCTTTTATCTCTCCATGTCTCCACTTCGGAAAACCTTACCGCGAGCGAGGGTGGGACGGCCGAGGGGGGAGTTCCCAATAAAAAGCCCCGCGATCGAAATGTGTTTAGCGGGGAAGCTTCCTTCCGCTCTTCGATGCTCATTTCAAATTCCAACCGAAACGAGAGGGTACCCCTCCCCGTATATTTTAAAGTGATGAAAAACTTCTGCGGTTATATTTTTATTATATTGCGTGGGATTCCACTCCTGTGTTCCCCATCTACTTCCGCTTCATGGCAAATCCTCCTCTTAAACGAGATGGAGATGAAAGTGGGAGGAGGATTGTTTTCTCCATCTCTCATTTCTTCGTCTTTTCCGTAAGTCATCTGTGTCGTCGGTTGCAGTAGGTGGCCCCTACGTGAGAGAGGCAATACAAAGTGTGATATAATTTCTTGTCATTTGAGTATTATCTTTTGCATGCTGGGAGTGTATCGATGACTTATTCGTTGTCTGAATCTGCCATATCTAGCACCTAATACACAGCAGATTATGATATGCATTAAACAAAAGAGACACCGAGCACTGAAATTCAAGCAAAGATTCTTGTAAAGCCGTACATGCTGACTGGGATACCTTGGTAGAGCTGCCAAATTAGAAGGTTATTATTCAGCTGTAACCAACGAAATATTAGTCAGCAATTCGCAAATATGATGCTAAATGAAGCAAAAGCAATTCTTAGAGTAGGAAAATTGGCAATATTGAGAAAAAAAGGTCTTTTTCACTTTTCTACATATTCTTCATTTAATTTAATTTAATTTAAATTCATCAATTTACTCTTACTTAGTTACCACAGCCATCGAACCCAGGTCTCCCAATTTCCAGGCATGTATTCTGTTCAGTTAAGTGGTTAGAATATCTGCCCGGAAAGTGGGAGGCCTGGGTTCGAGTACCATTCACGTCGCTATTTTTCACACTTGTTATTCCTTGGGATTCAGCCGCACGGCTTGCCGTGCAAGGTATATGCACCTTTCCTCAATCCTTGTGATATTATGAATTCTTTCTTTAAGCTCACGGAATTAAAAATTAATTTGGAAACATAATGCCAAAGTGAGGATAAAATAATCAGATTAAATTCTTATATTGCATGTTAAGATTCATTTCCATTTTTTTAGGATTGAAATGCGTTTTTAACGTGAAATCCAATTATATAAATATAAATAAGTAAAGGAAATCGTGGGAAAAAATTTTGGAGATAGAATGTGTGAAGTGAATGTGTGTAAACATACAGAAGAAACATGATGAAGACTTTCATCATGTTTCATGATGAAAAAATACCGTTACCATCATGCCCATCATTCATTTAGTTCATCATAAGATCGTATGCAATTAACAGATGATTTGATCCCATATCAAAATTCTTACCCGAATGACTTAATTCAAGCAATAACCATAAACTAATTTAGACAAGTTTTCCCATTATATCCTTCCTTATAGTCTTAGATTCTTAGAGAACAAGGATGATCGACCCTCCACATAATCCCAATCTCCATCTATCTTCCCTACATGTTTAAAGATATCATACTCAGTGCCACCTTACTTTCAGATCATGAATCCTTCAAGGCCATTCCTTCTACTTCATCTCCCCCTACGCCGATAGCATGCCGGAAAAAGTAGGCCCAAACACTCTGCCAACCCATTCTCAGACGGCTATCGTAATGGAGTTGTCCAAAGTTGAGCTAAGAGGAAACGGGCGTGTTTGCTAGAAAGAGGGAGAAGCAGTAAGGGCGCAGAGATACTTTTTAAGTGTGTGGGAGAGAAGGAGGAGGAAGCTAATGTGTGATTGTGTATTGGGCCTGGGTCGGAGAAGGATCGTAATGGGGAAAAGAGTAAGTCGTTAGATCTCAAGAAAATTGAGAGGAAAGGACCGCTGTGAGAGTAGCTGAGGAAAGAGGGTTGGATGCAGTAAGGGATCTTAAAAATAGCGCGTGGTTAAATGGAAGAGATGTGGATCGAGCATGTGATGATGTCGTATAGATTATGGCGTCCACCTATTAAAGAGTGAATATCCCCCTTTAATCTAGGATTAAGTCCGTAATAGTGTTAAGAAGGAGGAAACCGTCTTCTAACTAAGGAAGACCTTTTAATTATGAAAATATATGAAAAATGAAAGCTTATGACGAAACTAAGCTTTATTCCAATAATAGATTAGAAACATATCGTGCCTATTACTTATCTGTCTGTCCTGGTAGCGTAGGGCTTGCCGTGCTAGCCCAGCAACGCCAAGGTCCCTGGTTCGAATTTTGATTAGAAAACGATTGTGTTCAAATACGAATGCTTAACGGTGAACATTTTCATTAGAATAAAATCAGGCTGAAAATATTTGAATAATGTTATAATTGTCACTATTACTGTCCAAACCCGCTATCAGGATTTCAGCTAATATAGAGCTAAATTACAAATATGTAAGGCATAACAAATACAAATATATAATGCAGATAACAAATTCAGTTGCGATACCAACATTATAATTCTATCGCTATAAATAACAATGAGATGAAACTTCATAAAGAAGGCTTCAACGTTTCCTTAATTTTTTGATTAAGCTATTAATATGCCTGTAACATAATAACAGTAACAGATTTTCAAAAATTACTTGCTCAACGTCCTAAGATGAGCTGAAGCGTATCACTACCCCTTTAATGTTCGCTTGGAGCACCGAGTAAAATATAACAGCAATCATAACTTTTTTCACGGAGAACTCCTTTACCAAAGCTTTCGGGTGGCTTTCATTTCCAGATAACAAAATATTTAGTAGAGAAAACACGGTAATGCCCAATAGAGAAGACACAAATTTTGTTACTAGATCAAAATTAGCGTCATTCTATGGCTTGCCATTAAGTTTAATTTTTACAAAGGAGAGGGATTGTCCTTAATTACAGATCTACCTCAGTTATGAAAGACTTTTTCTTCCAAAATCACCGTCCTTTGCCGAAATGTGTTTTTTTCATGGAATGCTTCCTTAGTATTTGATTTACTATAGCCAATAACTTCGAAGTTTTCTCTCCATTACCTCCGCATGTAGCTACAAAAATCCCTTATTAGAGAATGGAAAGACGAGTTAAGTAGTTTTCATCTGCTATTTCTCAAAAATATCAATGGAAATATCCCTTGTCAAAACCATGACACTATTAATAAAACTTAGTATAGGATTAAATAAGTAGCAACCAAAATTAATTCAGCATATTTTACACCTGAAGAATCTTTCGTGTTATATCAGTCACGAATTACACAGAAATAAAATTGAATGAAGGATATATTTTTCTCTTACCCATTATATAAGGCGAATGGGAAATATTCCAGCTACCAAGTTATGGTATAAAGAAATTACGTCAATATCGTCACGCTAATGATGACGGTATGAAGCAAACAGATCCATCAGTGTTTTTATTTCGATGACTCCCTACACGTATTTGTTTTCCTTCTCCCACTAAGACGAAGAAAACACAGGAGTTAAGGGTAATGGACTTCCCCATAAGGTGTTGGCGAGGGGGTCGATGAAAAATACAGAGGGTTGGAATGCGCCCAGAATATTGAAATATTCAAAAAGATGGCTCCAGAAAAAAATGAGGGGGGGTTACTTTATTTTTTAAAAGGGAGAGCCGTGAAGGTTTCGGCTTTCGTGGGCTGGAAAGCGTTAGCCGAGGAGGGCTTAAATGATAAGGGGACACGCGGAATACGTGTGCCGAATGCATGTCGGCGAGATCGCCTCAAGAGAAGGGAAGTGACGTCACCGCGAGAATTGGAGAATGAGGGAGGGCAAACAAAGGGGAGGGATGTTCAGAAATTAAATTAAAACTCCTCGTTTCATTTTTCCCCGGGTAAATTTTTTCCCATCGGGATGATGGAATGAAAATCTCGGTTCGGCAATAGAGGGTTCTTGCGCACGAATCGCTAGAAATCCGATTCCTCGCAGGCGATAATGAGGTTTCTGCGAATTTGTGACTCGAAAATCATTCCGTTGGAATATTTGGAGGAAATGGAATGATCCCGAGATGATTAAGGCAAATTTTCTCAAAATAATACATGTAAAGATAGAAATGGTGTACATTGCCTTCAGAATGGTAATACAGTCTTCTCAATCCGTTGTCTCAGTTTCACCTTTCTTATAGTATGAAATGTATGTCTGCTTTCAAAGGTCTTTCTAATATCTAATGTATGTCTAGGAGAAATAATACTATGGAAACATTGCGTTTAAAACAGTACTGATGTCGTCAGATATCGTAGCTGAAATTAAGTAAAATTTAGTAAAAGAAAATAAAAACATTCTAGTATATTAGAGCGTAAAGTTTACGAATTGAACATTATTAGCCGTTTCTGTTTTAAGCCGTTTAAATTCTTCTTAATTCTCTAACTGCATAACAGATTCCTCTTTAAGATCACTGAGGTCGCCATATTCTTTTATGGACTCGCCGTATTTGATACTTTCCGTTTGAAATAGCTCCGTTTGATGGAGCTCCAAAACGTAAGAATTATTCATTGACTTCTCTTTCAATATACGCTTGTTATTTCAAAAATTGTGATCTGCAAAACCACAGCAAAAATGATGCATACTTTATCCCAAAGAAGAAATTACCCTTCTGTGTCCTTGAAATTGGTTCACATATGAATGTTTTCATTTTATATGTACATGGAAAGAGAGCGTGCTGATCGTACCCTTTACTTTCACTAAATCGTATCTGTAAAATTCCCACGATCTGCCCACGTGGCCTCCATATCCTAAAAAGCGAGCGGGACATTCCTTTGGGGCCATAGCCCGCCTTTTAACTCGCGGAAGATCTTTGGATTCCATCCACGTGGCCTTTGAATTCTTCAGCGGTCATCTCGATGGTCACCCAATAGCCGAAAAGGGGGAAGAACAGGTAAGGTGAGCCGGAAATGGAAAGAAATAGAAGACGAGAGAGATAAGGATGGCGAGAGGGGTCTTCGCATCCTTCCCACGGGTGAAATAAGGGTCTTGAACACGGGCATACTACGAGATGAAAGCTCCTCCGGGTACCTTAAACTCCTCCACCGCCGTCTTTCCCAAGTCCCTCAACGGCGTATTCCCCGCTCTTCACCCAGAAGCCACAACAGTTGCTGTATCAATCCTTCTCTTCCCTGGAAGGGTTTTTCCAAGGGTGGGTTGGGTTGGGTGTTTCTCGCAAACGGCCACCTTTCCAAGGAACCTTCACCAACGCCCTACACGCTTCTGCTAACCTCTTTATGCGATGGGAAATGAGAGGGAGGGGGTGTCGGGCCCCGCGGGAGCGGTTTAGAGAAAGTTCGGGCCCAGGTAAGTTTGGGTCGGTGGGCACGGGAGGTCCTATTCATCCCGCAGGATTAGGAGAATTGCAACAAGTTATAAGGAGGATCCCCGGGAGGGATTTCCGAGTTGACTTTCTTGGATCGTCTTGCTCCTCGAGGTGCGTACTTTTGTTAGATATTCATGCGATATCGGATTAGCTTTCTGGGGCGGTCTATCATCAAAGTTTCATCGATGAAAATTTTATGGGAGAGAAATTACGGTTAGGTGAATGCATTTTGGTTCTCATTAGCTTCCGTTATGTGGATTTCCAAGATAAGACGTTTTGCTATTGGTTCGAGTTATAACTGTTTTCGTTGAAGTATCCACTGGTCTATCCTTAAAATAAGGTTAGTATATGTAAAACTATTTCTTCAAACCAAACTTATATTTTCGTAAACGAGAGCACTGACAAAATGATATACTAAGAGCTTCAAAAATTCTTCTTCTTCTAGTTTCTTAACTGGATAAGTAAAGAGGAAGCTTTCCTATCTCAATTATGCTTTAATAAAGATAGCGACTTAACCTGCGAACATGGGTTTTTAACTCACCATTCAATTATTATAGAATGTAGTAGACTTTAGTCTATAACTTTGTTTTAGAAATCAAAATTCGGGTTAAGCTTCAACTTATATTAAAAAATAAACTGTATGGATTCAAAATTACTTAAGACCATTTAGAAGAGAATATAAAATTTAAAAATAAGTTTAAAAGCATACTTAATGTTTACATACCCCAACTCACCTACTAATTCTATATAGCCACTACAAGCTCTGGGTAATCAAAGGTGTAGATGCATATCATACGCATTTCCTATCATTTTCAAAAGTGCCAGAACTTCCATAACACCGCACAAAGAAGCTGATAGATTCAATGTCGAGAAAGGGAGGTAAACGAGGCAACTGTGTTTTTTCCGCCATACTGGAGGAATTTTTTTAATACATGCTAGACGTAGAAGGAAGGATAAATCGAGAATAAATCTGTGTTGTGCAGATAATAATATACCCTTCGCAACCAACTGCGAAGATCTACCTTCAAGATCCTAAGAACAACACAATGGCGGGGAAGATGGTTGGACTCAGCCTAAACATAACCAAAGCAAAAGTAACCTACTATTTTTTTGCAGCACAAATACCAACAGAATTTGAGGGATACTAATTGTTTGAAATACCTGGGACATTTGGTAACAACAGAGAGATAAGCAGAATTAATAAAATTTAATGGCTGAATCGATCGATCCTTCTAGATAAAAAGTAAAGTTGATAGGTAAGATTTCGTCCTCAAGTATAATATTTCAATGACAAACGCCTTTGTCATTATCTATTGAAATAAAACTCGACTGCAACTGCCTACCTATTTCTTTGAGTGTGTCTTTCAAATATTTAAAAATATTTCTATATGTTTTTGCGGCTAATTTTCGGCATCAAATTCCTCTGAAATATAAAATCGCGCATGTGACTCAGGATTTCCTTAAGAATTTAAATAGTGTCAAGAATAAGATGTGATAAGTTTTATGTATTTTTTTACCTCTCAGTGATAATTATCTTTTGTCAGTAAAGAATTTAAATAAACATGACATGGCTTTATTAACCTATTTAGTTAAAGTAGCAATTATAGTATCAGTTTTTTCCCTCAGGAACTGAAATGTTTCGTTGGCAAATATAGGTTCTTATGTTTTAAAAGGAGGAAAATCCAAAATGTAAAGGTTAATCCACGTGATTTAAACTTTCACGTCGATAAGAAACTCGGAACATTCCCGTCTTAAATCAAACGGAATAGCGTATGAATAACGACTAAAAAGGAGGTGATTCGCTTATCCAAACACGATGGCAAGAAACTTTTGGAGCATTCCTCGCTGTAAACAAATTAAAAGGGGAATGTAGAGACTTTCACTTTCGCCAAAAAAAAATTCACACAGACGCATATCCGAAAGGATTATTAACGAATTTCCCAAGTACTGAAGGGCGAATGGAACGACTCTATAAATACCGGAAGGTAAATATAATCAAAAAAAGGAAGGGAAAATAAGGCAAAAAATAGGGCCGGAGAAAAGAAAACCTCTATCGGGAGGAAATCGAAATACGAGGGGAATAAAAAAGGATAAGAACCGGCGAGAATGAGCCCATAAAGCGGGGAGGAAGAAAAATAGGCAGAGAGTAAACAAGATGGCAAACAGTCGTCTTTAGCGAGCGGAATGGACACGGGAACTGGACCGAAGAGGAGATACGAAAAATGTTTTGGGGGAGGAAACACAAAGAGTAGAAGGGAAATAATAGTGGAATGGATCGAATGAGGGTAGAAAAAGGGAGAATGAAGGCATAAAGGAATTCCCGTGAGTATCACCGCATTTCATCCAACTCCCCACCTATTTCTTACGCCACCCGCTTTTCGAGATGGAAGCAAATATAGCGAAAGAAAATCAACGCCACGGAGGTCCCGAATCCAACGGATAAAAGACTTAACGCGGAAGGTAGGGAAAAACTGTAAGAATATTCCCACCTGGATGGAAACGGGAAATAAAACCCCGTAACGGAAGGAGAACCGTGTGTAAGCAGGCCAAATATTTAATGGAGGAGGGGGCAAATAAATGGGATAATTAGGGGTAGAATCGCTGTATCGGTAAAGATTGAGGAAGTGTAGAAAATCTCCTCGAGGAATAAAAATTGAGAGAGTTTAAGTACAGTGTTTGATTTGAGAATCGTTGTCGGGTTTGAAGACGGCGTGGGTGAATTAGATTTCTTCCCCGGGGAGCGAGGAATGAGGTGGGTTTTCTTCCAGTTGCATGGCATCCAATCTCAAAAGATTCCTTATGGCTCCCCTGTGATGTCTCTTCGATAGCTGGCAATTGAGAAAGGAAGCCTATTCGTTTTTGCCAAATTCCAAAGCGGCGATAAGAATATTACTTCTTCTGGTAGAAATCATAATCTTCAGCATCTTATTTTATCCTACTGCAAACACCAAACCGAGTAGTGATCGATCTCTAATCAAGATTTAATAGGCAGAGAAGAATTCCAGTTTTTATTCTATATACTAGAGTGAGTAAAAGTGACGTGACTGAAATCAACTTCGTGACCCTCAAGAATCGTTGATGTGGTCTCTAATATCTCTCTCAAATCACTATGAATGGATGACTTCAAAAAGGAATCGGCACATATTTCTTCTTAAGGAAAATGATGCATTCAATAAGTATTTAATATCGATAAAGTGCTTAATTGTGAAAGGTGGTAGTAGAATATGAAAATGTTAATGATTTAGTAGAATGGTTAGCATACCGAAAAAAATGACGGTGGGGTCGACTCTCGGAAAACGTAGTTATTGAATGGATATCTGTGTTAGTCAATAATTAAGCACCTTACTAAAATTTCCACGAAGCTATGAGATGAGAAGTCATTAAAAATAAACAAAATAATCTGAGCGAGTCAAATAAATGAAATTAATAAAATTAATAGAACAAATAAAGTAACAAATAAT